>OW028575.1:59841798-60196798 GCA_932294295.1 Alitta virens | reverse complement strand
TAAAATGTGGATGTATGTTCATTGGAGCTAGTTACAATCTTATCAGTTGAATATCATTTGCCTTAGATGTAAGACTGGTGTTATATCCCTGTGTCTACGCTTGGGAAGGTGAACGATCCCGCACATGGGGTAAATGTTTAACATGTCATGCACCCCCCCCCCCTCTCTATTATTCAATTATTATCAATCAACCCTTGTAAGCAACAATTACTTGCTCTAGAGGACTGCACTGGCCTTATGCCTCAGTCATAATCTTAACATATGTCTTTTACAATATTTCAGGTTTTGAAAAAACAAAACATGTCGAGAAGCACGTATGTGATGAACAGGTTTAGGTTTTCATTTACTCACTGATTTGTTATTAAGTATATAAGCATGCATGTAGAATATCATATCATATTGACATTTCCAATATACATTTTCATACTAGTGCAACAATGCTACGACATTCTGCAGACTTTTACTCAATGACTCATTTACAATTTATATTAACCGAATATATTAACACATGGTATTAAAAGAGTCCAAGCTGTCTCTTGTATTTACAGAAGCTTAGATGGAACAAACAATAAGGACATGTGGCTGGTGTTATTTCCTCATAAACACTCACAGTATTATACCCCATTAATTAGGGTCTTATATGCACAACGTGTAACTCCTATGTTTTTTCTTAATATTTAATGCTGCATTGTGCATTTGTCTTTCTTAGCTCATTTGTGCAGAAATGCACCAGTGGACATTGGACCCACATTTACAGTCAAAGAGGGGTCCAGTGGTAAATGTTTTGCAAGTTGTGGGTAAGATTATCTGCTGGGACGCTCTTCACGGGGTAATCCAGGGTGCCACACACAGGCTAGTTGTGTAATCTGACGTCACAGTTCACTTACAATAATTCAATCAAAAATCAGTTGCCAGAACTTTCCTAAAGGTAATTAAGGCTGTACACTATCCTAATCCTGCTGTCACTTTTTCTATTCAAATATTGCTTAATTGATGTTTCCCATATCAACGTGTCATTTAGCACTCAGATCATACAATAATTTATGACTCGAATAGGAGAGGATTGATTTAACCAAAAATGCAAGCTTCCTCATTACATTACTCATCTCATGATGCATGGGTATTTTGGCTGGCCTGAATTACATTATGTAGCTAAGCGAACAATACATGGTTTATACCTCAGTAATTAACAGAAATTCACTTCAACAAAATCTCACCATGTTTACCTCTATCAAAATAATATGTGTGTGCAAAGTACTGGTACTTATGGCGAGGTGAGGTATATGTCAACCCATAAAAGTTAATTATAGTGTGTTGCTGGGTTACACTGTATATGCAACAATCTAACCTTTCAGACATCTTGAAAATGTAGTTTACTTTTTTAGACACTTCGACGTCTATTTTAACATTTTTATTTTGTCTAGAATGACTGATCTCCATCAGCACTCTGATGTACAGGTTAGTTAGATTTACCTAGCAAAATATTAAGGTCGACATGAAAACCCTATATTGCCAGCAGTTGAGAGATTATGCCTAAAATGCAATATGCATGAAATCGAAGATGAAAAACATTGTCTCATAGTATGCCCACATAACACACTCAGTCGTGAGGACCTCTTTAAAACAGCTTACGATCACATAGAAAATTTTGAACAACTAAACAAAGAAGACAAATTTAAGACCATCATGAAATCAAAAAAGCCTGAGTTGTTAAAATCCCTTGGAAAATTTCTTGTAAATATTGATGCCTAATGAATGGTTGGGTCATCATCTATCATCGAGCATTAACCATCACCCCCCAAACTAGCACTATAAGCATTTATATATATTGTGATCTATGTGCTTTCACATTCATGTATATACTTCTAATTCAAATGTTGTACTTAAATTAACATTGTGATAATGAACAGTATTAACTGCAGCAATATATGTATTTAGAGTTACTGTATACATAAGATATGTGTCTATATATATGTAAACAAAACTTAATGCTCATATTACCGTGCTTTTGTTCAGCAACTGGGACCATGGATGTGTAGATGTATACTATTGAATATGGAAATAGTGAGCAGAAGTAGACTTTAAGTTAGTGTATTTTTTTATTTGTTATTTTTGACAAATGTATCATGTATGATATTACTGTGTCAATAAAAGCATATATATTTAATATTAGTCAGCCTAGTAGCCAAAATCATACAACCATTAACCGTTATGGTTAAACAATATGTTAAAATATGTCAAATTTTTTAAAATGACTAAACCTGATTGATTTGTTAGATACAAATGACTGTAAGTGCAGACACTGTCAAATAGAGCTGATTTTTAGTCAAAAGGGATTTCCAGTGATGCGTCAAAATTTCTAAAATGGGACCTTTTTTATTTTGTTGTGTCAGAACTAGTTATAAATGGGTCACAGTTGCATAACCACCTGCTCTTCTGACACATTTGTAAGGTGCATTGTCCCAGTATTGCCCTGGCAGTAATCCTTATTGTTCTTCTATGTTAACTAAACTAGAAAAAAAAGAAAAAAGGCCCAAAAATATCCATGCACCCCATCACCGTCTGTGCACCATATCATTTTCCTTTGTAAACTTTTTGGAGCTCCACTTTGTTTGCCCATAATTATCAGTTTGTTAGCTTTTTTGTGATGAGGAAGTTAGGTCCTCCGCATCAGGAGTTTAGCATCTAAACAGCCTGGCTGCGGACGCAAATCAATAGAACATCATTTGCCTCGAATCGAATGGTGACACACAAACTGCGGGGCAACCTGATGTTTACAGAAATAAAGGAATATTATTTTGCCAACCAAATCCAAGGACCTAACAAATCCATGCATAATGTATGTAGTGCTGTGTGGGGAATTATTCATTTAAATGCACTCAGGTTGCATTATACGTGTAAAAGACTTTATTTTTAGTTTTTTTGTGGCTTTTCTTATTTCTTTATGTCAATAATATATCAAATTCTACTTCTTTTTTTTTTTGCACAACAGAGTACTCCCCACTTCTAATAACACCAGTTTCAACTTTCAAGCCATCCATTTAGAGATTGCTCTTTTCTTCTCATATTTTGCATGTTATAATCGAATACATTTTTATCTTTTTCAATCGACAGCTGCATCTATTTTCAGTTTGGTCTAATTTTACTGTTTTGATGATCTGTTTTTTAGATGATAAATGAGTCAATATCGATTCAAAAACATTTAGCAAATGTATTTATGGGCTCCTTATTGTAATTTATTGGATAATGTCAAAATGTTTAAATTCCAGTACTGAGTGGAAATTAAAAAATATGACCACCTTTGCGCATCATTGAAGTTATAATATTGAAATGGCCTTCATTCTGGATCATAATTTCTATTGTAGTAACAATGTCTAATGTCTCAATACTATTGGGTCTGAAACTTAGTCAGCTGATATGACCAGCTACCAGAGGCAGACGTAATGATAAGATGATAAAGCTTGGATTCCACACCATGTTACACATTTGCCCTATGGGTGGGGTCTTTTATTTGCCTCAGGATAGACACCTAGTACAAGACACAAAAAATGTCTGATGCGATTGACATGCAGCTGGGATGTTTTTTTTTTTTAGTTTACTGTCTGTCTGTCTGTCCATCTGTTGAAGTGATAACTTGACAGGTGTTGAACCTAGGAAGTCCTAATATAAGTGTGGCTTCCTTGTCATGTTAAGTAGACTAGCATATTCAGACAAATCTGACCAATATATCAGTCAGTCAGTCAAATTGTCTTATGTCTAGTTCGCTCTGTCAGTCGAAAAAGTCTAAGTTTCAAGAAAGTTAATTTAATTAGCTGCTTTATATTATAAGATTTTTCTATCAAATTAGGCAGATGCCTTTTCCCTCAGATTTATTATTAATTATTTCCCCCTTCTATTTAAGGACACTGCTGCACACTGCCGCACACTGCTGCACCAATATACTGCATATTGCTTATTTCTTTATTTGAAGGTGTTTCTTCGAATGCTATTTCAGTTTAATGTATTTCGTCAATACAATTTGTTTTTATTCATCTTATTTGCTCTTATTTTTTTTAAGGCATATACCATTTCAGAAACATAATATTATAGCATATATATTGCGCAATAGAGATATTTGTATATCTGAATAATATATTCTCATCAAGGTATAACATCACAATACATTTACTCAGCATCAAAGCTTCACATGCATTGATATTGATATTGATCAAAAAAGATCCAGATTACATATATGTATGTCATCTCAACATATATATGAATGTCACCTCAACAACATTTCAATCCACACTAAATTGTAGGACCGTTTCTACTTGCAATACATATGGTTTTTTAATTATTGATTCATTGCATAGTTTGATATTAGGCAACATGCATGAAACACATTTGTTCTGATCATGCATGTCACGTGCACAGAGGGAAATGTCTAAAAATTGCATGTGTAATTATAAATAGATCCTAGTTGTCATTACTTAAGAATGCGGGTTAAGTACAAACATTTAAGAAGTGGTAATGTGATAGATAATTGGTAATACACTTATCTGTAATTGGTATAATACACTTACCTAAGATTGACATCCATCTATGGGTCTGACGTTTGGAAGTTACCAGTAGCTTGTGACCACTGATGCATGAAGCTACGTTATGCAAATGAGGGTGATACGTAGTGCTCTAGCTGTGAGACAGGTGTGCACTATAAACCCACTGCAATGCAGTGGCCACTGTTGTTCCAGCAGGTTGGCTAATAATCGAAAATGCTATTTTTACAGAGCAGGCTTTCTCATTGTGAAGCACTCTTAAGCCAGCGTTTCACAACCAGCTTCTTGTAAGAATTGCAAATTTGTAGAAAGAATACATTGTTTCCAACATCATGCAAGTTTCAAGAAATTATGAGAATTAATTATACAGCGCGTTACCAGCATGAGGGTTATAAAATAGCCCTCTAGTTATTCACAAAATAATCACTTTATTTTACGTGAAACAATACATATTTGTCCATTCAACAACACTCGATAGGCTGTCCCTGCGTCTTGCACAGGAGAGCAGGCGACTGTTGTGTTGGTTGCCATGGTAACAAAAACACATCTGACTCACTGAATACATAACGAGGTAATTTACCTGAATAAAACACACCATTGATTTTAATGATTTCTTTTTGGTCACCTTTACTTTCCTGGTGAAATCACTTTTTCTTTCAAATACTAAAATTGGAAATATGGATAGCATGTCCTGACAAGTTAATGTCAACTTTAGCATGATTCATAAAACCTTGCCACATGGGGTATTTGTTTTGCGTGTAATGTGTGTGGCTTCCAGGAAAACTTCTTGGTTGCAAAATTCATCAAACACCAGGGGGCGCATCGGCATTTATTTGACAGAACGCCAGCCACCTAGAGGTTTAAAACTCAATTATATTCCACTTATTAGACTGTTTTCCTATTGTTCTTAGCCGGATATATCCAACGAAAATGTTAGTTTACTCCCTGAGTGCAAACTGTATTTTAAATTAATCAGCTGTTTAAACAAACAAATTAAGTAAATATGTCTAGTGAAGTTATATCCCTCATAGTCGACTAACATTTTTGTTGCTTATATATACAGCAAAAATGTTAGCAAGGTATAGGTGTTATGTCCCTGTAAAATACGAAATATTTTGACTGCACAATTAATAAGAATAGTAAGGAATAGGGAATTTCATATCGGAAGATTGATTTTCTCTTTCTCTTCTTTGTAGATCAACAACATGTCATTCCACTTTTTTAACATAATTCAATTAAAAAAATTAAACAAGAATCCGGAATAATTAAAGGGAGCTGTTCAAAGCATATAAACCTCACTTTCAGACCACCTTATTAAGGCTACCTCCCAATTAAGACTCCTGGACTCTTGAGCCGACAGTTACTATTCTATTATTCATTGGTGATTCTTGTAAGGGAAAGACAAAATTCCCTTTTTTCTTGTAGATAGGTCACTTACGACAGATGATGATCGTCGTTTTGGGGAGGAAAATGATTACAAATGCTTTTCAGCAGAGCTGGAAGTGCACCTAAAGACGAAAGACGTTAACTTATTACTGTGAATTTTTACAGTTAAATCAACAGGCAGCTGTGGACCTGAAAATTTACCTGTAAAATTACAGATCCATTTTACAGAATAATGATTGTGAAATAAAAGTCTATATTACTATAAAATTACATTAGGAGTGTATGTTTATAATTGTTATTTAACTGTAAAAGTCACATATATTTTTACCACACAACTGTTAAAATAACCGTAAAATGGTGGAATTTTACGTAAACATGCCGTAAATTTACTCTCTTTTAACTGAATATTTACAGTTAAATGCAGTGCAATATCACTGCATAACTGTTACCACTTACGTCAAGGTTACGTAAATTCACTGTATTTAACTAATATATCAGCTTCTTCAATTGTTTCACAACTAATTGAAAACTAATATGATCTATTTTAATTTTCTTTTAATAAAAGTGCAAATCTCAGGAAATTTCTTAGGATAAAACAATTTTATGAATTATTAGTATCACCACATAAACATATTTCACAAATACAAAGACTTTTTAAAAGAGCATTATTTCATAATTGTGTTGATACAATTTAAATACATTTATGAATTTGTTAACAGGGCAATTAGTATTAAACAATTTTGTGGGACCATTCCTTCTGTGCAATGTTATCTCATTGCAATCTGTAGTGTATCATCAGCCTATTTGGATACTTCGTCAATGATGATGATACACTACAGATTGCAATGAGATAACATGTAATGTGCAGTGTTTGAACACGATGTTCTTTTTTTTCTGAGTTCATTGCACTCAGCTTCATTTGATAGGTCTAATCAGGCCAGAAAGATTAACTTGAGTGCCAGTTCAAGTGGAACATTTACTTTTTAAAGACACACTGGACAAACATTTGACAACACAGAAGGTAAAAGAATTTTTCATTTAAAAGCAGTTTATGTTTTGAATACAATATATCAATGCTGCACCTCATGTTATATATAAGGAACTCTAATGAATAAACCCATAAATAACCAAAATATGATGATAAGCTTATAATCTAATACCTATTTTAACTTTTAGGAAACAGTCAGAGATAAAGATTTAAACAAGATCATGTGCCATACCCCCATGTTATGTGGTATTAGCTGGTAAGTAGAATGGTTGCACTGTGACATTAATATGGAAAAGCGGCGGATCGAGAAAATTTTTGTAAACAAAAAAAAAAATCATTTATTCTAATTTAGCATCTCCCCAGCGTCAGTAATTTTGGTTGTAGCGGAAATTTCCACAAATCAAAACATTACTATTATTACCTTGAATACTCAGGTAGCATATCTGGTCTGAAGTTCCAAAGTCATTGGCAGTCATAATTGCCATTGTGTGATGTACTCAATAGAAATTGGCTGAATCAAAGTAATTTGGTTATTAGAATATTGTTGTCAAAAATGAGATTTTACAGTACAGTTGCTTTTGCATATGTGAGTGCATCTTCCCAGATCTGACACGTCTCCGAGAAATACCCACTTCAAGATTTTTCAAAAAAGATGTACAATTTGTTACATTGTGTGGCTAATAAGCTTAATCATCTCATCCTTACATCTGCCTATGCACTGGGGCAATGTGGATTTATAAGGTAACTCCAGTTACTTCATTCTAATATGGTTGTTGGCAAAATGTGCTGAATAATGATATCAACTTACTTGACTTGGAACGCTGGTCAGAAAATGTTATGGAGCGCTGGATTGGAGCAGTGAATTTATTGCCAAAATTTCAGCAGATTAATTTTTCAAACTACAGAACCTACATCTGCTTTCTGACTTTTCTAAATAACAATTTGAAATATGTCTGGTAAACTATTTTAAAAGTCCGAACTCATTTCACTTCAGGAATATCTACTGAAAGGCATTGTGATATTTTCACAATGTGTACTAACTTGTACTGTGGCTCACCTTATTTGCCTTGACGCTAGGCACATCTTCATCCAGGAATGGATACTTAACCCTCATATCATTTTGTTATAACAACCACATCAATATTTTCCTCTTTAGATCCATCCACAAATATAACCCCCTTTTACCTAAATTCTTTCATGTCATCATGTATTATTGTCTGTCTGACCACTGGTGGAAATGGAAGATCTGAATGTCAGTAAAACATGTGTAACGGTAGTAGAATTCTACCGATAACCATTTTCTGCAGAATCATTAGCCTGAAAGGTCAAATTTGCCAAATTATAATGTTCTACAGAAAAAAATTAATTCACAGGACATGATTTTGAGTTGGTCTTATTGTGGTGAGATGGTTTGAATTTGAATTTATTCAATTTCGGTAATTACAGTTACAGTTGCAATACAAAATTACAATAAATATATATAAAAATTATAAATATATTATGTGAATTGCCTGGGTCCAGAATTGAGGCAGTATCCAAGCCAGAATCAAGTTTTCTCCCCACTTGACATCACCTGAATTGGAAAATACACTCAACGCCCAGCAGATTAAATGCCATAAAGAGAATTTTGGAACATATTCTCAGAGAGATTCTCCAGGGCTTTGGATACCCAGCTCAAAGACAAGTAACCAAAACTTGCAGCAACTTACCTGGAGACTCAGTAAAAATCAAAAGGATAACCACCAGGTGTCACCCTGCTGGATATCCAGGCACCACCTCTAGTGCTCACACCCCACATTCAAGTGGGAGTCTATTGGAGCAATTTTGAGCCTATCAGAGAAAAAACAATGCTACTGGAGCCAAATACGAGAAAATGGTGGGGGGAAGGGGAAGAATAAGGAGTGTACAATTTCCTTGTTTTTAATGATCTGGACATTATTGATTCTGCAGGTTAACATAACACTTGTTACTTAATATTCTTGGGATTGAAATCATACCAAAGCCCTTAATAAAATAAGTTGTTTTCCCCCGTAAATATGCTCCCCAAAAATTCATGTTTGTACCTCATGGCCTCAAATTCCAGTATTTTGGAAGGATTTTACGTTATTTTTAAGTCCTGAAAAAGATATCAGTGGATAAAGCCAATAAATATAATTGTATATATGACCCATTTATATTTTATGTCAGATATAATTTTTCACCTTTTAAATTTACATCTGCAGAAAATAAAATAAGATTGAATGAAAAGTAATTTTCCAAGGTTATTTGGAGATTACAGAATATAGGACACTATTCGTGACCCACAACGCTCCCTGATTTATTGGGCTTTTTTTCACGTAAGTCTGGCCCACAAAGCTTTGCCCCAGTTGCCACTGCATTTCTGGGAAATGTTTCATTTTTTATTACAGGGAGGGCGTTTCGGTCGAATGTCAGTTTTGCGCTTTGGTACGTTTTTTAGTCCTGACAAAGTTTGAAATTCCAATTTGCAGTTCACAGCAATAACTAAATCACTTAAATTGCTTGAAATGTGCTCATCTGCAATTAATTGTTGCCTGTGGATTTGACAATATATGCTCAACACACCTCTAACTGTCAAAATGTATTAAACTGGTTGTGACATAGAATCCTTACTTCTTGACAGAATGTTTACAAATGTGATATGTGGTAGTAATTGTCGTTTCAGATCCACATTTTTGCACTGTTTGTACTTTTAATCAAACCCTGCCATCCCAATCAGGTATTACGATCATTGTCCTAAATATTGCCAAAATATACAAAAATCTTGTTAAAATGTCTAAAATGTCTGCCACTTTTAAAATCTAGTCTTTTGACAGTTTAGCCAAATTTATTTTGAAAATCATTGGATGTCTTCAACAAAACATTGCAAAATTTAATTCGTGTAGTTTTCCATACAACATCAACTATAATGTTTTGCTGCATCAATTCAATGTTCAGGTGCGTATGAGGATATTTTAGGTTACTGTAAATTAAAATCATTTCGTAAATTAAAATGCATTCAGAATGTGTTAAAATTACTGATTGTGCCCATGGGATAAAAGGAAAAACGTTTCTGTCTAGAAACAGGCAAGATGTCTAAAACATAGGCTGCTGCAGCAGCATACCCCTCAGTAAATTTGAGAAATTTAAACAAGGAATATTGGCCTAAGTGTAAAATTTAGAATATACGCGTTATAAAGCAATGGGACCCAAAATGAGAAATTCAGTTGTCATATTCCACTCAGCCTGTATTCTCAAAATAAACATGTGATAACTTGTAATATCTATCATACTATGCAGGAATTTGCATTTCAGTTGTTCCAAAAAGTGAATATGTCAAATACCTTTTGTACAGTTTCTTTATTGATTACAATCACCCTGACCGACAGGCCTGCAGGTAAAACAATGTGAAAAATACTGATCAATATGTTTGTGTTCTGTTTTACCTTTGTTTCATTCTCTGAATTGAGTTTTTACTCCCAAAGGATTTACATTACAGTTTGATTATCATACAACTATAACATCACTGCTTACTATCACATGGATTTCTTGAGCCAGTAGCAAATTCACTAATTTAGATGTGTTTGTATTTAACAGTTCAGTGTCCAAGAAAATCAAGCATAAATCGTGTCTATCACTTCCAATCAAGATCTGATTATTTTTTTAAAAGAGCAATTAAGTACAATGTCCTATGAGGAAAGGCTCAATGGAGTTGATCAGCTGTGCTTCAACAGATGTTAAATTCTAATTGATTTATTGTTACAAGGTTGTTAGGGGGGCCCTTTGTCGGCGACAGCATGACTGTCTTAGAAGGGCCCTCCTGATCTTGTATATTTTTATATACTCTGTCAAATCAATGTTTTCTCAGTTCTATATGATTGTCACTCGTATTCTTGATAAAAAGGTTAGTTCAGGAAGCTAGCTATGTGGTCATTTATGTTACTTCATCGGTGACTTGAATGCCTATAATGCAACATTCATGTCAGCGTTTCTTGTCCTCATACATATGCCAACTCGACACAGGAAGCATACTCTATTGTTAAGATTTATATTAGTGTTCTACCATGATTTGCATTTCACAGAATTGAATTACGGGGGTCTCAAAACAACCAGCAGAAAGAAATGATTCTATAATTATGTTACAGCTAAGCAAATACATATTGGATAGTCCCAGATTCCTGACGAAATCTAACAACAACAACCAGGTAGGCTATTTCAAAATATGGAGGAGTGTCCCGGGCTGTCACAGTGTACTAAAACAAAAAAATGTATTGTGATTAGTAAACATTTTATTCTCATTCCTTAAACAAAGTTAATCTACCTTTGTTACAAAACATAAAAAATAATGGCATACTTATGAGCCCACAGAGGGAGCTTTATATATATATATAGATATATATATATGCTGGTCCTATCAACCATTGTGATGTCATCAATGCAGTCAATGACCTGATTGTATGATTACATCATCAAATTGCGTGCTAAAGTTGAACTGAAGTCAAGACACGATCCAAAGTCAACCTAATCTTGCAATTCATAGAATAATTATATCATTCAACAAGGCATGATTTGGAACAGCCTTAGTTCATCAGCTTAATGCAGAGAACCACTGGAATGAACATCAGTATAAACAGAGTAAGCACTGGTGGTACTACTGTCAGCAAAATCTTCATTGAACCATTTCTTCTAGGCGTCTTCAATGTCAGTCCATTCTTGTTGACAGGGAGAACTCTGTCCCACATAGTCATGATCGCTTCTCTTGCCCCTGACCACTTCCCTGGTCCCCTCAGTCTGTACTGGAAGGGAAGGAGAGGTCCAAAGAAACATTCGTAAGCCAGCCCTGGGTCTGTCAGTAGCATCATTCCTGGAAGATATCACATTTTAAGGATGAAAATCAGGCCATCCCTGCTAAACATGGAGAGACAATAGTGTCATTTTGTGTCTATCATATTCAAACCATAAGTTAGAGACAAATCCTTTCAAAATCACAAAATCTGGTATTGCAGTATCTACAAAATTGAAATGATTATTTCGAAAGTCAGGCGTGCATAAAAGGACTTATACCATATCATATCAAATCGTCATGCTCCAAACATAGCATAACAATATGCTCCTTTTTTCACACATGTTGGTGTGGAATGATGTTGAAGGCCACAGTTACCTAAGTTAGGCTTGCATCCAATTGCTTCAGCAAGAATGTCACATTCAGGTACCAAGTCTATCCTCACAGCGTTTTTCTTGGTAGCTCTGTAACGCTTCTTGCAAACTGCTTTTCTTTGCTCTAGACTCTTCCACATTGCCTCACGACTGGGCAAGGTGATTAGCTTCTGCAAAAGAAGAATACAAAGTTACACAAAATACATGCACTGTACAACAATGGTAATAATGGAAATATAAAACGAAGAGTCGTTAAAGTCACTGAGGATAGTTATACAACTACCTTTGTGAATCTGAGATACTTATTAGGCTACATATACTCACTCACATGCATGAAAGACATTTTTACTTGTCATATATAGATGGGAAAGACTCGCAAGGACGGAGGAAGGGTGATAATGAATTTTGTAAACAAGGAATTTCTCATACATATTATATTTCCCTAGCCTTTTTCATTTTGTTCAACTGCAACTTCCGCAACAACTCAAAATTACCTTGAAAACTCTTGCAGAATATCTGGTCTGAAGTTCCACAGACATCGGCACTGGCCCATTGGGTTGGATACAACCAATTATTGCCAATGTGTTATGTTCCAGATCAGGAGGGATGCAATAGTTAAACAACTCCAACTAAAAAAAAATATATAAAGGAATATAAGGGAAGGAAAAACTGGCAGAATGAGACTAATTTATGCATTTGATCATGAAAGCTAACCTTCACATATGTATGTACATTAGTCCAAATCTTACACATATACTGTGAAAATAATAACCTGAATCTTGTCTCCCTCTGTGAAGACCATTTTGCTAGTGCGCATAATATGGTCACAGTGGGATCAGATACATCACCACTGAACTTGAGCATGATACTAATTTAGCTGTGGATTAAAGAAGGCTATCCTATCCTTTCCTTTCCTATCCTATCCTTTCCTTTCCTATCCTATCTGCTGTAGAACAGTAGAAGTATAGACAAACAGTTGAAACAGACTCCCACACAGATAGATAGATAGATATCTGTATCTAAAAAAATTTAATATATAATGTTTGAATATTGTTTTATGCCATATCTTCCTGTAATATCTTTCTCTATGTTTTTATTCATTATTCTGCTAAATTTATGTCTTTATGTATTGTTTTTATTGATACAAGCCACAAGTTACCTTTACAGGTTATAATAAAGTTATTCTATTTTGTTCTATGGCTAGATGGCTAGATGGCTAGATGGCTAGATGGCTAGATGGCTAGATAGCTAGATGGCTAGATGGCTAGATAGCTAGATGGCTAGATGGCTAGATGGCTAGATAGCTAGGTAGCTAGGTAGGCTAGGTTGCTAGATATATAGATAGCTAAGTAGATGTCTTCTATCACTGTCTCTTTATGTCTTACTCTTATTCTGTCTCTATATATCTGTTGTATGTCTGTCTGGCTGTGGGGGGTGGACCAGTGTCAGGTTATCTTAAAGATTTAACAAACCCATTTATACCACTGTTTGCCTTCCACAGCTAGTCAGAAGCCTGGATTACAGGGGGATATATCACATGTACTAAGAACAGCAGGGAGGACATGGTCACACTTATATGAGCACATGTTGTGGCAAAACTTAACAAGCAAACACTTAACGAGCAAACAAATGTCTTGCAAAATAGGCAACATCTTATGCAACTGATCCTGCAAAATAGTGAACCCAGCCTTAATGATTAAATCATAAACACAAACAATCCAATTAAGTGGTATTAGTTAGATAATGCCCTTGTTTTCTTCGACATGGGATTATTGCTTGGCTAACGCCTCGCAATAACTCCCATGTCGAAGAAAACGCGGGCATTATCTATTACATATGTAATGTTCCCACTGTATGACAAGTTAGATGGTCAAGAAGAGGGACTGTTTTTTTTTCTGATCCTCTTAATTGTTTGCTGTTCATTAGGCACTAAACCAGATAAGCATTGTTTGATGACATCATTTATTCAATGATTTTATTTTTGTTGCGCTGAAAGAAGACATCATTTAATTGAGCTTTATCCGCTTTGGTGGCAGTGCCCTCTGGTGGGTTTTCTTCCCATTAAACTGTGCTACTCTCTAGTTGTGTTATAATATTATATTAATATATAACAAATTTATTACAGTGATGAGGAAAAAACCCACCTTATTGTCTGCATTCACACTGAGCACCTCTTCATCTAGGAATGGATACTGAACTTCATATCCGGTTGCTATAACAACCACATCAATATTTTCCACTTTAGATCCATCCACAAATATAACGCCATTTTGCGTAAATTTGTTTATGTCATCATGGATGATTATTTGACCACTGACTACTGCCGCGGGGAGACCATCACTGAATGTTGGCTCCATCTGGTGGACACTGAAGAAAATAAAGCCAAGTTAATGAACAATGGTTGAAATTCACAGGATAGAGAGTTGGTTAGAACTGGTTTTAACAGTGTACTGGTTTTATATTCTTCTGGTACCTCAAACTTTTTTTTCAGACTTATATTTTTTAGGCGGATGGATGGTGTCGTGGTTAAGTCCACAAGCACTTGAAATTTAATTTATTTCTCAAGGCAGTTTATTCTGTATTTATTCATAATAACCTGAATTTCAATCACCAGAAAAAAAATAAAATCAATGCATGGACAAACTTTCACATTACCTAATCATCAAAAATTATCAAGTACTCACACCATCAAAATGCAAATAGAATCAGACATGATATGATGTCATATATTTTTGCAGGGATTTCTCTGATTGGTTAAATTCTTTAACAGAGAGAGGACATAAGCAGAAGCTGTTTATTTAATGCATGTATGTATGTAGGGCTGAATTTTGCATTCTGAGACTGGTTCACATGAAACACCAAATAAATCATCTGTTGCAATGAAGTTTGAAACACAAAATGTTTTCGAATAGCTTTGTCTAAATCAGTTACCCCAACAGAAAGTGATCAGTTCCACTGGTTCAGGTCCCACAGCTGTCATTAGGCACACAATATTAAAAATTCAAATTAATTTCAAATTCCACTCACCGTCCTGCAGGTTTAATGCCATAAAGGGAATTTTGGAACATATTCTCAGAGAGATTCTCCAATACTTGGGCCGCCCAGCTCAAAGGCAAGTAACTAAAACGTGCAGTAACTTTTCTGGAGACCAAGTCAAAATCAACAGGATAACCACCCGGTGTCACCCTGCTGAATATCCAAGCACCACTTCTAGTGCTCAGGTACACCTGCAGGAGAAAAATATACAGTTAGCTCAATTAAACGTAGGTTGTGCTGCAGCAAAATGCTCAGCAAAATTAATGTTCACATAGCATAACCCCTTCGAACTTAGTTTGTTTGTCAAATTGAACCCAGACCAAGCTAGATATCAGTTGTTGGTTGTCATTTGCTATTGATTTTACATAATTCAGTAATGAAAATAAATAAATAAATCAAATTGTTGAGGATGATCTTTTTTTGTTTTGTCTTGCTTAATTAATTGCACCATCTATTTTTAATTAATTTGATCATAATATCCTTCATGAATGTCCACAAAGATATCCAATCACCTTGGACGGAAGGGGGGGGGGAGGGGTTCCTTCTGGATCGATGGGAAGGAATAGGCTGTTAATTGAATATATGAATGAACATTGCATGTAATGCCTTGTATGCATACTGAATGAAATACATTTCCCAGGTTATGTTAAAACTCATCAAATGTTGCTGTTTCCAGGTGAAAATACTTATTTTTTTTCACTGTTCCACTTTCTTACATACATGTTATGATGGTCAGTGGTCACTTTCGATCAGAATATTGCACCTGATTAAAATGAACCAAAAGTGAAATCAATATGATTTCATTTGATTAGGCTGCTTTTTGAACTCATTTAATCTTGTTTGATATCTTCAGGTTATTTATTCCAGAGGTGAGGAGCAATGCATGAGAAAGCGTGAGCTCCAAATTTGCAAGTTACTGCCATTGCTTCTGAGATTTATGGTATTTGTTTATCACACCATATGTGTTACATTAACCAGAGTCAGAGTTTAAAATGTGTGTTTGCTCTGCTGTTCTAATTTCTAACTACTAACTACACATACTTGCACAATCATTCAATTGAACCTAAATTGAACCAAAAATTCACTTTATAGGGAACCCCTGCTTATATAGCAACAATATTTACAGAAGAAGCCTGTGTGCCTTCAACAAGTAAATAAAAATGATTTGAAGTCACACTGACACTTCATTGCTGAAATATCCGAAATATCGACTTGCATAATACCTATGCACCCGGTGTACAATAGTTACTCACACAAACAAATATAGTTGGTTTCATTAAAAACGGCCTGTCAAATTAATCTAGACAAAGCTAGACAACTTCTGATATACAATGCTACTAGAGATGAGTGCGGGGCTGGTTTCAATTATTGGGAGTTGTTGGGCTGTGCGGGTGTGGGCAGAGCTTTAGAAGTGCGGGGTGGGTGCGGGTCAATCACAAAGTGAAAATTGCGGGGCTGTGTGGGTGTGGGCAGAGCTTCAGAAGTGCGGGAAAGGGCGTGGGTCAGTCACAGAGTGAACATTGCAGGGCAGGGCGGGTGCGGGTGATCTTGCTTTCAAATGAGGGTCCATTAATTAAGCCCTATATTTTTCATCATGTTATACTGTTTAATTGCAGCTATCCGAACATTCGGTAGTTGTAGGTTTATAGACAATTGACTCCTATCTTTGGTCATCACTGCAATGGTGGGAGCCTGGCACACTGGGTCCCGGGTTCGATTTCCGGGCGAGCCTAAGTTGGATGGCTGTTTCATCCTTCATCTCATTGCCATGGTCCCTGTCCTAATTAGCCCAACAGGCGCAGAAATACAGGACGTAAAGCCCTAATCCACCACCACCACCTGATCTTCACTTCATATCAGTTTTTGATCAAAGGGTGCCAGACTGTCTGTCTGTCTGTCTGTCTGCACAAATTCATTGCATTGTTTTCAATTAGTTTAAACAGAGAGCATATGCTATCTACGGATTTTTACAATGGCGCCATCTAAGTTTTCCATAACAAGTGCGAATATTGCCATATGAGTTAAGCCACTGTCACACTAGCCGGTTTTGCCGTAGTGAACCCGTAGTATTACGCAATAGTTGCGGAAATTGCTACCCGGCTCCAAGCCGGCGGCCCCAAAAGGGGCACCCGTGGATACCCGGGAGACCCGGCAGGCACCCGTGGGACCCTTGGCCAAGCCGGGAAACCCGGCCCCGGTAGCCGGTTGTGCCATGCTTGGCACAAGCCGTAGAAATCTCCCAGGTGTCCAAAAAAAACTAAAAACCCGTGAAAGCCGGCGGGTGACCCATAGAAGCCGGCGGGTGACCCGTAGAAGCAGGCGGGTGACCCGTAGAACTGTACTGGTACTCTGTACTGGGTTGCACCTGAGAAAAAATAATTTGATCTTGCAGTTTCCTTCCACAAGATGGAGAAAGAGGAGCTGAAAGTGAAGATCCAATTAAAACTTTTGATGAGAGAACCTGGTCCTGTGTAAGAAAATGACAAGCAATTCGCATGAAACAGCCACGGGCAAACATTTCAAATACTGTTCTTTGTGTCTGAAATTACCAGAAATACCAAACATTTGTGATGGCTACCATAGTACTTGTTTCAGCAATTTTACTGCACTTCCTAAAACCAGTGAATCTGAAACTGAGCTAGGATACGATGTATTCCTAAGAGGCCAGTCAGTGATGAAGCCAGTAAAAAGTTCTGGTGTATGGAATCAGTATGAACTATACTACAATTCAGTCTTATTTGACGAAAATCGGACTAATATTAGGGGAGCAGCAGCCTTTTACAGTATATACAACCCCCTCCGCTGCTGCATGTACAAAATATCATTTGACGAGTGACTCGCCGGGTTCTACGAGAGACTCACCGAGTCTATCGTTCAACCCTGCGAGTCACTCCTACAACTCGGCGAGTTACTCCTGGAAGCCGTCGAGTCTCTCTTGGAATTCGTCCACTAGTTGGCCGTACCCGCCAAGTGACCCGTAGAACCTGCTGAGTGACCCCTAGAACCCACTGAGTGACCCGTAGAACCGCCGAGTCACCCGAAGAATCCGCCGAGTCACCCGTAGAACCCGCCGAGTCACCCGTAGAACCCGCCGAGTCACCCGTAGAACCCGCCGAGTCACCCTTAGAACCCTTTATTCTGCCAGAATCCATCGCCAACCGGCGAAAAAAGCTGTTGCATAACCGTTATGTAATACTACGGGTTCACTACGGCAAAACCGGCTATGTGTGGCAATTGGCAACAAGGGTTCAATATCTTGATTTCAGAGGTATCGCCTGTCTGATTACAAATGTATTTAAAAATCAACCTCTATGTGTGCATGTTTAATTTTTTTGTCTTCCAAATGACATTACAGCAATGGGCATTGCAGCCATTTTGTTGCTTATACATCACCAAAGCTTTTCTGTCTACATAGTTCAGAATTAATACCGCCACTTGGATATTCAACAAAAAATTATGATTTTGCAGTGTATGGTACTCTATATTAATAAATACATTCACTATAGTAACATAACTGATTTTACCTCAATAAATGTTACAATTTGATACCAAAAATGCCTATTTATCTAAACAATTGTGAATTTTGTGCGCAGTTTTTGAGTTTTTCAAACGTCGGTTTTCGACAGCCTCACAAGTACAAGGCCCTTGAAGCCACAACCTCCAGTGAGAAAACTTTTTTTGGACATCCCAAGGAAAGTGTTTTCAGAAAATAATAACCAGACACACTTCGTAATTTTATGCAATTAAATCACCCCTGGCTCTTGGACCACAAGGTATCACGTCAAAATATTACAAATCAAAATATTACAATCAAATAGTATAGTTTGTATAACTTTATGTCCTTTTCCATTTCAGTGTTGACAGATCCTCACTAATCTTGCCTAGCTATCTATAACTGCCTGTATTAGTAATAATGAAAAGAGACCTTTGCTTGTTAGTATTACTATGAAAAAAATAAATAAATATATTTCAAAATATTCTGCTATTAAGTATAGAATTTCGTCAACAGCATGAAATAATTGCCAAAATGAAGTTTTTAAAAGTGAAAATACTATAATTGAGATATGTTATTAACAAAATTTCACTCATGTCATTGATATGGAGGTATAAAAGGTAAACTTTTTCCCTATTTTTTACAGCCACGAGACCCCTAAAAAGCACCACTATTTTAGACTTATAATGGCAAAGTTTTAAGCACGTTGGTGTCAGAAACGAAAAAGAAAACAAAAAAGCTTTATCCAAATTTTGAAAAAAAAACCCTCATTTATCATTGCGTCTATCAAAAGGCACCAAGTGCATTAATGTTAAGAGTTTGACGTAAGTGCAAAAAGCACAAAGAGAGGGAAAAAACTAAATTGACAAATGACATTTTACGGGTAACTTTCCTATGACAAAATGCACACGTGTATGCGAGTTGCTTGGCCAATGGTGGCTTGCTTAGAGATAAAATTAAACTTTCATGCTTTAGTAACCCTGGCCAGGTTGTTCACTCCTGTCATGGAAAAACATTGATTTCTTTGCTTAAACAAAGCATATTACTTGAAATTAAGTAATTAATACAATTTTATTTATTAGATATGTTAAGGTGAGTTTCTGGAATTGAGTACATAGACTATAAAAATTATTTGTGCCTTTGGGGGAGACTCCCCTTAGACAGACATGTTGCTTTTTTGGGAACCATCCAGTGGAGGTTCCAGTCAGACACTAAAACATATTTATTCGAATTTGTGTTTTATTTATTTGATTTTTATGAGGAATTACCACAAACAAAGTATTTCTGAATGTTACAGTCAGTCGAATATGATTTTATTATTTACTTTTTGCATACTTTTTAAAAGTAAAAAAAACTATGGGTGTAAATCTTTTCTTTTATCAAATTTTCTATTCTTTCATTTATTTTTGGCATTCGGTAGGGTATACTTTGTTTTGCAAATTCATGTCTTACTAAAGGTATCTATAAATGTTTTGATTTCGAGTGTGATATATGTAAAAGTTATCCTGAAACAGGGAGCTCACTAACATTTTTGTTCGGCGTCGGGAAATAAACAACAAAGATGTTATGACTATGAGGGAAATAACTCCACTAAACATATTTACTAATTTTTTTTTTGATTGTTTGATTTGTTCAACTGCTGCTTTTGAGCAAATAAAGTACATTTTGCACTCAGGAGGGAGTTAACTAACATTTTTGTTGGTTATTGCCCACTCAAAACAATAGGAAAACTATATAGGTGCAGTATAACAGTTGTGATTTGCCTGCCTGCAAGTTACTTATCAAATTGAAATATTCCGGTGGAAGATTGTTTTCAAATTTATAATAGAAAACAAGTTCAAAATTCATGCACCATACATAAGTGTTCTAACTTTAGAAAGTGTCTGTCTTCTCTATCCTAGTCTTTTGATTAATGGGCTTGTTTTGACTTCACTTACACATTTTATAGCTCCTTTTTTGTAGCTACTAGACTAATGCCCCCACACTAGAATTCCATAATTCAAGTGAGACACGATTAGTGTATTCTAAATATTGAATATAGAGTTTTCGGGTAATATATACTTTAGTCTGAATAATATTCCTACTGTTTTGGCATTTTTTTTAGCACTCATACCAATATGTGGTCATCATTTCTATAGATATTCTTGGTTTATTTACCTTTTTTTAGGCATATGGAAAATCATAGCTTTAGTTATTTTATAATTTAAAGATGGTTTGTTTAGTTTTAGACAGTGCTTATTCATTCTAATTCATAATTGATTTAATTTTCAATGTTCTGCAAACACAATTAGAGTCGTTATTGGAGAAGTGTCGTCCGCAAAGACGACAGGATGAAAAATTTCAGTGGCACATGCTATGTCATTAATAGTTGATTTTGCATTTTTAAATGCTTCTATTTGTTAAATAATTTTAACAAGGATATGGACAAGGATGATGAAGACAATAATGTCAGCGACATTCCTGTGCTACAGAAAAGAAGGAAGAAGAAGTAGTCTGCTGGTGCTGGTGTTGCTTCTGTTGTGTGTCAACCCTCCCACTCAGAAAAAGAGACCAGTTTTCTGTGAAAGTTCTTACCCTTGCTAAAAATGCTGCAGAGAAGAAGAAGGGAGACTAACAAACTTTGCCTCCCAGCTGAAGATGAACAGAAGATTGCAGACTGGTACGGGGAGAACCCCATATTTTTCAACAGAGCAATGAGAGACTACAAGGACGGACCAGCAAAACAAGACTTGGCTAATGGAAGAAGTGGTTGGGGTCAATGCCAACATACGTTGGGAAATAATGAAGGTGGGGACCTTCTGGAACGGTAGTGCAGAATCCGACTGAGAAGGAGAAGTGGGTGTGTGCTAACTTTGGCTTCCTGGATCAACACATCAAAAAGATCCCTTCTCCCCAGGCAATCAACCTTTAAAAAGAAAATTGAAAAGAGCAGAAGAGGCATGCCGGATATTGAATACACAGGTGCAAGTCAGCTGGATTCATGACCGGACGAGTTTGAAGTAGACGATCAGGACTCACCACAAGAACTTCAAGAAAGTCATGAAAGTCAAGTCAGCAGAAGTACCAAGGGAGGGCCATTCAAGAAAAAGAAGGGGGCAACTGCAGCTGGACCATGTTCTACCCTCATTAGTGACCTTGTTGTGACAGCCCGGAGGACAGCAGCCACCATTGATGAGAGGATGCAGCATGTAGGGTAGGGCAACCTGCTCCAGATGCGCTATGGCTTCCACTGACTTCGTTTTCTGGACCATGGCAGTCAGCAAACACTGGCACATTGATGACAAAACTCCAAAGGCATTCTCCACAACTCTTCTTGTTCGTGAAAGCAGATTCTCTGCTGTCTTGTCATGTTCCTCAGGGGCAAATGTTTCATGAGCCAACTTCTCAAGGGGAAAGCTTCATCTCCAACAATGAAGTAGGGTACGGGTGTGTCACCACCAGGAAGAGGTGCAAGTGCAGGTAATCCAAGAGTGCCATCTTCTAAAGCTTCCCTCAGGGATGTTGCAACAAAAACTCCTCCATCAGAGCCAGATCCATTTTCTCCACAATCAACATAGATGACTTGTAGTCAGCATCCACAAGAGCAATGAGTACAATGGAGTGGAATCCTTTGTAGTTGTAGTACACTGAGCCACCTTTGGGAGGACACTTGATGGCCACATGCTTTCCATCTATGACTCCCATGCAGTTAAGGAAGTTCCATCTTGCAACAAGCAGATCAGCAACTTCTTTCCACTCGCCTGGAGTTGTAGGACAGGAGATGACATCTTCAGCATATTCTGCAATGATGGCTTCACAGACTTCTGGGATAATGCTGCTTATGGTGTTGCTGGCTACTCTGAAGCCATACATGAGGGAATTGTAGCTGTTGCCAGTGGCCAAATAACAAAGAGTGATGGCTAGCCTCAGTCGTGCGTCCAAAGCTTTCCTCCAGAAAGTGTCTGTCTTCTCTATCCAGGGCCTAACTTTTGCAAGAAGCTCCTGAAACAATGCAGGGTCCAGTCTGAGGAAGTTCTTGTAATTCATTGGATCCCCATCCCTCAATTCATTCAGCAACTGTTTGTTCTGGCCCATCTATCTTAAGTCTTCTGAATAGAAACAAAATTGGGAAGTACGGAATTAAGGGTAATCTTTTAAATTGGTTATCAGACTTTCTAGATAACAGGGAACAATTAGTAGTTATCAGTACACGTAACATCTGGCATACCTCAGGGTTGTGTCCTGGGTCCATTGTTATTTATACTATACATCAACGACCTTCCTGATGTAATTCATTCATATGTAAATATTTTCGCTGATGATACGAAAATCTTCCATGCAATTCAGTCGTTAGATGACTCAATCTGTTTACAGAATGATCTTAAAAATCTTCTAGACTGGTCAACATCATGGCATCTCCTATTTAACATTGACAATTGCAAGAGCATGCACTATGGGAGACTAAATAGAAATTATACATATACTATGAAGGGTAATGATCTTGAAGAGGTGGAGTCTGAAAAAGACCTAGGTGTAATCTTTGATAGTAGTTTAAAATTTTCAGTACACATCAGTGCCATTGTTTCAAAGGCTGACAGCAGATTAGGTATAATTAAGCATAACTTTAATAACCTATCTATAGAGATATTTCTACCATTATTTAAATTTAGTTCCACCACTACTTTAATATTGCTCTAAAATCTGGAGTCCTTTACTAAAAATTGACTATATTGAAATTGAGAAAGTCCAACGAAGAGCAACTAAACTGGTCTACAATATCACTGAACTTAATTATCAAGACAGACTCAAATACTTAAAACTGGATTCCTTAGCATTTAGAAGAAAGAGATGTGCATGATTCAAGTATTTAAAATCTTTCATAATTATGGTAAGTTGAAAATAGTAGATTTTTTTAAACTCAACCCCAGGCCCTCCAGGGATCATAACTTTAAAATCAGTAAGCCCAGAGCATCACTTAATATAAGACAAAATTCTTTTTCACTACGAGTAAAATGCTTTAGGATATGATTCAGTTAATTCAACTTCAATTAATAGTCTAAGTCTGCGTTGTAAAAAGAATGGCAGAACCATCCGGAAAGAATTGCAAAAAACATTTTTTAATATAAAACAGATTTTCCTGTTTCTTGATTGGTGACAGTAGGGTGAGGGGGTTTAGAAATTATATGTTTGGTGACATGCCAAAGTCCGCACGAAACCATTTCAACATCCAGACCAGTACCCCAGAATGAAAGAGATCAGTGAAGTTGGCTACCCGAACCTAGCTACCTGACAGCTACCCGGCAGCTACCTGAAGGTGTAAAGTTAGCTACCCGAACCCAGCTACCTGACAGCTACCTGGCAGCTACCCGAACTTTCCATGTATATAACTCAAAAACAGTTGAGTGTAATTTTTCCGTTTTTGCGCCAAAAGATACTTCGGGCAAAGGTTTACGTTCTAGAATTTTTTCGGAATTTTCCGAGTACGTCGAAGATGTGATAAATCAAAATAATTGAAAAAATGACGTTTTTTACCGTAACGCAAACGGTAGCTTTTTGGAGTGTCCGGTTGAGAAAGCGCCGGTAGAAAACAAAAATTAACTTTTGTGTCTAACTTTTAGCATAGACAAAACTAGTCTTTGCAACCCTTAAAGGGGTCAAATTCATTAGTACTTTCGGGTAGCTGCCAGGTAGCTGGAATTTGGCTCGCCTCTTTTTTGCCACCCTCTCGTAAACGGTTTCACGGATCTTTACCGTTTTTGACACAAAGATACATTTGGCATAGGTCTACATTTTAGAATTTTTCCAGAATTTTCCAAAGGGTTACGGCTCTGAAATATAAAAAAAACTCAAAAACAACCTCTTTTGCCGTAGCTGCGATTGTAAATTTACCGGTTGACCGGTTGGGACAGTACCGGTAAAAAACAAAAATTAACTTTTGTATCTAACTTTTGCAATATGTAAAACTGACCTGTGCACCCGTTAAGTGGGTGTAATTACGCCTTAGATTCGGGTAGCTGCCAGGTAGCTAGCTTCGCTATCGCATATTCCTCGAAAACGGTCAAACGTGATTTTTCCGTTTTTGCGCCAAAAGATACTTAGGGCAAAGGTTTACGTTCTAGAATTTTTTCGGAATTTTCCGAGCACGTCGAAGATGTGATATATCAAAATAATTGAAAAAATAACGTTTTTTACCGTAACGCAAACGGTAGCTTTTTGGAGTGTCCGGTTGAGAAAGCGCCGGTAGAAAACAAAAATTAACTTTTGTGTCTAACTTTTAGCATAGACAAAACTAGTCTTTGCAACCCATAAAGGGGTCAAATTCATTAGTACTTTCGGGTAGCTGCCAGGTAGCTGGAATTTGGCTCGCCTCTTTTTTGCCACCCTCTCGTAAACGGTTTCACGGATCTTTACCGTTTTTGACACAAAGATACATTTGGCATAGGTCTACATTTTAGAATTTTTTCAGAATTTTCCAAAGGGTTACGGCTCTGAAATATCAAAAAAACTAAAAAAACAACCTCTTTTGCCGTAGCTGCGATTGTAAATTTACCGGTTGACCGGTTAGGACAGTACCGGTAAAAAACAAAAATTAACTTTTGTATCTAACTTTTGCAATATGTAAAACTGACCTGTACACCCGTTAAGTGGGTGTAATTAGGCCTTAGATTCGGGTAGCTGCCAGGTAGCTAGCTTCGCTATCGCATATTCCTCGAAAACGGTCAAACGTGATTTTTCCGTTTTTGCGCCAAAAGATACTTAGGGCAAAGGTTTACGTTCTAGAATTTTTTCGAAATTTTCCGAGTACGTCGAAGATGTGATAAATCAAAATAATTGAAAAAATGACGTTTTTTACCGTAACGCAAATGGTAGCTTTTTGGAGTGTCCGGTTGAGAAAGCGCCGGTAGAAAACAAAAATTAATTGATTTTTCCGTTTTTGCGCCAAAAGATACTTAGGGCAAAGGTTTACGTTCTAGAATTTTTTCGAAATTTTCCGAGTACGTCGAAGATGTGATAAATCAAAATAATTGAAAAAATGACGTTTTTTACCGTAACGCAAATGGTAGCTTTTTGGAGTGTCCGGTTGAGAAAGCGCCGGTAGAAAACAAAAATTAACTTTTGTGTCTAACTTTTAGCATAGACAAAACTAGTCTTTGCAACCCTTAAAGGGGTCAAATTCATTAGTACTTTCGGGTAGCTGCCAGGTAGCTGGAATTTGGCTCGCCTCTTTTTTGCCACCCTCTCGTAAACGGTTTCACGGATCTTTACCGTTTTTGACACAAAGATACATTTGGCATAGGTCTACATTTTAGAATTTTTCCAGAATTTTCCAAAGGGTTACGGCTCTGAAATATAAAAAAAACTCAAAAACAACCTCTTTTGCCGTAGCTGCGATTGTAAATTTACCGGTTGACCGGTTGGGACAGTACCGGTAAAAAACAAAAATTAACTTTTGTATCTAACTTTTGCAATATGTAAAACTGACCTGTGCACCCGTTAGGTGGGTGTAATTACGCCTTAGATTCGGGTAGCTGCCAGGTAGCTAGCTTCGCTATCGCATATTCCTCGAAAACGGTCAAACGTGATTTTTCTGTTTTTGCGCCAAAAGATACTTAGGGCAAAGGTTTACGTTCTAGAATTTTTTCGGAATTTTCCGAGCACGTCGAAGATGTGATATATCAAAATAATTGAAAAAATAACGTTTTTTACCGTAACGCAAACGGTAGCTTTTTGGAGTGTCCGGTTGAGAAAGCGCCGGTAGAAAACAAAAATTAACTTTTGTGTCTAACTTTTAGCATAGACAAAACTAGTCTTTGCAACCCATAAAGGGGTCAAATTCATTAGTACTTTCGGGTAGCTGCCAGGTAGCTGGAATTTGGCTCGCCTCTTTTTTGCCACCCTCTCGTAAACGGTTTCACGGATCCTTACCGTTTTTAAAAAAAAGATACATTTGGCATAGGTCTACATTTTAGAATTTTTTCAGAATTTTCCAAAGGGTTATGGCTCTGAAATATCAAAAAAACTAAAAAGCAACCTCTTTTGCCGTAGCTGCGATTGTAAATTTACCGGTTGACCGGTTAGGACAGTACCGGTAAAAAACAAAAATTAACTTTTGTATCTAACTTTTGCAATATGTAAAACTGACCTGTACACCCGTTAAGTGGGTGTAATTAGGCCTTAGATTAGGGTAGCTGCCAGGTAGCTAGCTTCGCTATCGCATATTCCTCGAAAACGGTCAAACGTGATTTTTCCGTTTTTGCGCCAAAAGGTACTTAGGGCAAAGGTTTACGTTCTAGAATTTTTTCGGAATTTTCCGAGCACTTCGAAGATGTGATATATCAAAATAATTGAAAAAATGACGTTTTTTACCGTAACGCAAACGGTAGCTTTTTGGAGTGTCCGGTTGAGAAAGCGCCGGTAGAAAACAAAAATTAACTTTTGTGTCTAACTTTTAGCATAGACAAAACTAGTCTTTGCAACCCTTAAAGGGGTCAAATTCATTAGTACTTTCGGGTAGCTGCCAGGTAGCTGGAATTTGGCTCGCCTCTTTTTTGCCACCCTCTCGTAAACGGTTTCACGGATCTTTACCGTTTTTGACACAAAGATACATTTGGCATAGGTCTACATTTTAGAATTTTTCCAGAATTTTCCAAAGGGTTACGGCTCTGAAATATAAAAAAAACTAAAAAACAACCTCTTTTGCCGTAGCTGCGATTGTAAATTTACCGGTTGACCGGTTGGGACAGTACCGGTAAAAAACAAAAATTAACTTTTGTATCTAACTTTTGCAATATGTAAAACTGACCTGTGCACCCGTTAAGTGGGTGTAATTACGCCTTAGATTCGGGTAGCTGCCAGGTAGCTAGCTTCGCTATCGCATATTCCTCGAAAACGGTCAAACGTGATTTTTCCGTTTTTGCGCCAAAAGATACTTAGGGCAAAGGTTTACGTTCTAGAATTTTTTCGGAATTTTCCGAGCACGTCGAAGATGTGATATATCAAAATAATTGAAAAAATGACGTTTTTTACCGTAACGCAAACGGTAGCTTTTTGGAGTGTCCAGTTGAGAAAGCGCCGGTAGAAAACAAAAATTAACTTTTGTGTCTAACTTTTAGCATAGACAAAACTAGTCTTTGCAACCCTTAAAGGGGTCAAATTCATTAGTACTTTCGGGTAGCTGCCAGGTAGCTGGAATTTGGCTCGCCTCTTTTTTGCCACCCTCTCGTAAACGGTTTCACGGATCCTTACCGTTTTTGACACAAAGATACATTTGGCATAGGTCTACATTTTAGAATTTTTCCAGAATTTTCCAAAGGGTTACGGCTCTGAAATATCAAAAAAACTAAAAAACAACCTCTTTTGCCGTAGCTGCGATTGTAAATTTACCGGTTGACCGGTTAGGACAGTACCGGTATAAAACAAAAATTAACTTTTGTATCTAACTTTTGCAATATGTAAAACTGACCTGTACACCCGTTAAGTGGGTGTAATTACGCCTTAGATTCGGGTAGCTGCCAGGTAGCTAGCTTCGCTATTGCATATTCCTCGAAAACGGTCAAACGTGATTTTTCCGTTTTTGCGCCAAAAGGTACTTAGGGCAAAGGTTTACGTTCTAGAATTTTTTCGGAATTTTCCGAGCACGTCGAAGATGTGATATATCAAAATAATTGAAAAAATGACGTTTTTTACCGTAACGCAAACGGTAGCTTTTTGGAGTGTCCGGTTGAGAAAGCGCCGGTAGAAAACAAAAATTAACTTTTGTGTCTAACTTTTAGCATAGACAAAACTGCTCCACTCTCTTTCATATTCATACTCTGGTTAATATATTTTTTCCTACATCTTGATGCATTGTGTAGTTCTGCAGTCACTGTAAGTAAAGGTTTTATGACAGCTATTTTCACAGATCTAAATCTATACAATTTTTATCATTTTAAGCATAGTCTGATTGATGAAAGTAAAAAGTTATAGATAGATAGCATTTCCCGCCATTTTCGGAGGGCTGCATCTTGTGGCTAGAACCTCTTCTGATGATTCAAGTCAATGTGATCGGCAAATAATGCCAGCGTAGGATAAAATTACAGCCCAAAAACATTAAGAAGCTGTCGCACAGCTATGTTCGCCTACGTACTAAGCCACAATGCAATACTCCCCCGGTAACTTTTGCTTTCATCTGGAAACCAAAATGTTGACAAGGACATCATGGACATCACAAACTGAGAACAAAAGTTCTTTCCCCCTTTCATACAATAATTCATACTCAATTTATACCCATAGACTCATTTAATCTTTAAGAGTATTTGTCCATTTTGTGAAAGTCATTAGAATTACAACACAGAGGAAAACAAATCCAAACAATTAGGATATTTTTATGCTTTTTGTGAAGCAATCTACATAGGTGAGTATGAAGATTCAAGGATCCCGAGCAGAGACAGTTACAAATGCCGTATTTGCATTGCATTTTAAATGCATATGCACTTACAAACATTTGCACTTACATTTGCATTTTTTAAACTGAATATTTACATTTGCATTTGATTTTAAAACATTTGCATTTTTTCAAATGTCTTTCTAAATGCTAGTTTAGGTAAGACTTGAAAATAAGCACATACTAATATTGTAAGTTATAATTAATTACTTGTAATATAACTTACACAGATTTAAAACTTCACACAGTAGATAGTTCATTACAAATTGATAAACAATTATTAGCTAAAAAGTCTTCACAAAAGAATGAAAAAGTGGCATTTATTGTATAGGTTAATGTTGCTCAAATTGTCAATTACTCAATCAATAAGAGTTGTATATACAGCAAGTTTCTTATATTATTATCTGCTATTAAAGTGTGCATTGAAACACTTTGAGGTATTTTTAGTACACATCATATTTACCCCATGGTGTCTTGTGTTACCTATTTGATAAGCTGTCCAATGTATTGATGATCTCTTTTCTAATATCATTTATCTTATCTCATTTTAAATGATGCATTTTATCAGATTTTTATGGTGGCTGGGATAGGACATGCACTTTATTTTTTATTTCGTTCTCACGAAATAGTATTCATGCAGGATTTCGTTATAACGACATAGTATTTCGTTATAATGAATTACTAATTTGTTCAAACGAAATACTTATTTTGTTTGGACGAAATATTAGTCCCTACAAGATCCTTACAAGATCCAAGAAGTGCTGACACTGGTTTTCCAGTGAACCCATCAAAGTTACCTTCTTTTTAACAGAATAAGACACAAGAAAAATGCACACTGTTAATTTAGTAATGGCTTGGAGAAATTAGACCAGGAGAGGACACTGGGGTACATCAAAGGTAGAATTAGGCCCCCCCCCCTCCTCCCAACCCCCTCCAAACATTTCCAACCCCACCCCTGCAGTTTCGTTAAGTGCATTTGATTGAAAACCTATTTCTGGTCATGCTCTTCTGTTGCGATACTGAGGCCTATCTGTCTGTCTATCTATCTATCTGGGTTGTAGATAAATTAGGTTATCCCCTACTGAAGAGAAAGGGTGTAGCCACATAGGGGGGGGGGGGGGCGATATGGGGTCAGATCCCCCACACCCCCACCCCAAGGCCCTTTAGAAGTTGGAATGAAAAATTTGAGAATTTCACCTCTGCGGCAAGTTAAGCTAAAATTATATACTATTTAATGTTATTATTTAGTTAGTGTGAACTTAAATAGTGTTATAAGTTTCTTTTTCTTTTCAAAATTTTTAAAGAGCTCAACCTCTTCAAAATGTTAGCTCTGGTTGCGACCCTCCCAAAGGAGTTCCACCACTGGTCAAATGACTTTGATTTCATGACTTACATTATGTAGGCCTATAAGCATGCAGTCCCCTCTTGTCTTATAGCTGCAGCCAATTTTATTTTTTCGATTTAATAACCTGGTATTCTGTTTGTCATCTTTTTCTACTTGTTGTGGTGTATATATGTATGCAGATAAAGATATCATATAGTGTGCTTGATAGGATAGGATAGGATAGGATAAGATGCTTTTTCCCCCATTCCAGGCAATCTTCATGTGCAACTTCTCAGCTGAATGGCATTTGGAGATGTTCCCTTGTACTTGGTGTCTATGCTTAAGCAAATAAAATTCTCCATACATGTGTAACGTAAGTGCATGTGTCCCTCTCTTTCAGTTGATAATCAACCCTTGTGAGTGGGAAAGAACTTGCCTAAAAGGGCTGCACTAAGTTCACTTTCTGCTATCTATCTATCTATCTATCTATCTATCTATATATATATATATATATATATATATATATATATATATATATATATATAGATCTTTATCAATCAATCAATCAATCAATCTACCTATCTGTCTATCTATCCATCTATCCATCTATCTATCTATCTATCTGTCTGTCTGTCTGTCTGTCTATCTGCCTTGGTATTAGACTCAGATTAGGGGCAACAACTGACACCACTTGTACAATGTGTTATATATGTTATTCTATCATTGACTATTGAATGCAGGTCAACTTACTTAGACTGAGTAATTCTTCTGGCCATATATCAGCAACAGTTTAACGTATTTTCCGTGAGTACGAAATACTATTTCATTCCCACAAAATAAAAAATAAAGCGTGCATGTCTTAACCCAGCCATCGTAGATTTTAACTATTTTATGGTATGTTTTGATGCAATTTCTCTCTGTACAAAGAGGTTAAATAACTACTATTAAAATTATAATTCTTAAGCTATTTTTTCAAAGGTCAATTTAGTCATGCTAAATCTGAACACAATAGAGAAGAGGAATTTCCCTTCTACTGACTGTCACCCTTTCTTATGTATTTCCTAACAATAGGGGCTCAGCAAAACAGTACATTTAATTGACTATTGTTGACCTAGAAAATGTCCTAGATTTAGACCTCTATTTTGCCAAACATGTGGTCTTTGTTTAATCACCCAGTGAAACTGAGTAAAATATCAGGTGCAATACTTGAATACTACACAATAAATAAATATTGTTAAACATTACCTAAACATAACATTTTGTTCACTGCAACATTGGCATTTATAATGAATGAGTGAGAATATTACATAAGCGTCTTTACCACAATGATTTGATTATAGAGGGATAATATAATAATATAATACAGTGGAAATTCCTAATCATCACTATAGTTGGCCACTTCCATTTTTAAATCTTTAATTTAAAAATAATTGTTATATATCTTGATACTTTTTTTAGGTGTATTACATTTGAAAAAAGCAAATACATTTGCATTTAAATGTGTTTCTAAAAGTTCATACTTGCATTAACATTCTATAATTAAGATGATGAAAATAATTTAGAACTTTTAAGGTACCAAAGGTAGCAGTTACCAAATGCATCCACCAGGGGAGCTAAAGTCTTATGCATCAGATCGAATTTGGCTTTTCTTACTTTTCACACAAAAGAAAATCCAGAAAATAAATAAATTTTCATTATGGCTTTTCTAATTGTCTCTGAAAAAAACTGTCATAAAAAAACCTCTTTACTTACAGTGACTGCAGAACTACACAATGCATCAAGATGTAGGAAAAAAAATATTAACCAGAGTATGAATATAAAAGAGAGTGGAGCAGTTCTGTGTACGCTACAAGTTAGACACAAAAGTAAATTTTTGTTTTCTACCGGCGCTTTCTCAACCGGACACTCCAAAAAGCTACCGTTTGCGTTACGGTAAAAAACGTCATTTTTTCAATTATTTTGATATATCACATCTTCGACGTGCTCGGAAAATTCCGAAAAAATTCTAGAACGTAAACCTTTGCCCTAAGTACCTTTTGGCGCAAAAACGGAAAAATCACGTTTGACCGTTTTCGAGGAATATGCGATAGCGAAGCTAGCTACCTGGCAGCTACCCGAATCTAAGGCGTAATTACACCCACTTAACGGGTGCACAGGTCAGTTTTACATATTGCAACAGTTAGATACAAAAGTTAATTTTTGTTTTTTACTGGTACTGTCCCAACCGGTCAACCGGTAAATTTACAATCGCAGCTACGGCAAAAGAGGTTGTTTTTGAGTTTTTTTTATATTTCAGAACCGTAACCCTTTGGAAAATTCTGGAAAAATTCTGAAATGTAGACCTATGCCAAATGTATCTTTGTGTCAAAAACGGTAAAGATCCGTGAAACCGTTTACGAGAGGGTGGCAAAAAAGAGGCGAGCCAAATTCCAGCTACCTGGCAGCTACCCGAAAGTACTAATGAATTTGACCCCTTTAAGGGTTGCAAAGACTAGTTTTGTCTATGCTAAAAGTTAGACACAAAAGTTAATTTTTGTTTTCTACCGGCGCTTTCTCAACCGGACACTCCAAAAAGCTACCGTTTGCGTAACGGTAAAAAACGTCATTTTTTCAATTATTTTGATATATCACATCTTCGACGTGCTCGGAAAATTCCGAAAAAATTCTAGAACTTAAACCTTTGCCCTAAGTACCTTTTGGCGCAAAAACGGAAAAATCACGTTTGACCGTTTTCGAGGAATATGGGATAGCGAAGCTAGCTACCTGGCAGCTACCCGAATCTAAGGCCTAATTACACCCACTTAACGGGTGTACAGGTCAGTTTTACATATTGCAAAAGTTAGATACAAAAGTTAATTTTTGTTTTTTACCGGTACTGTCCTAACCGGTCAACCGGTAAATTTACAATCGCAGCTACGGCAAAAGAGTTTGTTTTTTAGTTTTTTTGATATTTCAGAGCCGTAACCCTTTGGAAAATTCTGGAAAAATTCTAAAATGTAGACCTATGCCAAATGTATCTTTGTGTCAAAAACGGTAAGGATCCGTGAAACCGTTTACGAGAGGGTGGCAAAAAAGAGGCGAGCCAAATTCCAGCTACCTGGCAGCTACCCGAAAGTACTAATGAATTTGACCCCTTTAAGGGTTGCAAAGACTAGTTTTGTCTATGCTAAAAGTTAGACACAAAAGTTAATTTTTGTTTTCTACCGGCGCTTTCTCAACCGGACACTCCAAAAAGCTACCATTTGCGTTACGGTAAAAAACGTCATTTTTTCAATTATTTTGATATATCACATCTTCGACGTGCTCGGAAAATTCCGAAAAAATTCTAGAACGTAAACCTTTGCCCTAAGTATCTTTTGGCGCAAAAACGGAAAAATCACGTTTGACCGTTTTCGAGGAATATGCGATAGCGAAGCTAGCTACCTGGCAGCTACCCGAATCTAAGGCGTAATTACACCCACTTAACGGGTGCACAGGTCAGTTTTACATATTGCAAAAGTTAGATACAAAAGTTAATTTTTGTTTTTTACCGGTACTGTCCCAACCGGTCAACCGGTAAATTTACAATCGCAGCTACGGCAAAAGAGGTTGTTTTTGAGTTTTTTTGATATTTCAGAGCCGTAACCCTTTGGAAAATTCTGGAAAAATTCTAAAATGTAGACCTATGCCAAATGTATCTTTGTGTCAAAAACGGTAAGGATCCGTGAAACCGTTTACGAGAGGGTGGCAAAAAAGAGGAGAGCCAAATTCCAGCTACCTGGCAGCTACCCGAAAGTACTAATGAATTTGACCCCTTTAAGGGTTGCAAAGACTAGTTTTGTCTATGCTAAAAGTTAGACACAAAAGTTAATTTTTGTTTTCTACCGGCGCTTTCTCAACCGGACACTCCAAAAAGCTACCGTTTGCGTTACGGTAAAAAACGTCATTTTTTCAATTATTTTGATTTATCACATCTTCGACGTACTCGGAAAATTCCGAAAAAATTCTAGAACATAAACCTTTGCCCGAAGTATCTTTTGGCGCAAAAACGGAAAAATTACACTCAACTGTTTTTGAGTTATATACATGGAAAGTTCGGGTAGCTGCCAGGTAGCTGTCAGGTAGCTGGGTTCGGGTAGCTAACTTTACACCTTCAGGTAGCTGCCGGGTAGCTGTCAGGTAGCTAGGTTCGGGTAGCCAACTTCACTGATCTGAATGAAAGGTCCAAAGTACGAAGAGGTGGTTTTTGCTATTGAATTTGATTTTGAGTGGTCTTTTAAAAGACAAGATAAGATAAGATAAGGTAAGATAAGATAAGGTAAGATAAAGATAAGGTAAGGTAAGATAGAGATAAGATAAGATAAAATACAGTCGGTGGTCATATAAAAACAATGAACACAAGCTGCAATAGAATAACAAAGTGATAATATTTGTATATTTATAAGTTGATTCAATATTGTTTATGACGTCAATCTGGAGCGGTGAAACATTTGAATGTGTGTAGCGATATAAAAGTAGGTCACCAATTTTTTGCTTTTCACTTTCTGTAGACTGGGAGTACTTTATAAACATTCATATGAAACATATTGCTCTTTCCTGTCCTGTCCTAAAGTGAAAGCATTTGAAGTGCAAGATTTATTTGTCTGGCTGCTTTTTTACATATGACTGAAACATGGTGATTTAAGTTTAGCTTACTGTCTATGTTAATGCCTTGATTTAATCATGTGGCCTGCACACTGTCACGGATATGACAGACGTGAAAAAATAGGCATACATGCTCACTCGTGGCTCTATTAATCACGTATAAATGCTTTCCACGAGCGTACGTGAGGTAGTCGTAGATCGTACGGTGGACGTCCGTCAACCGCTCGCCAAATGTCCGTCAAACGCTCGCTGAACGTCCCTAGCCAAGCATCAGGCACTTGTAGGCACTCGTAGATCGCACGTAGATCGCTCGTGAGAGTGGTTAAAAAGTAAATGGGGCGACACGCGGGCGACCGTCTAGCATTTCACAAGTGCTCTATGAGTGGACGCCAGTGGATGGCGAGTATATACGAACGTACGTAGAACGTACAAATGTACGTAGAATGTACAACGCACGTACATGACCAAATGTGCCACGTGCGTTTTCCATGCGTTTATCCAAACGCATGGAAAATGCATGCTCATTATAATTAGCTAAATACCATGCGTTTTCCATGCGTTTATCATTCTCAGGGAAAACGTACGTGGCACATTTGGCCACATTCTATGTAGAACGTACGTAGAACCTACCTAGAAAGTACGTAGAACGTACGTAGAGCCAGTTATGTAACTAATATAAACAATTCCGTATAGAATTGCCAAAGTTTTAAACATGTTTAAAATTTTTTGTCCTCTCCACGTCTGGTCACGGATGATTTAGCACTACCAGGAGCGTTCTACAGATTAGCAAGAGTATCCGTATGAACGAAGATGAGCAAGCGTAACAATATTTTTCATCCGTGGTCATACGGTCTTATACGTGACAGTGTGAACGCCCCTTAAGTTAATAATAAACAATTGGTTTGGTTTCTGCTTTGTTTCCAATACTTTTCTCCATAGTTTTTCCATATCATATGTCATGATTATTGTGCGCCACACACTTCGCCATGCCCATTGAACTTGACATATAGTTTATCATAAACCTGCACCCAGAATTAAACTATACTATACTATACTAAGTCTTTCACATGCAAATTGCATTTGTTTCTTCTCAAATTTTGCATCCAAAATTTCAGTTATTTTCTATTTGAGATCTTCATTTTCTTCTACGGGCGAGCCATTTATGATTACATTCATTTGTTCCTTTTTTCCGTTTGCATTTGTGTTTATTAATTTGTTTGTTCTTTTTTCATTGTTAGGGTTCTTCCTTTATTTTTAGTATTTTTTTTCTGTCAGAGTGCATGTTATCTTTTCCAGTTCTTTGACTTTCACAGTTAGCTCACTATTTCTTTTTCAAATTAAAATTTTTATTTTTTATTTTTTTGGTGGTATTGTAGCAGTTGGGAACAAGCTTTAAAAAGCTGGATGGGTGAGTGAATTTAATACCTTTCAGCTGAAAGTATGTCTTTGCCCATGACAACCTATCGTCTCTGGACAGTAAGTTGTGTTGGCTCCATTTTGCCCTGGTCCTTCTCTTGTACTTTTCTTAAGTTTCCTTGTTATTTTGTCTTTCTTGCCGAAACTAAGTCTTTGTAACTTTTAACTCGTTTTGAGTTTCTTTTAATATTTTTTGTTCAGACAGATGTATATCCAAAGAAAACTGGCAAATAAGTCGGAGCAATTGAACAGCTGTGTTGGTCTGTTCATAAGAAAATCAATATTGTTCGAAAATACCTATAGAGTTGTGTTTTTTTCAAGCCAGTTCTTAATCATGAAAGACTCTAATACATAGTTAATGCTGTGCAAAATTCCGGTTATAGCTGCAGTAGTGAACTATCTACTCATATTTGTGATAATGTAATAACTGAAGAAGAGGTCGGCCTGCATTTCAGGAGACTCAAAAATAATAAAGCGGCTGGCATTGATGGGATACCCGCAGAATTCTATAAATATGCTGGTGAAAATCTTATAACACCATTTTGTGCTGTATTCAACCACATTTTTGATAAAGGTGAATACCCATCTCAGTGGTCAGAAGGGCTTATTAATGCTTTACATAAAAAAGGTAACCGCACAGATCCTGATAACTATAGAAAAATAACTGTAAATGTAGTAATGGGTAAGATTTTTGACTCAATCCTAAATAGCAGATTATACTTTAAAAATGAGGCTCTAAATCTTGATGATCCTTGTCAGTTTGGGTTCACCCCTGGGTCAAGCACTACTGACTGTGTCTTTGTTCTTGACACAGTTATAAGTTACCAACAAGCAATGCGAAAACCTGTATACTTGTGCTTTGTTGATTTTACTAAAGCATTCGATTACATTAATAGAAATGCTTTGTACTACAAATTGATGCAGCAGAATATTGGTGACAAAATGCTCAAGGTTATCATTAGTATGTATGATAAGGCAAAAGCAAGAGTAAATCAAGGTGGTAATACCGGTGGTTCTATTGACAGCAAATGTGGGGTATTACAAGGTGGAATCCTCAGCCCAAAATTATTCAATGAATTTATGTCAGATCTACCCGATCATCTTGAAAAATCAGATGGAATAACATTAGGTGATTTTACTCTTACACATATATTGTATGCCGATGACATCGCACTTGTAGCTGATTCTCCTAATTGCATGCAAAATAGTATAAATTCACTTCATAATTACTGTAAAAAATGGCACCTTATTGTAAATGTTAGTAAAACCAAAGTGATGCAGATTGGTAACAAAGCAATAAGCACCTTCTTCTGTAATGGGGAAAAACTAGTAAATGTTGACAGCTTCAAATATCTTGGTCATATGCTTACTAATAAGCATAGAATACATAGCAAGATGACGGAATACCTCTCAACACAAGCTCATAAAGCGCTCTTTGCACTGCAAGGTGATTCAAAACAAGCATTAGGAAAAATCGATCCCATGCTATCTCTTCGAATGTTTGATACCTATATTTTACCTATCCTGGAGTACAATAGTGAAATATTGACAAGTGAAAAATCTATGCCTGAATTAGAAAATTTGCAACTTGCATATCTTAAAAACATATTAGGAGTTAGAAAACAAACACCATCTTTAGCAGTCTATGGTGAAACAGGTAGATTCCCATTACATGTTAGACAGAAAATTAGAATGGTGAATTACTGGATAAGATTGGAAAGAGCACCTGATGACAGTTTACTTAAGAAATGCTTAAATTTTCAGAAGGAAATTTATGTGAATGCAGTAAATGGAATTAACTGGTTCAGTAAAGTGTGTCATGTATTAAATAACTGCAACATTGAATATGATATTAGTAACCTCAGAAACTTTGACATTGATAATATCTCTAACACAGTGAAACTAAGACTCTATGAAGCCGAACATGAGCGACTTATAAATGCAATAAATGACAGTTCACAACAACCAAAACTTAGGACATATAAACTATTTAAAACTGATTGTAGAATAGAACCTTATCTTGAATTGCAACAAATTCGCAAAGTGTTAACTAAAATAGCTAGATTTAGGACAAGTTCACATAGCCTGAAGATTGAAACAGGTCGACACCATAAACCAATAATTCCTGCTCCAAATAGAATATGTGAAAAGTGTACGTTAAACTTTGTAGAAGACGAAATTCACTGTTTGATTGTCTGTCCTGGTAATGAGCAACACCGTGCTAACCTTTTTTTGAATGCAACTAAATTTATTAACAACTTCTTGGCTATTGATGATATAACTAAGTTTACAGCAATAATGACAAACAAGGAACCTGAGTTATTAAATAGTTTAGGAAAGTTTCTCCTTCAAGCCGATGTGTAGAGAAAACCATCTCCTGTATCCACACAGTTATTAATTTAGTTTATTAGTTTATTAGTTATGATGTGCTTGTCATGTTTTGGACTTTAAGAGTGAAATGTTTTTATTAGCGGCTTGTATTTTTTTTTCTATTGTGTATGTGGATTTTAAACACGTATTATAAGTTAACTTGGTGGCTGGAACCTTGATTATTGAAATTTTATTGCTTTCTGTATTTACATTAATGTCTCTTTCATGTTATCTTTTAACTGAATGACATATGTATCACTTATGATATTTTACATGTCAATAAAATCTATATATATATCTATAACATATCTTCAAAGAGTGATGGACGTGGGATGTGGGGTCCATTTAAATCTCATAACTCTTTAACCTTGCCAATGACACCTGTTCACAGCATGTGATTACATGTCTATTTAAGGATTTAGAGCATTTCCATAGCCAAAAGAGGAAAATATAATCTCTCATTACTTAAGACACATTTCTCAGTAAATGACGCCTCACATAGAATATGACAAACGAGATTAGGATATTAAAAGGTACATATTGCACTTAATTGTCTTACCATTGCTTACTACATGGATGTAATTTTATACTGCATGGGTTAAAGGGAAGGCAATGAAGCAAGAACAAAAAACCTTTTTTTTTTCTATAATTTCCCCATTTTTATGGAAAATACTGTAATAAGTGTCAACATTAAGCTTAAAAAGGTTAAAGTACTATAAATATAGATTTTTCACTGCAATATTTCGTGCTAGTAGTAGGCCTATCTTGTATGTGGAGCTTTGAATATATCCACCTTTTCCTTTTCATATTGTCTATTCATTATGATATATCTTTATTATATATTTTAATGGAACCCCCAAAAAGCACTACACTATTTAAAATATTTTAGAGCTCTGACAAGGCTGTCAGTCTAAACAGCTAACATTTTAGACAGTGTGACTAGTATCTTAGATATTTTGACTGTAAACATTTTGACTGTGTCAAATGTCTAACTTTTTTTTCCTACCATATACATCTATTATTATATATAATCCTCATGAAATTTATTTGTAAAATATCGTGATAAAAGCTGTCTCCATTTGTTCCCTGATAATTATGAGGGTTTGCTGCATTAGCAGTGCTATATTTTTTGCGCACAAGGAAATGCATTCATTATTGAATAGAATATGACATTAAAAAAAATCTATCAATACCCATATCTCAAGTTCTAATGAAACGATTAAGGTATATCACTGACAGACAGACAGTGTACAAGTGTAATGTACATCCCTGCACCTACCTGTGATCCCACACGACTAAGCTCCACAGAAACATCACCTCCTGTGTTCCCAAGACCAACCACTAAGATCCGTTTTTCTTCAAAACCACCTGCATTACGAACTTCATGAGCATGCACTACTTTGCCTCCGAAGTTTTCCAGTCCTGGAAATTCTGGTATCTTGGGACGACCATGCATACCAGAGCACACCATAACGAAGTCGAATTCCTCCGTCGTGATTTTACCAGATCTTCCTTTGACAGAAACTATCCACTTCAAAGCATCAACTGTTTTCACGTTGAGAACTTCTGTTTCAAAGAGTATATATTTCTTGAGATTGTTTGAATCAGCATATCTTTCTAGGTACTGCTTGTACTGATAATGTCGCATATAATTTGGTGCAGCAGCAGGCATTGGAAAGTCACTAAAACTCATCATTTCCTTGCTTATATTAATGACAGTTGATTGCATCACACTGCCCTGACCATATTTGATTTCTTCACTGTAATTCCACAGTCCTCCGACATCGTTCTTGATTTCATAGCAAACTGGTTGAAGACCTTCTTCCAGGCTGGATTTGATGGCACAAAGACCACTGATCCCAGCTCCAATAATTGCAACACGTTTTGATGTCATTGTTGCAGCTGCAAATCTCCAGTTGAAAGGTGCACGATGCAGTCAGTGTGGCACAGAGAGTGATGCCGAAGTGACTCCAGAAAGCTGTGTCGCATCACTGGTAGACCATTACACTGTGTGACATCAGTCACCTAATTCAGTAACTTCCTTTTTTGTATTTTTTCGGTCGTCACAGTTATGTTTAACTGGATGCATATTTGTAAGTTTAAGCAGTTATTCTATTTCACCAGCATTCAAAACATGCACCTAACTATTGCCAATGTGTTATGTTGCCAGATTAGGAGGGATGCAATAGTTAAACAACTCCACCTAATATAACCAAAAATATATATATATAAAGCAATATAAGGGAAGGAAAAACTGAGAGAATTGGAATATGCAATTTGATAACGAAAGCTAGCCTTCATAATATATTATAGGTATGTACATGAAGATCAATTTTTATTTTTTGTGGGGTCACATAAAACAAAAACACAAGCAGAAAACCGACTAGAGTTATGTACAATATATACAGGCATAAAAAACATAAAGCATATGAAAACGCATTAAAAACTTAAAAGATTTGATAAAACATAGTTGCATTGAAATCACATATAATATTAAAATATATCACCGAGAGACATAAAAGAAACATTTGACACATGATCCACAACTGCATTGGCTTTTATAATTGTGCAGTAGTGTACCATTTACTCTGAGAGAGTTGTACCCAAGAATAATATTTAATTATTATTTATTTACTAAGTTTCATATCCAGGAACACCTAAAATGTCTGTATCTCTCAGATTGTGAGTTAAGCTTTGTTTGTGAAACATATTGTTTTCTAGAGGAGTTGACAAGACTTTATAACAAGCTCAATAACAAGGTCTTCTCTCTCTTCATACATTTTTCTAGTACATCTCTTTAGCACCTAACTACTCATTGTGGACTGTTCGAATAGCTCTTTCATTCATTTTGTCTAGCTTTTTATCAGTTAGTATGCCACAGTAATGAAAAACCGCAGTGCAGTAAGCGAAGTTAGACCTAACTATGGACGTTAAAGCTTTTACGTCCTTGACCTAACAAACGTGTTAAAAATAAACATTCTTCTGTTTGTGTTCATAGCATGTGAGAGAGTCGTGACATGGCATTGACTTGTCTAGCTGCTTTTTTGCAGATTTTTCTCATGTGTGAGCAAACATTTAAACATTTATCCAGGGTGATGCCAAGTAACCTGACCTCAGGCATTGATTTAATTTCTGTGTTTCTTCATATGGATTTCGGCCAGAATAAATAATTAGATTAAATTTATTGGGGTTGACTTTCATGTGATTTAGGTCAAACCAGGCCAGTGCTCTCTCTGATGCTTGGATACAAGTGCATTTAACTGAGAATGATGACATGACAAACTATTATCATCAGCATAGTTATAAACAGTACAGACATTTTCTAAATGTATAAGAAGATCATTTAGTAACTCTTTAAATAACAGGGGTCCTAACAGAGATCCCTGGGGGATACCCCTTTTTATTGTTAGCCAAGAGCTATGCGATTGATTTACCTTAACACGTTGTAAACGATGTGACAAATAACTTTTGATGAGAAGACATGCATTTTCATGTAAGCCATATGCATTTAGTTTGGACAGTAACCCATGGGGCAAGCAGTCAAATACTTGGATAGATCCATCCACAAGCAACCAACATATACTTTACGATCTAAAAAGCGTTTCCATTTATCTATACATTTGAAAAGTACATTGTTGCATGAGTATTTTTTAACATGTTTGACAATATATTGTTAATATAGCTGTTAGAACACTAACAGGTCGAAAGTACTCTGTTAGTAGGGAGTTATTCTCCAGGAGTGACACAGACCTGTCTGAAGGCTCAAAATCTGACCCAGTCCAAATCTGACACATATTCTGTAAAAATAGTTGCCTAAATCTTGTCTACCTCTGTAAAGACAATTTGGCCAGTGCGCATGATATGGTCAGTGGTCAGTGGTCAGTGGCAACTTTACTAATGGGAACCATACGTACAACCAGAGATCACTGGCACCAAAGCAGATATACATTCTGATGCTTGGATACAATTATTGCCTTTAATAACCATTACTTGATGCTTCCATCTATTCAGTGACGTTTGGCTAGAGTGGAATTACAGCTTGCTGGATCTTTACAATTGGTTTGAGGGGATGAAATGGAGGTTATAAAGTGTCCTGTTGACAAAATGGTTCCTAAAAGCATAGAGAAATTTATTTCAAAACGGATCTAGTCAGTTTGAGCAGGTTGCAGGAGTGTTTTATGTTTTACTTAAAAATGTTCAATTTGGACATTTTGATTTATACCTGTTAGATTAGATAGATTAGATTAGAGCATTACTGGACCTCTATGTCCAGATCTCACTTGGAGCGGTCGGTGTGCAATAACTCAATTTGCACAAAAAGAGTGTTGCTATATACAGAGGAAGGCTGCTGGTGCGGCCTGACCAATTAGATTCAATACATGCAATATGTGTACATTTGGGAGTTGCCCTCTAATGCAGAAATTCTGCAGCTATCGAGGACAGCAGCCTAATCAAATGGAATCACATTGATTTCACTTTTGGTTCATTTTAATCAGGTGCAATATTCTGATCGAAAGTGACCACTGACCATCATAACGTGCATGTAAGAAAGTGGAACAGTGAAAAAAAATAAGTATTTTCACCTGGAAACAGCAATGATGAGTTTTAACATAACCTGGGAATTGTATTTCATTCAGTATGCATACAAGGCATTGCATGCAATGTTCATTCATATATTCAATTAACAGCCTATTCCTTCCCATCGATCCAGAAGGAACCCCTCCCCCCCCCCCTTCCGTCCAAGGTGATTGGATATCTTTGTGGACATTCATGAAGGATATTATGATCAAATTAATTAAAAATAGATGGTGCCATTCATAAAGCAAGACAAAGCAAAAACGATCATTATCAACAACTTGATTTATTTTTTGACAGAGTTATGTAAAATCAATAGCAAATATCAGTCAAATTTACTTATTACGTGCCATCTGTATTATGGTAATTGACGAGGGTTCAAAAGATGACATGAGACTGTTAATTAATGCAGGGGCAATTCCAGAATATTTTTCACAGCGGGTTGACAAATTAAAATGTATTGCAGGGACTGCTGAATTTTTTCTAATTAAAATGTACTAGGCCGGGGAGGGGGGTGGGGGGCGAAGTTTAATCATTGTATTGTAAGGTCGAAAAGTTTTATATGAAGATCTCTTCAGGATTTGGACCCTGGCAGATTTCTTCCCCCCCCCCCCCCCCATAAGAATAAAAAATCTGCGCCCATGTGAATGCACTGTAAAATATTTCCTGTAGTTTTTACGGCCCTTGCTGGCGAATTGCACAGTATCGTGCTGCAAAAATTACAGTTGCAAGTTAGTCTACCGTAAAACCAGGCCAAATGACGTTTACTGTAAAATTATGGCTACTTGCATCTATTAGGTTTTGATGATTGCTTACTGTGAAATCTTAAAAACAGGCACTTTACTGTAAAATACTGTTGATGAGCCCTTATGATAATAGCCAATGTTTGGTTACCAGCAGTAAACTTTACAGCATCATACCATAGATGAGATTAACTGTATCGTACCATAAAATGCTGTGGTATCATACTGTAGAGTCTTTTTATTATATCTTTCCATAGAATATGCGGTGAAATGCTGCATGGCAGATTTTGGTCGGTTTTACGACAATCTACTGAATAAATTACGGTCGACTGCCATTTTCTTTACTCAGCTGTAAATTTTATAGTATTATGCCATAGGATAGATATACAGTATCTTGCTGTATAAATTGTACGGTAGCGTACTGTATAACATTTTTACAGTTTTTTCTTTCAAAACTACGGTTAAATTGCAAGACACCTACGAAAACTGGTTACAGCTGTACAGTGTGATTACAAACATCCCTGTTGCAATCTATTTGATGGTTCTATTTTTCTATTAATTATACCAATAATTACAAATTACAGACAAAACCTTTTGATAATATAACTGAGACTTATCTAAATTGCTTTGATAATCAACACAGTTCACAATTTACAGAGACATAACATTAGTAAAACATTACAACAAATTAGATCATCATCGGATGAGCAGGGAATTAAGTACCATCAGGCTGAATAAATTCCTATCTATAATAAAATTTTTGTAAAAATACTTTGATCTAAATAACACTATGCTTTACATTAGCATATAAAACTGAAAATAGCATTTGTACATTATCAGACATTAAGATGAGTAATTGTCGTTAATCAAGGCAGTATATATGTACATCATTAATAACTGATTATTAACCTGAGTATCATTTTCACATGTTTAACATATTCTATTATATAAATAAGTAGATTAGTAATAAATAAGAAGATAGGTTAACAAGGTTAACAAACAGAAGATAAAGATTTCTGCAATCTTAAAACAACCTTTATCTTAACTTAAATATATGCAAAACAATGTATTTGAGAAAGTTCATACTGTAAGTCCAGTAAGGTCTGTAGTCCAAATTCAACAATAATCAATATGATAAATAAACGTAAGTCACATTTGAAGATTCAGTAAGTCCTGTAGTCCTTAGGCATATTAAAAATAGGCAATACTGAAGCAATAGGAGAATGATATCAGTCAACTTGTAATAGGCAGAAAACATGGTTGTATATGCACCAAACCTGTATGAAAAAAAAAAGGAAAAAGAAACATGATTATATCTTCGAGTCATGATTATGATTATATTATCAAAATTCATAAAGAGTCAACGGGGCATGAACATGATGAAGGAGTCAGACTCCTAACATAACCAACCATGAGCAGGAGTAGCAGTATAAAATAAGATATTATTAAGTCATGCTTTTAATTTATATGGTATTTAGTCACTTGCTGTACAGGGAGTGTGTACTTAGGTTTTTCTGATTCAAGAGGGCTCTGACTTCAAACATAATTGGCTGACCTTAAGGATTTTCCATTATAAGGTTTTGCAGTGACCAAGATATCTCACACTTTCAAAAAGGATCATAATTGATTCATCGAAAATAATACGATTTCAAATTAACAGTATGATCTGGATACATCTTAATCATTCTTTTTGACATGTTTTATATAAATATTTTTCTATGACATAATTGTCTAAAATATAACAGTCTGCCATTTAACAAAGAATACCACCAGGGGGCTACAGTTACGATAGCATTTTCATTTCAGCTCATTCACTTAGTCTACCAATATCTTTGGTCTAATCTGTTAATTATTGCACATGCCTTTTCTTCCTTATCTGCTTTGAAAAGTCCAAATAACTTATCTGATTCGAATTGTGGCAATCAAGCTCCCCAGGATTCTACAAAGTGTTCAACTCATGGTTTATAAAAAGTATATCCAAGATAGCACTCCAAATTGGGCCAACGTCGATTCTGTATCGGCCGCCATCGGTACAACATCGTTTGACACTGCGCCGACATCGATACAACTTGGAATGCTATCTGGGATACACAAAAAATACTTTACCTCCACAGTGAACGCCAAAAAGCGCCCCAACGATAACAAAAGCATAATTGCTAGTTGACAGATGTATGGAATGTATAATGCTGATAAAAGTCCATAGTCTAGACCATACAACCAGATTGGCAGAACATGGATGCCCCCCATTGCAAGGAATCCCGTTGGAGTCCTGAAATCTGAAAAATACAGTGGTCAGCATTTGCTGGGGATCAAAAATGGCAAATATCAGTTAGTAATATTGAACTTCTCTCAAAAGTAGGTACATTATTATACAGACTGATGAAAAATAACCACCGTAATTATTCCTGAACTGAGTGTTTTAATACCTTATGGTCATATGAGATATCTTTTCACATGATTTTGATGGGTTAAATTGATGTATTTCAAAGAGAAATCTCCAACCATCAGGTGTCAGATCTTTTGTGGCCTGCTTACTTTTGAGATTAAGTGTATATTATATAATCATTTAGAAATGTTAAACTGTGCATATTATGCAGCATACACGTGTATACATTCATGTGTATATATATGTAATTTTTAAAAACGTGTTTCAATTATTATCAACTTACTGTTTGCCATGACTTTGGTGACAAATGCCGGTGGATCTTGACTAATTATTTTCTTTTTCCAATGAGAGTCAACAGAATGACAGCAGACGAAGGTCAACCACTCCAGGGCAGCCACCAAATAACCAAGCTGAAATTTAAAAAAATAATAAATGAAGTGACACAATTGCATAAATATCATGTAAAGTGTTGGCACAGTGTTGGCATAGTGTCGGCACAGCATCGGCACAGCAACGGCACAGCATCGGCACAGCATCGGCACAGTCCCAGATAGCATAACTCATCAGCTAGACATTGGTCCGATGACAGCCATGCATCAACAGCCAATATTGGAGCACTGTGCCGGCACTGCGTCGGCAGTCCAATGTGGCCTGGTTTGGCATTATATAAAGCATAAAAGTTCCACACTTCAATACATGCACATTTTACCTTATACATTCTGGACCACAACATCCCTCGGCCAATGTTATCGATGACAACATCGAACTGCAACAAATAGAATATTGGTAAATGATATGTATTAGCAATTTAAAATATCATCAAATAATTCACATATATTAGCAGAATTAAAAGTGAATGCCCACTTCTTCCTCTGTTATACTTTTTACCAATCATCATCAAAGTACAAAATGTACAGAAACGTTACCCGCTAATGACAACTCCGCAATAGATTTAATTGTGTAGCGCATTTACCAGCTTTACATGGCCAAATGTGCCATGTGCATTTTCCATAAGGAGGATAAACGCATGGAAATTGTATGGTTTTTGCCTAATTATAATGAGGTGAAAACCATGCGTTTTCCATGCGTTTATCCTTCTCATGGAAAACGCACGTGGCACATTTGGCCATGTAGAATAGCAAACTAAAATTACTTAAGTTCATCCAGATGTCAGATTACTTATATATCAATGTGATTAAATGTAATTATGACCAAACATAAAAATGTTAAATATGGTATAATCAATATTAGTAATAAAATTGTAAGAAAAAAAACGAGAGATCAATAACAATTAAAAGTATTATAAATGTCTTATCATATGAATGTCAAGATTTAAAGCCATAAAATGACTCATGTTTCAACTCAGCCAGCCAAATTACAATTCCTTGATTATTATAGTTTTGTTTCTATTGTTCTATTGAAATCCATCAGGCAATGCAATCAACAATGGCTATTGAAGCCATAATTAGATTTGCAAAATAGATATTCAAGCCAGTCACAAATATGATTAATATCCATGTTTATTAATTGTACATTTGCAAAGAATTGTTCTTTTTTTTTTGCGCTTGGCAATTTAAACTTATTTAAATGATATTAATGTGAAGAATGGCATGTTTTAATTCAATAAAACAAGAAATCATGGATGACATACCCAAGCACCAAATGCGGACGTCTGGTTGTATTTCCTTGCTGCATATCCATCAAATGCTTTAATTGAGAAAATAAAAATGTAACAAAAAAGTAAATCTTATGTATAATATCGATGCTGCAATGCATGGCTTAAAAAAGAAAGATTCATATATAGTTTAGTATATATTAACATATTTTGCTTACCATCCAAAATGACAGAAACTGTGTACAACCCAATGAAATATGCACTGTTGGTGTCATAAAAGGTCCAAGATATAAATATCAGACCCAGCCTTACATAACCTGAAAGAGATTAGTTTTAATATTATTAATATTGAATCAGCAATATAATTTACGTGAAACTACACTTATGTATATGTTTATAATCAGTATGATCAGTCGAAATCGTGGTTTGCTAACTATATACAGGGACGGATCCAGAAAATTTTCAGAGGGGGGTTGCCAAATAAAATATATTGCAGGGACCACTAATTTGTGTGTAACTTAATGTACCAGGCCAGGGGCTATAACCCATAAACCCCCCCCCCCCCCAACCCCGCTGGATCCGCTACTGATCAAATACAAGGCCTCGTGCCTTTTGAGGCATGTAATTTGTAAATAATTTGTAAATATCAACTTCTTGAATTTAAATAATGTGGCTTTAAGTGATCAGTAACCTTAAATGAACTATAGAGATCAGCTTAAGAGGTACTGTTAAAATAGCATACATGTATGTATTATCATATATGAGTACCCACAGCAAGAAATCTAGAGCTCCGTGTTATATATTAGGTGGTTCCGCATCACTGGTTATATAATATACACGAAGTAACCTGTCTGCAAGAGCTGCTAAAGTCCACATCATGCAAAATCTCATTCTATTTTGAGCATAAATCCGTGCGTGTGATGTCATATCATGGATATAACAACTCATTTGCACAAATATTAAAGCATATATTTATTATTGTTTTCTGTGAGGTATAGTTACTATTATTTGCAGTTTTTGAATATTAGTCATTAATGAAAATATAATTGTTAAATATATTGTAACTTAAATGCTGTGGACTACATATATTTTGACTAACAATACAAAATGCACCTACCTATTATATTTGGCACATACAACAGAACCTGCCAACGCATCTTTGAGTCTGTCTGACTGTCTGTCTGTCCAAGTGGTTATAAAGTCCTTTAATCATCCAATTCTATTCTGCCCTTGATGTGTGTCCTTGCATAATGTTAAGTTCGGGTCATACTCCATCGCTCCTGCATTAAATGTTAAATAAACATGTGTGGGTTAATTAATACAACTAAATAACACGCCCATGTTTCTATGTATCTCACTCATACAGTAATGTACCTGGGCAATCCTCATACACAGCTGATGCACACTGGTAATACAAGTAAACACTACTGCTAACCATGCACTATGAACCTGTGCCAAAATGCAACACAATAATCTGATAATTATAGCAAGACTACCTGGCAGAGCCAATATCAGTTTTGTGCATTCTGCAGTTCATAATCATAACAAAGCCTGTGCAAATTCAGCAGCAGAATCATTATTATATGGGCGGCACCTGTATTATTTAATTAAGGTAAAATACCAAAAAGATTATGTGTTACCAAAATCTCTTATGTCTGGTCCTCTCCAGCAAGGTAAAACTTTTAGTCAAGTATTCAAATATTATAATATTAATTCCATCTCCATATAATATCAAACACTTTGTTGGTAATAGTTGTCAAATTAAGACCATCTCTACATACACTGTAAATAAATTAGTGATGCACTATACATGTAGGCCTAGCATACAGTTAGTTTGATTAAAAACGGCCTGTCAAATTGAAACTAGACTTAGCTGTCATAGCCGGCTAATGAAAACCCGATCTAAAAGTACATATTTATTTAGATTAATTTCTTACATTAACCAAGGTTTATATTTGTCTGGTGATAGATGTAAGCCAATTATTAGCTATAGAAGTGGACAGAAGCAGCTGGCTTTAGCATGTTTAGACCACAGCCAGGTACAGGTCGCTCCAGACAGCTCGAGTCGACCAGATTTTATTAAACTAACTGTAGAGACCAGATATGGTTTCAGGGGCTGATCTAGGAATTTGGTCAGGTGTGGTGGTGGTGGTGGTGGATTAGGGCTTTACATCCTGTATTTCTGCATCTGATGGGCTAATTAGGACAGGTAGGGACCATGGCAATGAGACGAAGGATGAAACAGCCATCCAACATAGGCTGGACCGGGAATTGAACCCGGGACCCAGTAATTGAAAGCCCAGCGCGCTACCACTGAGCTAGGTCCCCACCTGAAAGGGGGGTCAGGTAGTCAGGCGGTCAGGTAAACAGGCATAGGACTTGAACGAGCACCAAAGGTTTTTTTATGACTATAGGACACAATTGTATGACTATTTGTTAATACATCATATTCATTAATATCATTCATTAATTCTTGCATTTATTAGATATTCACTTTCAATTACAAAGATAGCAAGATCAGTAAAATTATTTTGTAGTTGGCCCATTCTGTTCATAATCATAAATATATGTACAAATAACACACAAAAATACTTGAATTGATAAAATAAACCAACAATATACTTCATTAAATCGCACAAGGTTATTTAAAAACAGTTCTAAGCAAAATAAATAAATAATTCACCTGAATCTTGTGTATTCTAATTTCACCAAGCCTGAACAATAATACGGTGAACAAATAACTTAAGACTCAACGAAAATAACAAATATATATCAAGGCCGAATTTGACCTAAATAAGTGGTCAAGCGTTTTCATTTCACACAGAGGTATTTTGACCTTTAACCTTCAAATGACCTTTTTTGCAATCATTATCATACGCTTAGCCCCAACATTGCCACCACAATCTATTTCCATTGGCTAATGCAAAAGTATGGGGGGGGGGAGGATACATTCCTTTCTATAAATGTTTTAATTTATAAAAAAATATATATTTCTCATGCTGAATAAGTTAGCATTGTATTGGACAATAGTTGAGATTTAATCTCAAATTATCTTTATGTGAGATTCTGGTGTACATGTACATATATTTACTGGTTACCTAGCATATTGCATAATACAGCTGTTGCCATATATACATAAACTGTCATGAATATGTACACTAAGGAATATTCAGTTGCCCTGCTAATTACAATTAATCATATGTGTGAAAAGGTTCAGGTCATCGCACAGCCTAGCCTGTGAATTACAAATTAAGTCCCATTGTTTCACAATAAACTATACTTAAATGAATTAAATGTACAGGAAATACAATTGCCTATTTTTATTCGTAAATCCGTTTTATCTATAGTGCTTCTATCTTGGTTCATTTTTAACTTATTTCTGTGGTGACACTTGGTTACATGTATCTGACTAATATTCTATAATTTATTGTTATTATTTTGATCAATCAGTCCCTGCCCGTTTAAAATCGTATTAGTAAGAACCCTATTAATAAGAGCAAAAAGAATGTATAAAATCAATAGCTAAGATATAAATATATCTTAAGGATAACATAAATAAGACAACGCACCAGCTGGTACATATATATGTGTGTGTGTGTAACAGTAATCAGTGATACACATTTCTATTGAAAAACATCATATATGAGTTACATTAGTATATAACACATGCAATTAATAGACAAAAAATTATCACACTCATGAACTAGATCACATCGTACTGACCAAGTCACGTTTACAACAGTCGCTACACTTAACTGAAAAAAAGTGCACCATTTTTATTTTAAAATAATGATCGAAATGAATGAATGAATGAATGAATGAAGAGGTAAGGTGTGAATACATTTTTTCATTGGGCCTTGAACACCACTGTTATGTCAAGTATGATCATGAGAATTTTAGCTAATTTACCTGAATGATCAGTCAGTTCACAGTGCGCCAAGTCGCCACTGTTTACTGGGGGCGCTGCAAGCACCTTGTAAGCACCTTGTAGCGCAGCAGTGAATGTTGACATTGGTTAAATCACTGTCAATGTCATTAATTCCATTGCAGCACGTTCAGTTCGACTCTTACACCTCATCTCTGTAACAGTGACATTCTAGAATCTGCTGTGCTCTAAAATAGATCACATAATCTGATTGCAGTGCATGAAACAAACCTCTGTTGATAACCTCACGTGTATTGATTTTGGAGTAGTAAAATGCGTGTCATGCTACCCCAAAGAGCGGACTGCAGGATCCGACTCGCGGAAGGTAAAACGCGGACTCCCCGGATCGAATGAGCAGTTTAATGGGTTAAAAAAATGTATTGCAATTGCTTAAGAATAAGTTATGGAATTGGTTAGGCCATACACAGCAGTGCCTACAAGATTTTGCAAGTATTCAGGCTGACATGAAAAAAAAAATTATAAAAAAAAAAACACGCCTAGTCTGTTAAAGATTAATGAATGTGTGTGGGTTTTTAATTACCTGGGCAAGTTCGAAATAGGTCAGATACATGCTATTTGATGCAATTAGAACTACACTGTTATAATCTGTGTACGGCCTATCTCATTTTATGTCACTGAAACATTTTCAAAATTGTTTGGACTGTACAAGCTCTTACACAAGAGAAAATAAGAGGTAGTAAATTTGGTTCATCAGTAAAATGTTTCAGGAAGTTATGAAAGGGTGGGATTGGGGTAACTAAGTCCCCGGCCTGACCGAAAAACGGAGAGCTCAGCAATGCTACAGCTCCTCCAATGACTTTGCCATACACTGAAGTTTCCATAGATACATTTGGCTATTGACACAGTAGGGACAGTTGCTACAATTTGGCTACTGGCTACAGAAATGTTGGCTATTGAAACCTCTTGGTGTGGGGGCCATCATTTGGTGAATTAACTAGGGCCAACCTTAATTGGTGTAGCCTTTCTCAACCTTCCTTGGTCAATCTCTTTGGTGAAGGGGCCAACTTCTTTACTCAGGTCAACCTTCTAGGTGAAGAGGGCCAACCTCCCCGGCCTGGTTTGGGGTTTCCTGCAAAGGGACCATTCTTCCTGCTTTCGGGTCAAAACTTATCCGTGAAACGACCAGCTTGCCTTCCTGGGTTGGGCAACTTGGGCCTCACGTCCAGGTGAACAGCCTGCCACTGAAAGATGGTCCTTCACTGGAGGTTGCTTCAGATGCAGTGCCAATTTAGCCAAAATTGTTTAATAAAAACAAGTCAACTTTGAATAAGTTTGGACACATTGCCATTTATTGGCTAAAACAAGAAAGGCATGGACACATAGATAGAAGACAGACACACAGACAGATGACAGACACAAAACATATATATACAGCTTGCTTTTGTAGATAGCCCAAAGCAAAGGGTGTGATCACATTCTATAAATGCATGTTTTAAAGTATAATACATATATCGAGATCAGTGAAGTTGGCTACCCGAACCTAACTACCTGACAGCTACCCGGCAGCTACCCGAAGGTGTAAAGTTAGCTACCCGAACCCAGCTACCTGACAGCTATCTGGCAGCTACCTGAATATGTAAAGTTGGCTACCTGACCCCAGCTACCCGACAGCTACCTGGCAGCTACCCGAACTTTCCATGTATATTACTCAAAAACTGTTGAGCGTAATTTTCCGTGTAATTGTAATCTTGCAGTTTAAAGTTGTAGCTTTTCCATAGTAGAAAGTGGTAGCTTTGTTTCTTGGCACTTCCAGTGTTTACTGTATGGTGATGTGTCTTTTTCATTACATTGTCAATAATGCACATGCTGTTGCAGTTGCCATGTGACTTACTCTAATGTTGTGTTCTTTCCTATTTCCAGCTGATTGAAAAAGCCACCGATCTCCAGCGGGATATGCAGACCAAGATGATGCCAAATGACTCAGCCAGCTTGTCGAAGAGGTTTTTTACCGACATGATATTCCACGAGGTCATGCAGATGGACATGGACACTTGGTCGGATTACCAGGCCCAAGCGTTGCAGCACCTCATGCAGTTCAAGCAGGCGTATCGTCGCAAGCGCCAGTTGCAGGAGCAACAGCAACAGCACTATCATCCGTTCGTTCCTGTCGTCTGCCCCTTTGCCTGTGCCTGCACCAATCCCCACTCCTCCTGTGGCGACTGCATCAACTTCGACTATCATAAGTCAGGCATGGTTGACTGCAGGTCCTACGCACAGTCGTCCTTCCCTTTCACCACTTGATTGTAGCACGCCTCATGATGTGTCTCTGATCAGCTACTTGCTGAACACTAGTGTGGGGGGGGGGGGGGAGATGATTGGTGGTGATGACCAGAACTCCTCCTTTTCAGTGCCCACGCCTCCAACTACCACAACGGAGTAATTATCGGCTGCAAAAGAACAATGAACTGTTAAATGCAAGTTTTGGTACATTTAAAGTTACAGAGGTCATTGTATTATACACTTGTGCAAGTTTTGTTTTACATGTAAACTGTATTTTATACGTTTGCATGACAATAATTAAATGCTGTGTATTTTGTGCACTTGTGTGCTGCAGATGTCTGAAGTTTTGTAAGAATTAAATGTTGAAACTTACATCATTCGTGTTGTTTTCAAATCTTGTCTTATTGCCATGGTACACTCCCAGCTTCTGAGTTGACATACTTGACCAAGTATTGCCACATTTCCTTGGCTGCTCTGTTGGTGTTGCCTCTGTACACATCTCCCATGTCTGGTAGATTGGCATTCTCCCTCCATGCACCTGGGATGATCTCATGGGTGTCTGCATTTTCCTGGTCCACAGCATTAACTTCAGCAGTTGGATACTTCAGCCTCAGTAGGTTGTGCAACACACAGCAAGCAAGAGTTATGGTGCACTCTTTCAGCACTTTGAGGCATTGTTATGAGGAGACACCTGAACCTAGCAGGCAAAAGTCCACCACTCGTCTAGCTCTAGAAAGTCTGTAGTTGAAGATTCGGTCTTCCATGCTCATGTTCCTGTGAGGCAGATAAGAGGCTTCATCATTCAAGTCTGCAGTCCAAAGGCATCATCCCCAACTATGAAGTAAGGCACTGGTTGGTCATCATTAGGCAGGTTATCTGATCCAGTGTTCCCACTTTCTAGAGCTTCCTTCAATTCTGTCTTACTAAACACTCCAGCATCTGAGCCTGATCCACTGGCACCAATGTCAACATAGAGGAACTTGTATTCAGCATCAACTACAGCCAGTAGGACAACAGAGAAAAATCCCTTGTAGTTGTAGAAAAGGGATCCAGACTTCCTTGGACATCTGATGGCAACACAGTGGGGGAAGTTCCATCTGTTGTAGAATCCATTGGCAGGCTTCTGGGGTTACAGGACAATGCATCACTTCTGCTGAGTACTCGTCTATAATGGCCTGGTAGACTTTGATGACAAGGATAGAAATGGTATTGAAAGCTACCCTAAATACATACTGAAGAGACATGTAGCTGTTGCCTGTACCCAGGTAGTGCAAGGTAATAGCCGGTTTCAATCCAGGTTCAAGGGCCCTCCTCCAAAATGTATCCTGCTTTGTAATCCTAGGTCCCACTCTGGCAAGAACTTCATGAAATAAGTCAGACTCCATCCTCATGAAATTCTTGAAGCCAACCACATCTTCTGCAGTCAATTCAGCCTATCCGTGTAGCGACCATATTCACTGTGTAAGGACTGGTTGCTCCTTGTTGACACCGTATTGCCATCGAGTACACATTGCCAAACATTTTGTTTGTTGAAATTTCCAGCTTTTTCTTCCAGACCACCCCAGATTGAAAGAAATTTTACTCCGGGACACTTCGGCATCTGATCCGGCTATGTGTGAAGGGGCCTTAAGTCCCTATTTGTTGTTCGGTGATATTGTGATCCATTGTTACACATATAGCAACAGAGCAGAGCATTAATTGTTTAACTTCATATGAAAGCGCCTAATGTCAGATGTCTCCATGCTACTAGGTCTAAAATCTCAGTCAGCTTATAGGACCAGCTGCCAGAGGCAGACATAATGATGAGATGAAAGGCAGTTGGGTGGTCTAGTAGTAAGATGCTCACCTGTTCCTCTGAAGGACCCAGGTTCAATCCCAGGCCCAGGCACCCTTCATGAGCAAATCTCAGCTGGATGTCTTTCAGATGAGACTTTGAATTGGCAGTCCCTTGTACTCAGTGGCTATGCTGAGGCAAGTAAAGATCCCAAGCATGGGGTAAATTTGTAACATGGGTGGACTCCTCTCCCTCACTTCATCAATCAACCTGCGATAGCAGCAAGGACTTGTCTTAGAGGGCTGCACTTCCCACATCTATCTACTTATCCATCTATATCTAGCATAGACACAGAGTACAAGGCACCTCCAAATTAAAATCTCATGCAATCAACATCCATCTGGGAAGTTGCTCATGAAGAGTGCCAAGTCTGATTCATATCACTGTTAATTTCAGAGTTAGCGCCACTAACAGCGGGGGGTTTAGACCCAGGACACTATACAAGGATGGAATTACCTGAAGAATGTTACGTCATCTTACGATTATATTTTCTTGATCTGCTAGATCCATTTCCTAACCTAAACATGAAAGAATTGATGGATCATCTGTTCAGCTGTTCGAACGATCATATAAAAAATTCATATGATTTCCATAAAAAGTGTCTGCAATGTCTGTTTTACGGCAGTAAGTTAGTCTGATGCTACTCTTTTATGGGGACATTAAACTGGCAATATCTCAGAATATGGATCACTTAGTGAAGTGTGAACCAATGAGTCACATGAAAATATTCGAAAATTTTTGACTCGTAACAAGTACTATAATTTTCCAACTTATAAACAACAGCGAATAATATATTAAAACTTTGCCATAAACATAGACTTTTTGCATGGGTATTTGAATGATGAAATATAATCCTGGATGTTTCAAATTCTTTTTAGTGTGACTGTCAACAATAAAAAAATTATCCCAATTAGAATTATTTAGTGAGTAACATATCAAAGTAAAATCTCTTGCTTCAAAAATATTCATATTTTCTTTTTATAGATTTCATGCCAGGAAATACAGTTCTTCTGAAATGTCCAGTGCATTGTTTGTTCTTGGAAGCGATACAGAAAGTTCACCCCACCGCAAAAATTTATTTTTCTGCACCGCAATGCGAAAGAGACAGTCACTTCCTTCAGTGCCCTTGTCAATCATGTATGGACTATTTTCATGGCATTTTCATTAATTTCATAGTTATTGAAGAGCTTAATGGTGAATCTCAAAGTTTGTTATTTGGTATGATGCTGTTCATGAAGTATTATTAGTAGGTTGAGATTAACAAGCAGTGTGAAAATGGTTCATTTTCTCAAACAGCTATCTAAGGTATGTCATAATTCTGTGTATAAATTCATGTAACAATTTCAGATGAAAATCATTGCAGAGGCCTAGTTAATGTGGTGCTGACTGCCCTGCCCTATATGTTATGGACAGTTGCTCAAATTTATTGGCTCAAGTACAGTTAAGCCCCTGTCACACTGGGCGATTTAGCCGTAGTGAACCCATAGTATTATGCAATTTTTACGCAACGCGCTACCCGGCTCCAACCCGGCGGCTACAAAACGGATACCCGTGGATACCCGGCGATACCCGGCAAGCACCCGTGGGACCACGGGTAACCCAGCGTCTTCCAAGGGAAGCCCGGCGGCTTCCACGGGTAACCCGCGGGCTTTTTGCTACCAGCGTCAGCGTAGGCAGGGAGTGGGGGTTGTATATATTTTAAAAGGCTGCTGCTCCTCTAATATTAGTCCGATTTTCCTCAAATAAGACTGAATTGTAGTATAGTTCATGAGTCGGCGGAAAACCTGTGGAAGCTGGCGGGTAACCCGTGGAAGCCGGCTGGTAACCCTGCGGGTAACCCGTAGCACCCGGCGGGTGCTGCCCTGCCCCTTTTTGCCACCAGAATCCGTCGCCAACCCAGCGGAAAAAGCTGTTACATAACGGTTACGTCACTCTACGGGTTCACTACGGCTAAAACAGCCCAGTGTGACAGTAGCTTTAGTTTCATTAAAAATGGCCTGTCAAATTGAACCTAGCCAAAGCTGTCATACCTGGCTACTCAAAACCAGATCTAAAAGTACATATTTATGATATATAAGATTAATTTCTTACATTTGTCAGTGTTGACACTTTTCTGGTGATAAATGTAGGCCGATTATTAGCTATAGAACTGGACAGAAGCAGCTGGCTTTTCGTGTTTAGACCACAGCCAGGTACAGCTTGCTACAGACAGCTAGAGTTGACTGTATTTTATGAAACTAACTGTAGATCGGTTTTGAAATCTCTTTCTGGATCTGCAAAAATCACCTCTCCAGTCATCATTCAATTCATTGAAAAGTAGCATCTGAAATAAAGAGTCAAATTTCAAATTTAATATGCAGGTCAAATTAGCCCCCAGATGGCATTCCAAATCGGGCCAGCGTCATTTCTATATCGTTTTGACGTCGCCGACATCGAGCCAACATCGATATGATTTGGAATGGTATCTGGACTATTCTTGCCTTCTGGTTAGAGTTGCTGAACAGATCAATATTTCATTTTGAGGTCTAAAACTAACCCATGTAGTTGAATATTACCCCAATCCTTCTTCAATTGTATTATGAAAAAAAACATTTAAAGTTTTTAGAGAAAAAATATTTCTATTTTCAGGAGAGATACATATCAGTTCCTTACACCAAATTGGTTGATAATCCAATTGACACTGTCACAGATCTATTCTCATTTCCATCTCGAACTCAAATCAGAAACTGTGGAATTGATGCAAACATTCCAAAAGGAAAATTTCCAATACAAACATGGCAGAATCCACTACCAAGCTGAAGATTATGGAATTACTGATGAAGCACTAAAAGAATATCTGGAATTTTGTAAACATTTCTAATATAATTTTTCGAACAAGATTGCATTTGTGGTCTTAAGATGTATTTTTTTTTAAATATGGAAAGGTTTTGTTCTAGCAGCATGTGAATTTTAACACAGTAACTTGTCTAATAAATTTCTGCTATACCCGGGGTGGTTTGAAAAGACTATATGCCTTCAATCTTCATAAGAGGTGATGCATCTATTGGTTTCAGGTGGTGTAGAGTTAATTTGAGGGCAGCTCTTGTAGAGCTGTATATGCTGTTGTCCTTCAAATGATATAATACAGATTGATGGACTATTTTATTTGTTGATTGATCAGATAAGATAAGGGTTCATGTGCTCTCCACTAGGTGTCCTTCTAACTTCTATTCTATTTTTAGCAATTTTGTGGCAACAATGACTCAGCAAGAGAGTGATATTAATACAGTATTTTGAGTTGTGAAATCTCAGTGCTGGCACAGCCAAGGGGTTCCTTCGGTTCACTTCACCTTTGACAAATGAAGTGGTCAGGAGTTCGCTCTCACCATCCCTCCCCTGGCGCCATCCAGCACACTTTTGTCTCTTTTCTTTCATTATTTTAAACAAGAACACTTGCTTTAACTTTGTACAAAATTTCATGGCATGCTCAGTGGTAGAACTGAATACCCACATTTGTCTTTAAGGTTGAGTGTGGGGTGTGGGGTTCAAATCCCAGATGTCCCCTTTATATTAATTGGCACTTTTGGCACAGATGATGGGAGAACTGTTGTCATCATGCAGTTTTATAAAGTGAGGATTGAAGTACACTTGCAAGTTCAACCAATTTCTTGGTGTAGGGATTAATCAATGAATAAAGAGGTTGTGTGTTCAAATCCTGGATGTGCCAATGAGGTTTAGTCAAACCTGCCCTAACAGCTAACTGTAATGGTAACCTGCTCTGTACGGCCACTTTTTAACTTAAGCGCCGGTATTCAATGGCCACCTGTTGACTGTGGGCAAGTGACAAGGCATTTTTACCCGAATGGCCAGACAGGGTTTTTGTTGCTATAGATTCCTCTATCTTTTTTTTCGGCCCATTTGACTTCACTTTGGTGTGCATTGTATGGTTAGCCCTGTTTTGAACGGTCACCTGTCTTAAACGGTCATATTTATCAATTCTCTTGGCTGACCACTGAAAACAGTTTCAACTGGAACCCATATGGAGATAGTGGAATTATTAAGAATGTATAGGAATTGCTGAACATTACAGGGCTTATTGGGAATTGCATGCTGCCATAGGGACTGATGGGATTTACAGCAATTATGCAGGACTTTACATAGTTATTCGGGACATAAGGGACTTATGGGACTAAGCAGGGGCTTTTTAGGAGTTGTGGGATACCACAGGGACTTCTGAGACTTGCGGGAATTACGTAGGATTTTGTGGGACTTGTTCAGGATGTAAGGGAAATGCAGAACACTACAGGACTTAGAAGGAGTTATTGGGAATTGCCAGACTTGTGGGATCTACGGGGATTATGCAGAATTGTTCACCATCATCTATACTATTACATAATTTTCCTAAGCATGATGATGTTTTACGCAACTCCCACGAAACCATAGCCTGCAGTCTTGATCACTAAAACTTTCATTTGGGCACCTCAGCTGATGCAGTGTCTTTAGCTCATTCTGTACTTAAAAATTTTACTGGAACATATACAATTTTGAGCAAGCAGCACACTTTGTTCCAGAGCTTAACACAAACACTGTTGCATGCACATTGATATAATTTGGTATCTAATTGTCATTATGGCCTAGTTGTGCCTTTTCATAGTCTCGTTGACATGTCGAAGCTATCTTTTATGAAATAGGAAAATAATGAAAAAATTTATAATTTTCTTTTCCGAAGTAGAACAACAAAACTGCGGCACCTACGTGATCAGTGTAGTTGTGCCTTTTGGAGGTTTCATGGCCACAAATAACACAATTATGGTAATGACGAAAAAGCGTTAAAAATTCAAATTTTTCTAAACATACACATCTCAACTAATATTATAATAAGACATCATATTTATGAAAGAAAAAAAAATGTAATTTTATATAATTATGAGGAAAAAATATGATAACTTGCCCTTTCGCCTATTATTTATAAGCACTTTACTAATTATTAAAATTGTATTGCAATATATTTCTCATTTTGGGCTTATAGCCTTATACCATAAATAAGTTCACAGTTCTACTTAGGCCAGTATAAATTGTTTAATTCTCTCAAATTTGCTGATGGGTATGCTGCTGCAGCAGCCTAGGTTTCTAAAATGTCTTTTGACAAAAAAAAAAATCCAGGTCAATACCTTTAGGCTTTTGGTATTTTTATTTTATGTGACAGCAATGGAAAACAAAAACTCATAATTGAAAGTAAGAAATACAAATCAATAAAATCATTTTAAAAAGGATAAACTTTAACTGCCAGTCCTTCAAATAAAACAAAGAGCAACTTTTGGCACAGCAATCCTCTTCCAGAGGATTCCATAAAATTGTTCCCCGCTATCCCTGCTTTCTCTGGGCATCTTTTGTTGGCTCGCACCTCTTGCCTGGCCTCTAACTGCACTGTTAACTTCCAGTGATAACACTGATGTTCTTCTTACAATGTAATTGCCATGCCACATCTCACTCCCTCCCCTAAGGCTAGCTCTGTCCGGCGTTAATCGGCCGCTGCTGCGGCGAGGCGTGCTCTTGAATGTTCTCCCCAGCATTGAGGAGAGATCAACCTCAAACCACCCTCCCAAGCATCCGATGCTGACTGGTCTCTTATAATGAAGAGCAAGCCTGCTGCCAACCCAAGGGCTCAGTCCACGGCTTCCAGTCAACAGGGCCTACCCCCCTTGCCTTCTACTGTTCCCCCGCTCTCCCTGCATTTCGAGCATACGGAGACAGGCCGCATAGTCACCACCACGGCTACCCGTCTGTCCAGCCATCGGTTCTGCCTCTGGAGTCATTAGGCAGTCTGGGACCATAACAGAGTCTTCTTAGTCTACTTTGCTAGATTTCAGTGGCCCCCATGGTCTCCTTTGGTGGTGCTGTAGGTGCAATTGGGGTCCTCTGCCCAACCCGGTCTGGGCCTCCTCTGCCAGAAACATTTTCCTTCAGTGTTACAGAACCCTCCCATTCCCCCTTCAGCCTTGCAACACCAACCGCCACCACCCAAAGCAGCTCTACACCATTCCCCATCTCTACTTGGATGCCCCAGTTCAAACCCTGCTTCCATGTAGGCCGGGGTATTGAACTGAAGCCATTCCCTCTCTCTGCTCACGCGCAAGAAAGGGCCGGTACCGAACAACCTCCCATCGACCACTCTTGGATGACTAATGTTCAGACGATGACCCGAGCCCAGCTCTCCTGCCTGTCCGCTTTGGAGTGGCTCCTTGGGGTCCTCTTTGTGTCTCAATCTAGCGCCTCCCAAGCTCAGCCAGAGGCCCTCAAAGCTTTGCCGTACGCGATTGCAGCAGGCCACCTCAGGCCGGGTCCTGGTAGCATCTGATACTCAGGACAGACACAAGGCTATCTTAGACCGGCTTGGCCACTTGCTTCCATCCTCCACCCGCAACTGGCTCCAGCTCCAACTGGTCCACCTCACTACCTCAGATGGTCTCTGGTCCAGCGTCTGCTTGGTGCCCGAGATCATTTGTTGATTGCCCACTCATCTGTTGATTGCCCACTCCAACGTGGTTTGTGTCTCCGTTTCCAGACCCTCTGGCGGTGGACTGACCATGGAATGGGAGTGCCTGCATACCTACACATTTCCCCCATTTGCCATCATCCTCATTGCCCTATGGTGACCCACGTAGCTACCCGAATCTAAGGCCTAAATACACCAACTTAACGGGTGCACAGATCAGTTTTATAAACTGCGAAAGTAAGATGTAGACCTCTGCCAAATGTATCTTCATGTCAAAAATGGTAAAGATGCGTCAAACCGTTTACGAGAAGAATGCAAAAAAGAGGCAAGCCAAATTCCAGCTACCTGGCAGCTACCCGAAAGTACTGCTGAATTTGACCCCTTCAATGGTTGTAAAGACTAGTTGTGTACGCTAAAAGTTAGACACAAATTTAAATTTCATTTTATGCCGGCGCTTTCTCAACCGGACACTCCAAATATATGACTGTTTCAGTTACGGTAAAAAACGTCAATTTTAAAATTGTTTTAATTTATCACATCTTAGACGTGTTCGGAAAATTCCGAAATAATTCTAGCACGTAAACCTTTGCCCTTAGTATCTTTTGGTGCAGAGACGAAAAATTTACGTTCAACTGTTTCGAGTTAATATACATGGAAAGTTCAGGTAGCTGCCAGGTAGCTGCCAGGTAGCTGCCAGGTAGCTGCCAGGTAGCTGCCAGGTAGCTGCCAGGTAGCTGCCAGGTAGCTGCCAGGTAGCTGCCAGGTAGCTGCCAGGTAGCTGCCAGGTAGCTGCCAGGTAGCCAACTTTACATCTTCGGGTAGCTGTCAGGTAGCTGTCAGGTAGCTGTCAGGTAGCTGTCAGGTAGCTGTCAGGTAGCTGTCAGTAGCTGTCAGGTAGCTGTCAGGTAGCTGTCAGGTAGCTGTCAGGTAGGTAGCTGGGTTTGGGTAGCTTACTTTACATCTTCGGGTAGCTGCCAGGTAGCTGTCGGGTAGCTAGGTTCGGGTAGCCAACTTCACTGATCTCATATATCTGGCTCCCCAACAGTGGTTGGCAATTATTACCTTTTTTTTTAATTCATACATTATGGTATGTATTTCAAATGTTTTGAAATCGATTGGTACTTAAGTTTAAACATGTTTTAAGTACCGATCACAAAATACTGAATTTACAGTTGTAATGACGGCAACACTCTATAAATGTAGAAATGTACAGTCATAATGAAGGAAATATTATATAAATGTAAAGTGGATAAATCCTATAAATTAGGGACGGGTGGGTGGGAGAACTCACTCTGCTGAGACGATTGACTTTGAGCGGTAGAGTCCTTTATATAAGCTCTCATGATTGGGGGGGGGGGGGGGGCACGGAAGTGCTCCCTGATTGGCTAGATGACGGTCAAGTGACCTAAACCTTCCTGGCAATACAGGAAGTGGCTAGCTTAAAGAAACCAATATGGCTGCCCAGTGACATTAACGGAATTAACCTGGTACGTAAATCTCATATGTAACAATTGTCAGTATATAGCATAACCATCTATGAGTTTCAGAATGCCCTGATCCAACTGCACCATTTAGTCAAGAGAAAAGTTTCAATATTAATTTCATTGAATATATTTATATATTATTTTTGAAATCTGGAACCAAGTATATGTAATTGTAATTTAAATGTTCGCACTAAACCGATCCTGTTTGGCCATGCTGCTGGCTTAAGAGTTCCCCATACCAACATTTCCCACTTCCATATTATTTTACAATCTGCCATCAACAACAGGTGGTGCTCAATGCTGGAAGTGCACGTGGAGCTGTACCAACACAACAGGTGTCGCTGCATTCCAAAATACGCTCAGCTTATATTTTCCTTCAGAGGAGAAATCCTAAAAATAATAGCGATAAACCCATTCACTACAATTACTTTAGGGAAACACAATGCATTAATATAATAATGAAACTTTAATATTGTTGTTAGAATTTAAGTTATTATTGCTAAATGACAAAGCTCAGCATGGTAGAGTATATTGTGCTTTTGAATTATTATCATTTATAGCATGTCCATGTTGAGACTTATGATAGGTGAGTGTCACAATTTTTAGCTGTTTAGACTAGTCAGCAGTGGTCAGAAAGATTTCCAGTGAGGGATGGCAGGTTGCCAAAGAAGTGATAGTTATATGCATTACTTTTGCTGTGAACTACCAAGCTGTATTCACAGACTGTGATTAACGTATATTTGCCGCCATGAAAGGCTTCACCTGCCTAAGTGCATGGTGCCTGGCAGGGCCACACATTGACGTTAATCATAAAGATGCTGTATGATTATGGTGGCCTTCAGGGTCTGCTGGCCTTAGATGGCATAGCAAATGCGTGTTTTGCCCTTTACCAATTTAGATATACACAGGATATATGTACTGAAAATCATCTCTTTGACCAAGATCGTTGCTATCTGTAACGTTGACTATGGAAAGCCAGATCTTTGATCCTGCCATCATTGATTCCAGTTATACAAACAATTTCTAAAACTGTACTGGTCTGTTGCTGACAATGAAAATTCTACAGTAAAATTTATATGTAATGTCTCTAAACATATGGCATTATAGACGGAAATTTCCATGAAATTTCAAAGCAATGGCGATATCCTGAATGTCATCTGAGAAGGAAATTGCAGTTCAGAGGTCAGAGACCAAAATCAGTTATTGACAATAATAGAGCACAGCAAATAAGAGACCTAACAAAATGTTTGGAAGGTTCTTTTCATTTGCCAAATTTTACGATGGACGATATAAAATCTTTAATCTATTTAATTTTAACATATTAACTTAAACTGCAAATTTTTCATATAACTTTTCAACTTTTCTTGTACAATTTTGTGCGAATTAAATGATTGTTATTATTATTATTATTATATACTAGATAAGATAATATTCGATAAACACATTTTCTAGCATAATAACTGCTATAGTTTAGATCACTCATGCATCATTTTACATAAATTGATGAGATTGGTAATATGCAACAATAGTTTTGCATATATAATTAAGGCACCAATAAGAAAAATAAGAATAAATATTTTTAAATACAAGTACCTGCAGTGTGTATTCCATGAAGTTTAGCCACATTTTAAAATTTGTAAATGTCCTCAGAATTTGTGGCTTGGTAGTTCACAGCAAAAGTAATGCAAAAATATTTCTTCTTAGAACTTATTCTTCGAACTTCTTCTGTTAGGCAAATTCAGAAGAAAATATAATTATTCAATTACTGACAAAAACCAGATGTTCGAAAACAGTTTTGATATTGATGACTCAGCAAGATTCCGTAATTGTAAACTGCATGGTTATCATAAATTAATTACCCACACAGCAATTCTTAAAATACTCACTGAATTTACAATTCACACTATAGCCCATGCTACAAAATTTCGCAACTAAAAAAAAGCATTCAGAAATACTATGTAGTACTCGATTTTGAAATTCATTATTATGTATTATGAATTGGTTGCATCATGCCCATAAATATACAGTATGTCTCAGTCTTTGGCTGGGACCTGCCTAAGCGTAGGCAGGTCGGCTTTACCTATCCCGCATGGCTGATTGGCTAAGCACTGAATTTTCTGATTGGCTGTGCTATTTTTAGACTGGGGAACACATTCCGGTCCACGACTTTACAATGAGAAAGTAAGAAGTGCGCACGCATGCTACCGGGAGGAATCCCTCCTGGTTAATGGCAGCCCGCGTCAGCTAGTCGCAGCAGGCCAGCGAAATCTCAGTTTGAGTAGTATTAGGTTCAATGTTAAACCTGCATATTGTTTGCTAGCAACATCATCACTTTATGAAGCAAGTCTACTGTGCCTCTATGAAAACATGCGACCTCTGGAATTTTCTGAAGTTCTGTTTCCGGTGCCCTCGTTGCATTAATTTTGAGAGTGGCATCTAGAAGTCTTGTCACTTCCGTTGGCCTGAAAGATCTGCTTTAATGGATTTAAGTGGAAGTGATTGCTTTGGGAGAAAGTTGGTGCTCAAAGTTAAACAGTCTTGACATTTAAGGTTTTTCAAAATGTAAAAAGGTGAACCATTTGTCATGTCAGGCTCCATAAATGCTCTTGGGAGTTGATGGCTTTTCAGATGTTTCAATTTTATTTTCGTTCTCAATCATCATGCCTTGGAGTGTCTCAGTATGATTTATCAAATCATCCATCTCAATCCAATTATTCAAAGGCATACATAAAGTTGCATCATAACAATCTGGTCCAGCATAGAGGTCCATGACAGGTCGATGGTTGATTGTATCAATGGTACTAGTCTACCTATCTATCTATCTGTCTATTTATCTACCTACCTATCTTATCTTATCTATCTATCTTATCTATTTATCTATCTTACTATCTATCTATCTATCTATCTCTTTCTTTCTATCTGTCTATCTATCTATCTATCTAGCTATCTGTCTATCTATCGGTCCATCTATCTATATATCTATCAGTCTATCTTATCTATCTATCTATCTGTCTAGCTATCTATCTATCTACCTATCTATCGATCTATCTGTGTCTCAATGCTACTGGTTCTGAAGCCTAGAGTCAGCTTATGTGACCAGCTGTCGGAGGAAAACATAATGAGATGATAAGGCTAGAAGTCCCCATTATGTTACACATTTACCCCATTAAGTGGCGCCTTTTACCTTTAGCATAGACCACGAGTACATGGCACATCCAATTTGCAAAATATAAGCAGCAGATACAGCAGCAGACACATCTTGTGTTACTCTCACTATTGTTGTGAGCCATCAGTCACAATCGGTCCTTCCATATGCCATTGTCGAGCCACATAATTATGTCCAGTTATAAGCAACACCAGGAAAATAGTATGTCTACAGTCAGATTCATCGAAAACGGCCTGTCAAAATGAACCTAGGCAAAGCTAGACAAATCCTGCTATATGATGCTTCCTGCTACTAAATGGAACTGTCTGGCTATAGCTGGCTTCTCAAAGCTGGATCTAAAAGCACCAGTTGGTGCATAAGTTGAGAGTTATGCATATTTGTCATGTTTTGTGGAAAAAATGCATGTCTATTGTAAATACATATATTAAATTAGATAGATTTCTTACATTTCCAAGATTTATATTTTTTCAGGGGTGGTAGGTGTAAGCCGATTATAAGCTAGGAGTAGACAGAAGTGGCTGGCTTCAGCTAGTTATAGCTACAGCCTGGAATAGGTTGCTACAGCTGTCTAGAGTCAATCATATTTTATGAAACTAACTGTATATCAGCTATCACAGCCTTAGATTGTGCTTATTTTCAAGTTTGTGGAAATGAAAATGTGGCTAACTGAGTATCTGTATACCATAAGCAAAACACTGCTGCTGTTAACATGTTGCTGTGCGATTATAAATACCATAATTCAGCCAATTTCACTATTATTTAGCATATTGACTCTAATGAGTAAACGTTTATGGTTCTTTTATCTTTCGATTTTCACTATTTGTCAAAGTCATCCTTTTTATTAGACTCAAATACATAACTGGAAGCACATATGGCGTCTCATAACTACATGTATACCTGCTGCATGCAATGCCAATTCAGCTGGAATATTACAAGCATCACAGGTATCTCAGTCGCGAAAACAATGTTACTAAACATGAAACATTGTCCTTTGGGCCAGAAATTCACAACATTTTAATTATTCTGTCTCCTATACATGTATGTATGTTGTAAGAAGTGGAAACGTACATCGTAGTAAGTCTCCATTATACATGCACTGCCTGATCAGACATTATTTCGTACTTTTTTTTTTGATACAAGTAAGAGTGATATACATACCAATTATTAAAACAATCAGTAGCCTGTCAGCTAGGAAATGGGTTAATGTTCAGGAACTAGAACTTAAAATGACTACTCTGAAGGACAAAAGACAAAGGGTGGCCGACTTGCTCTGCGCCAAAGTCAATACTAAAAGTATTACCAATATTGTTGACATGCACTTGCATGATGAAATGACAAGAGCACCTTCAGGACCAAGCATCCAGTCCAGGTCATGATCTGGGTGTAGTGACCTTAGACGGCAAGAACATGCCCCCCTTCTTCAAGCCTGGAGAAATAGTGGGTGCCGATGCTTTAGTACCATGTATAATCTAAAAAGGTTTATGATGATTATGTTACATCGATATAGGTGACTGATCTGTGTCTGTGTTGACTCTAGACAGCCATAGCAACCTATTCCTGGTTAGAGCTATAACTGGCTGAAGCCAGCCACTTCTGTCTACTCCTAGCTTACAGTCGGTTTAAAGCCACCACCATTGAAAAATATTAACATTGGTAAATGTAAGCTAATATATCATAAATATGTATGTACAATAGATGTGCACATTTTCAACACAAAATGACAAATATTCGCAACTCTCAACTTATCCACCAAAGCACTACCTGTACTTTTAGATTGAGCTTTGAGTAGCCAGCTATAGCCATTTCCGTTTAGTGGCAGGTAGCATCAAATAGCTGAAGTTGTCTAGCTTTGTCTAGGTTCAATTTGACGGGCCGAATTTAATGAAACTAACTGTATATAATTTTATATATGCTTTGTATTTTACATAATCAAATAACCTGGGGCTGACACCTTTAAACTTTAAAGTGACTGTATATATATACTGGGATGTTAATTTAAACTGTTTGAACTGGGGTTTTTTTATATCTTTAATGCTTTTTTATGTTTACTGGTTTTTTTTTATTTATTTGCATTTTCAATTATTAATTCCTCTTTTTTGTATTTTCGTTTTTTTTTACTTTGGGCAACTCTTACAACAGACAGGGTGACAAATATGCGTAATTCTCAACTTATGCACAAAATGGTACTGCATGCACTTAAAGATCCGGCTTTAAGGAACCAGCTATAGCTAGACATATCTATTTAGTGGCAGGTAGCATCATATAGCAGAAGTTGTCTAGCTTTATCTAGGTCCAGTTTGACAGGCCGTTTTTAATGAAAATAACTGTAACACTGCAATCGTTTCACTGAGCTCATAGTGGAATAGCTACATGTTGTCCATGCTGTGGCCTTCGAAAGATCATATATCTTTACAGCAATCCATCATATTGCTTCAATCTGTCCATGTTAATTATAATTAATGAGAAGTATGGAAGATAAAGAACACGCAAAGCAGTGATAACGAGATCGAAGAATATTTATAAAAGACATTTTCTTGCCTAAAAGAAACCAATGATTCCAACGAAATTACTGCTTTTCTTTATTTGCCAAGAGGTGTCCAGTGGCTCAAAGTCATTGGCCTTGAGGAACTCGGAGGAAGCAATCTGTTGCTCAGCAGCTGCTCAGTCACCAAGAAATATAATGAAGACCTTTGCTGGAAAAGTGACCTCCCAGGGCATTCTTCAAATGTTCCAGGATTGACAAAATAAAATGGTACGTCTTTATAGTTGATTCAGTTATATGGTGTTATTCAAAGATTATCATTTAATTGGTGCAAATAAATATAATTAGGCATAATCTGATAATGACTTGATTCGATGCATGGAACAAACCTCCAGTTCTATGATTCTATGAAATTTATACACCGGGTGAAGTCATCTCTAGTAGGATGTATAATAAATATAATGTCCACTTCTTTTTCGGTCATATTTTTCCAAAAATTAAGCAGCACAAAATAGACAAAAATTAAAAACAATTCAAATCCCAACTGTATAGCTGACAAAACCACTGCTGGAAAAGAAATACTTTTAAGTTTGCTATATTCTCCATTGTAATTTCTGCTGCTTCTTTGTGACCATAACAAATGGCTAAAATGATGACAAGATGGCAAAAAATAAATTTTTATGGGTTAGAAAGATTGACTTTGACTTTTTGGTAAGATTTGGACCTTTTTTGTGCTTCTCCATGATAAATTTGTAAAAAATAAGATCATAAACAAGTGGATTTTTATTTTGGATTGTACTATATCATTTATTATTTTTGTGCGGGGCTAGACAGTCATAACTAGAGTGAGAATTACGCAGTACCTGCTCTGTGTTGGCCACTGCATAGGGTTCAAATGTTCAAGGTCGTTACACCAAATGTTACCACCCTTGCCACGAAAAGGTCGAGGTCTTTATTAATGGCGTTTCTATAATGTAAGGGATCAAAAGGCAACCTGTCACATTTCGCAATCTGAGTTGTCACATTTGCCCACAAATCGTATTCCGAAACCACACAAATTCACCATAACAGACAACTTTGTAAGTTAATTGTGACCTTGAATTAGAGAATTTTGCCTTTATGGAGCATTGAGCGATATTTTATCTGCTGTGCAGTCAATGCATATCCCAGCTGACACTTAGAAGCTTATATGACCAGCGGCCAAAAGCGTAATGATGAGATAATAAGGCTTGGAGTCCACACCATGTTACATATTTACCCCATCGGTGGGGTCTTTAACCTGCCTCAAGATAGACACAGATAATTTAACATCACATGCGATCGATATCCAGCTCACGAAGAGTGCCCGGGCGGGATTCGAACTTGGGACCTTCAGCAAAGCTGGCCAATGTTATTAGTGGGTGGATGCCTGATCAGCAAAAGCTTCAAAACATTTCCGCTGAAATTTACCTGACTTCCGCTGTGCTGTCTGCTGATGTGATTGGTTGGCAATTGTTTGTCAAAAACGACAGGTGGTGCTCAACACTGATGGAGTAATAGAATGCCAGGTGTCTCCTATTGCTGAGCAAGCAAATTGTGTGATTAATGGTTTGCTGTTGCTCACTCTGTGACCACACAGAGCTAGTTTTCATTAGTATGACAAACCATAAAGGCATCTACCTAATCAAGAACCACGATATGCATGGACCTAATATTATGTCTGGAGAGAAGTTAGTTTCATAAAATGGTTGACTGTAGACGGCTGTAGCGACCTATACCTGACTGTGATCCAAACATGCTAAAGTCAGCTGCTTCTGTCCACTTCTATAGCTGATAGTCCGCCTACATTTATCAACAGAAAAGTGATATATTATAAATATGTACTTTTAGATACAATTCTGCTATGTACTTTTAGATACAATTCTGAGTAGCCAGCTATGACAGCTTTGGCTAGGTTCAATTTGATGGGCCGTTATTAATGAAACTAACTGTACATGTATACATATTGTTCAGTCTCAGTCCTCCAGAGAGATCACAAGAAAGAAGTATACATTATAGACAGTTAAGCTGTGTCTAGAATCTAAACCCATAGCCATTTTTTGCCCGATAGTAGTGCCAGTGATAGGTTAGTAACTATGTCTGACATGTTAGTCACCCTTTAAGTTGGTTGTGATCATTTATCTTTAGTCCCAACGAGTCATTCATTAACTGACTAATTTAGTACATGAAGCTGACTAACTGGTTACGAGTACAGGGGAGAGGTCGGTCATTCTCACTGCCAATAAGACCTTTAAGAACATCACCATGAATCTGACTTAAATAGCAGCACCAGTCTTAAGGGTAGCTCCTACCTTAAAGCCTTGTAACATCTATGGACTTAAAAGAAGTGCTTAATGGATTTAAGAAGAAGTGCATCCCTGGGGGCAAGTCGGTGCTCGGAGTTAAGCGGCCCTGACGTCTTCATCCCTAGTTTTTTCAAAGTAGAAAAAGATAGCTCATTTGTCATGGCAGACACCATAAATGCTCTCAGGAGTTGAGAGTTTCATTTTAGCTCATTACCAACCATCATCTCAAATTTGTAACAAAGTCAAACAGCGAATGGAATACATGGGGGGATGAAAAATGTGGGCAGCGCCTGAGAATATGTAAGATTTTTTAAAGAAAAATACTGATCTTGTTACTTAAAACCCTGATAACATCCAAATCGGCTCAATGTTGGCCCATTGTTAGCATCTTTGCTTCAATTTCAGCCCAGTAAAATCCATATTCTCTATAACAACTTGCCAAATATTTACCAAGAAAGAATATGGAAATTTAAAATTTCGTTTTCTTGATAAGTTTGTCATTATATATTTTCACAGACAATTTCATAGATAATAATATACGATGCTGTACATGCATCGATACAACAGTGTTCAAAACTGCAGAAAGTCAAATTTTGCTCTCTTCCTAGCTGTCTATATTTCTAGTCTATCTTTCTAGCTGTCTATCTTTCTAGCTGTCTATCACTCTCGTTGTCTATCTTCCTAGCTGTCTACCTTTCTAGCTGTCTATCATTCTAGCTGTCTAGCTGTCTATCTCTCCAGTTGTCTATATACTACCTTTCTAGCTTTCTAGCTGTCTACCATTCTAACTGTCTATCTCTTAATTTACAAGCAATTTACAAAACAATTCAATATAAGGGAGTTTCTATAATAATAAAAAATCTGCTGTGCTGCCACACAATTGATATGATTGCATCTTAATGGATACCTTTATGTAGAAATCACTGATTCTAGATGTTTTATATCTATATTTTACATCACAGCATAGACAAGCTTATATTCTAAGAAAATGCAGGTGGAGGTTAGCTGCCTAAATTGCACCCAGAACACAAGGCATACATCTTGGGTTCATCTCATTCTCTGGGTAAAGAACCAGACACCAGCCATGATTATCCTCTATTTGCCAACGTGAATGGCTTCACCTTTCAGAGTGGTGCCACGTATGTCCAGATACAAGCAAACACCGGGAGGACAGTATGCTCCTGACAGCTATCAGAGACTGCTGCTTTTGATGTCTCACAGTTTGTCTTCTTAGCATTGTACAGACTGTCAGTGCCAGGACTTAAATCTCAAGTCAAATCTGTTGATGAAGTTGGAGTGGGAATCAGTGGGATATGGAAAAATATGAACTATTTTTAACGCTTATTTATTAGGCTAAGGTTATACCCCAGAACAAAAAGTCCATTAACAATTATTTCACTAAAAAAATTCATATTTTTCAAGTGTTTACACAGGGGTTGCTCAGCACAGAAATGACACCATATGTAATTTAAAAAATATTCAAATTAAATGTGTATAATGTTTATATTTTCATGTATGACTGCATCACAAATGAATATGTACCGGCTATCTAATTCAAGAACTAGTTTTCCAGAGAAGACATACAAATAGTCTAGACCAAAGAACCTGCAGGTTGTGGCAGCGTCTCTGGTCAGTGTAACCTCAGAAATGTTCCGTCCTGAAATCCAATTTCTCGTGTATCTTCCAATTATTCTATTTAATTGAAATTCGAAAAAGGCAAAGTAAAGTTCCAACTAAAATATCTTGGATAATTGATTTTTTTTTAAATTGACATCGGATATTATTTTGAATAGCCATTTTGCAATGATATGCGTGATTAGGATCTGGCGTTCAGATGACATGTATGCAAAAAAAACAAATCATAGATACTCAGGTGTATTTTATGGAGGAAAGTCATTCTAAACACAAATCGAACGATAATTATATATCTGTTCGGTAGTGTCAAAATTCCTGCCCACTCGGCCTTTTTTTGGAATTTCATATTTACCATTATAATATTGATATGTTGATGTTTTTTAATAATTGATACTGCAATAAATCTCATCTTTATTTATTTTTCGCCTAGTGACCCCTGTCTACATGTGTAAAGGTGGATAATGCTTTTGTTTGTTTTGGAAATTATTTTTTATTGCTTATGTAAAATGAATAAGAGTGATTCTGATATAGGTAATACGTAAAATTTACCATTGTTTACTCCGGCGAATGAATATATATATTGCAAGTCTTCTAAATAATCTTAAACTACCCATTGTGAGACATGAATTTGCCAAACATTGCATATCAAACAAATATCCACTTATCTTCAATAACATGCCTGAGAATAGAGTCAATGGATACAAATCTTATATCAAGGTGACGACATTGCAGACATACATAGATGTTAAAATGTAATCTACCAAATTGTTATTCATGCTCGGTTTCATGTTAACATCTACAATTTTTCAAAATTACTCTGAATTTCTGCATCTACTATATTTCTGCTTGATTTCTTCCGTACATTATGTTCTGTTATCACCCTCATCCCTACAGCGGCATCAATTATGCCTTTGGGATGAGTTATCTACTCAATAAACAATAAACAATACCAGTATACTTGAAGTGATTCTGCCATCCACAAAATAACCCTGTCATACAATAGCTCCTGCTGTTTTTTGTGAATGTCATACGTCTTTACATTATGTTATATTTTGACAGTCTGGTATTCTCAAGAGAGTTGTGATCCACCGGTAATAAGATCTTTATTAGAGATATGATCCATATTAGTGAATATTGCTGAGCCAGAGGAAAAATAATGAGCTCATTGTAACTCACACAACTCCTACAGATAAGGGATATTTTGCGGCTCAAAAGAAGTCAAGGATATCTATACAGTGTACATGTAATATGGATGGCAAAATGTCTGGAATGGAAAAGACTAATTAAAAAACAAAGTAGTTATACTATATCTCAATTGAAAGGACACCCAGTACATTTTAGCAACAGCAACCTTTTTTTATTTATTTTTTTAGGAAAGAAGGAAAAATCTCAGTTAATAATGTGTTCCACTCAAGATAATTCAATCAAGTTCATTTAATCATCATATTGCTATTCCTTACCATATGACACAGAATTTAAACACAAAATTCAGTGACTCATTTCCCCTGAAAAATCAATGTCCGCAACTGGGCACTGGGCAACTGGGTCAGGGCACCAGGCAAGCCTGATCCCTGAGGGCTGTTTTTTTATCCCTAGTGAAACAACCTGACAGGGATCGAAGAAGAAGGACTTCACAGGAAGCGGAAGCAGGTGTCCTTTCCGGATCAATGACCTTTCATGTAACATTCATCACTACGTCTTCATCCACAAAATCTCTGAAGTGAGAAATTTCTTTGAAACGGTATTGATTCAAAAAAGACATTGCATGTAAGAGCTGTATGTGTAATAAAGTCAGTGGTATACCAATATACAAAAAAGTTGTATGGTCAGTTTTTGCCCATAATTTCATGCACAAGCATTGGAAAATTAAAAACATAGGTAGGCTATCATAACAAAATTCGGGCCAACTTTTGTCAGTAAAGTTACATCCTTCTATTACATATAGAACTTACATTTATCCTTCCTTTCCAGTGTGAATCTGCCCTCTTTGCTTTGTCATCATCATGGCCGACTGTTATTGTCACATGATCACATTCTTAGAGGACTGGCAAAGACCTGCAGAGGCAGCAGAGCCACCTGTTGATCAAGTGGCTAAGTCGCAAGATAACCATGTATATTCATTTATATATCCACAGATTAGTATTTTTGCACTGTAGTTGTCACATACAGTTAGTTTCATAAAATATGGTTGACTCTAGACAGCTGTAGCAACCTATTCCTGGCTGCTATTCCTGGCCAAAGCCAAATGGTTCTGTGTACTCCTAGCTTATAGTTGGCTTGCACCTTCCACCAACCTTGATAAATGTAAGTAATTTATCTACAATATCATAAATATGTATGTACAATAAGAATGCATCTTTTCAAAAAATTATAAATATGCGTAATTCTCAACTTACACACCAAATGGTGCTGCATGCACTTATAGATCCAGCTTTGAGTAGTTATAGCCAGACTGTTCCATTTAGTGGCAGGTAGCATCGTATAGCAGATGTTGTCCAGCTTTGATCAACAACAGAAGATGAACTGAGTTGACCTTTGAGTGGATTGCTTTGTGACTTCATCAAAGCAATGGCCATTATGACATCACAATTGCATAGTTTTGTTCAGAATGAGGCTTGATAGTGAGATGCAGCATTCTCAGATGCTACTTGAGAAACAGCATGAATTATATAAAAAAAAATTTAAAAAACTGTATTAATGGGAGGTTTTATTATTACATAGATAGGAGGTCACTCAACTTAAAAGCAAATTTTTAATATACTTAACTGAAATATTATATGATAAATGTGAATCTGAATCATAGACAATTTACATTAAGTTTGTTTTTATGATTTCTGTCAACTTGGCACTGCTGTGAGCTTTAAATGAAAACAAAAAAAAGACCAAAAACTGAGTAGACGTCTGTTTAATGAAGATTACTATAAGGTTTCTTCCAACGTAAAGCAATAGAAAACGGAGTTGTCACGCAATTGATAAAGACTTAGATTCAAAGAAAAAGTCAAAAAAATTATAATTTTCTACTTAACTTGTGAAAATTAATGAACATATACAGTGTGTATCGTATTGAAGCTCATGTAACTTCATTATGCATGTCCAGTGACATGCAACTTCAGAAAGACATTCAGAAATACTAATTAATATTGTTAATTAAATGGGAATAAAGTTTACCTACACTTAAAATAAGATGGTTATTATCAGCCAATAACTGTCATAAATGAATTTACGTGATTGCAATGATCTCCATAGAATACACATGTATGCAACAATGACCCAACTCGCGTTCCCCTGCTTTGCTAAGACCTTCACAAGAAAATAATTCAGGATGGCCTTGTGTTTCGCTGCAGGAAACTGCAGAAAGCTAATCTCCTGGCTTATGTGTGGAAACTGTGCAGCTGCTACAACACCACCCTCCAGGGCTAATGAAAGTGACTTCAGTGTTACATACCAGCACATTGATAACCTAGAAGGCATTACATAACACGGACACAGATGCTGTAAAATTTCTGCATGCTTCATGGAACTCACCTGTAGATATCTACTACCTCGGAAGAGCAGCCACTAGACGTCACAACGAATAGCAGTCATGCTGTGATGTCATCATTCGACGCATGGCACACGTCATCTTTCATTCATCATTTTGTTCATGTGACGCTGTCTCCGGCTATCGTTACCTGCTGATATGGGTAATTAGCATCCCAGGGTTTTGACAGTTTCACGAGTTTAGGCACTGGGAAGCATAATTATTACATGTAAAAATGAACATAGATATATCTAAATTCCCATATTTCTGATTTTGATGGGGGCTCTAAATCCTGCTTTGCTGCAGTACGTGCTACATTTCTACGTAGCTGCAACATTTCGGCAAATTTGGTAGTGCCATATTGCTGGTGACATTGTTGTAACAATACTGCCATGCTGCAGTGCAATGTTGCTGCAACAGTCCTGCAATGCTACAGTGCCACATTGCTGGCAACATTGCTGAAACAATTCTGCCACATTGTGGGAAACATTACTGCAGCATTCCCCAGTGCTAACCATGCAGTGTTGCTGCAGTACTTTAGGCAGTATTGCTGCAACAGAACACAATGTTGCAGTATTGCTTTGTAAGCTGGATAATTGTTTTAATTGAGTAGTATAATTGAACTATAATCAAATATTGTCAAAATATGTCTCACTATTTTGACTGAAACCCCATCATCATGACAATAGTAATACTGCTGCCAAACTAGCAGTATATCCTAATACATGCTCAACTTCTGCAATTTTGTCAGTGTAATTCAATTAAAAAAATGTTTATTGTGGGAACGATGATATTGCTTCAACAATGTTGCAACACAATGCAGCTGTTAACTCTGTACAAGTTGCAGCAATGTTGCAATAGTGGTAATGCCACAATAATTGTCAAAATCATGTTATCATGGGAATGACAATACTGCTTCAACACTGCAAACATACATCAATGAGTTTTTTTCAATTTCTACATGGCCAAATGTGCTACATGCGTTTTCCATGCGTTTTGGATAAATGTTTGAAGGCATGGTTTTCACCTCATTTTAATTAGGCAAAACCATGCGTTTTCTATGCGTTTATCCTTCTCATGGAAAAACGCACGTGACACATTTGGCCATGTACATCTTTGTAAAATGTAACTCTCTGCACAACATGCAGCAATATTGTAGCAATATTGTAGCACCACTGCAAAAATTGTCAAAGATCTATTGTCATCAATACTGCCTTAACATTGCTGTGATATCTGTCACAAACATTCTTGGCTGTAATATAGCAGTAATGTTGGTATACCAACACTAGTGCAACCCTCTGACGATGTTGCTGGATTATTGTGTGTTTGCTGGGATATTTACCCTTTTGCAACAGCTTCCCGTGTCACCTTCAAAGGACTTATTAACCTTGAGAGTTCAGAGCGATATTTCAATTCATTGCAAGGTTGACATGGCACAAAGTAATTTCCTCCCTTTGACTGCAGGCGGCATATAGATTACAAGGACACAATTTCAGACTTGATGATGTATTGCAGATAAATTATCCATTCTCAACTAGCCAACTAAAATATTTATTAAATATTCATGAAATGCAGATCACCCAGCCCGTATCACCCGGTATTCCAGGTGATATAACTTCTTCCAATATTTTCATATATTGCACGGCTATATTGCACGGTACATTAGGTATTTTCTAAGTATGAACAAATCATTGTACTTTCGTACTTAAGTGAATAAAGGGCAATAACACTTTAACAATAACATTTGCCGCATTTTGCGTAACAGCCAATTGGGATTGCGTGTCTAATAGGTAAACAACTTCTTTCATCAAAACAATTTACGTTTTGTTGTAAGTTGGAGTTGATACCTTATTTAAGGTGTTAAAAAGAAAATTAAATTTTGCTGTGAGTTGCCATGGATAAAATCATTGAATAAAATAAGCCGTTTCTGTTAATATGATTGATTATTCGTGGTTGCTGTGTATACTTTATGTCACAATAACGCTTCCAATTAATTTAAAAAAAAAAAGGAGTATGTGGTACATCTTGTAAAATCTGTATTTTGTAAAATCATGAAAAAAAAGAAAGATTACGGTTTTAGATTCACACTAACAAAACCAATAGTTAACCCTCTTTTCTTGTGTAAATAGAAAGGCCATACCGGTATAATTTAACAATTACTGCATGGTGTCTCGTGCAATAAGTGTTTTTTTTGGAAAACACATATTGCACTCGCCACTGTGCAATAATTGTATAAGTTGCGATAACAAAATGTGGAACTTTCATGCTGGCTCACATTCATTTAACATCATTCATTCTATTTAAGCTGATAAGTGCTGATAAATTACCAGTTTATATATGTCTAGCATAACTATTGCAAGTGCTGATGAATAAGCATTATCTTTCTATTTGAAATCACTGTAAAAAAAACTACTTAGATCAGCCACCCTCACTGCAATTCAAGCAGTTTGCACTCCGGCAGTCAAAATCATTCTGAAATATTGCAAGATTGGCATATTATTTTCTAGCCATCAAGCGTTTCCTGGCGTCTTTTGAACATCATTGTGTTGGTTAAAATGTACGAGTTAGCTCAATAAACCTGAACATCTTCTTTGCCTTGCAAATTGCCATTACCAAAATTCCACACAACAGAAGCTTGGGACCAAAGACAGCTCCGCACGAAGTACAAAGAAACCCAAACATGCTGACAAGTCACTGAAGCCGAAGAAAAGTGCAGAAGATTGGACTAAGCTTCTTTGATGTCAAATGGTAGTCGGTAAGATACTGGGCTCAGCAAAGGATTTCTAAAGGCATTGCCCTATAATTACATGAACATCATTCTACAGATCTTGTTATTACCCGGGTAGTTTATCCTTTTAGATAAGATTATCAACTTCCATTTGATGTTACATGAAGAAGACCAAATTATCGAGCTACATAACTAGCCTACCAAACGGATTTTAACCCCTTTTATATAATGAATAACTGTGATAATTATGTACAGATTTTTACAAAATTCCTTTATTGTTGTTAATCCAAATTTCAAGTATATTGGAATGTTTCCAATATAAAGTGGGATCTTTTACTTGCCTCAGCATAGACACTGAGTACAAGGGGCCGCCAATTTAACGTCTCATCCGAACGATGATAATGCTCATGAAAGGTGCCTGGGCCTGGGATTGAACCTGGGGCCTTTAAAGGAGCAAGCGAGCCTCTTACCACTAGACCACCCAGCTGCTTTACTTGCCTCAGCATAGACACTGAGTACATTACAAGTATCACACGATTTGATCTGCCGAGGTAATGTGTTCTATAAACTGGCACCAGCAATTATTGAGGAATTAAAACGACACCGTGCGTATGTGTATAAATCTGGCTTGATAACAATAAAGAAATAATGCATTTATGTTACAAAATCACATGATTTAGCATATGTCATAATATTCGGAATGGAAACAAACATAACAAATATTTGACACTGACCTATGTCATGACGTCATATCAGAAATTCAGAATACACTCAAGATATAACAGCCATTGACATGTCATGCTACGACATATGGCAAGACATGATTTGATACATGTGAATGTTTTTGTGGTGCTTGTATAATGTTTTTGTTGTCCCATATTTCCTCCGATATAATTATCTGGTTCACCTTAACTTTTTTTTCTTTTAATTGAATATACAGTTGTTTTAGAAAGGTTTTTGTTGGAGTCTCTCTGAAGTCCGGGGTGCACCCCTCATATTATATTCAATGAATATAATTATTGTATATGTATTATGGTAAAATGTAATTGATATATGCGATATAAAATAAATGATTCTGAGTTCTGGGTTCGGGATTCTGATAGGTTGGTACAATGTCAAGGAAGGTGAACCATGGATGTTTGTCAACTATATCATGAGGATTTTTCTGTTGGTTTTTAAGCTATAGGGGCTGCATTTGATGTACATGTACAATATAATCATATAATATATCACAAAATTTATTGCCTATATATTGCATTTGTTGTACAATGTCATGTACCATGGAAGGTATAGGCATTTTATAATGAAAGATGTGTATTTTCACATTATCTTTCAGCTATTGGAATAAATTGGATATTTCGCTCAACATATGGGGATGTGGAATGTATAGGCGAGCCAAGGTGGAAGTACTCGAGATTTTCGAGATTGTGATTGTGCCTAATTGCATAATCGATGTGATTATTGCTATCTGACTTGAGGTATGACTTTTAAGTTTAAAAGATTAAAAACTCATTTATTCAGAATTCTTCATGAACAATAAGTATTCTTAGTTTGAGGCCAGATGAGCCTGTATACCACTTTTAAATGGGTATAGCAGCTGACAAAAAAATGGTTAACCATTCAAAATGTACCTAGTTTTTTTACATTGTATGCCAATTACTGTTATTATTATTATGAATATTACCAAAAGTCAAAGTCGAAATATCTTATTATAATTTACAGTTATTATAGTCTTTCCTTTACATTTCTATAAAACAACAGACTCACATGGATTTATGTCAGGCCATTAGACTGTAAAACAATTAGAAGAGACTTAAAAAAGATAGGGTATAAAAACAGGTAAAAATGCAGCAACATATCAAATTTTGTATCCTAAATATTGTCTAACAGTTCGTGCTACTCAGCAGCAAAACTTTATAGGAGATGTGCGCTCTATTGTGTGACCCTTGGGAAACAAGTTCATCCATTAGGCTGCACTGCTAACTCAGCATGTGTCACTTTTTCGTGCACATTTCTTGCACTAAGACCGTTCAGGTGAAAGTCACAACAACTTGGCAGCCATTATGATGATTGAACATCACAAAGAGGATGACACGTTCCTCCAGAGGGACTCATTAGGTGACATACAGTTAGTTTCATTAAAAACGGCTGTCAAATTGAACCTAGATGCTACCTGCCACCAAACGGAACTGTCTGGCTATAGCTGGCTACTCAAAGCCGGATCTAAAAGTACATGTGGCACCATTTGTTGTATAAGTTGAGTTATGAATATATATTTGTAATTTTTTGTTGAAACATGCATGTCTATTGTATTTACTGTACATATTTATGATATACTAGATAAAAAGTCAATCAATCCTATACTTTAACTTCTCAAAACAATGCCTCAGATTAAGATAAACAAATTTACCTTAAACAACCAATTCTAAGACTCATTAAACTCTTATAATAAACAAGTCTTCACTAATAATGAATAACTCCTCATTAACACTCGTTTGTGTAAGTTTTTAATGAAAAATGGCTTTTCGATGTTTTCAGTATCTGCTCATTATTTACCAGGCGCTGCCAAGACGTTGATTCATGATCTTCAGGAATATTCTTGAAGAAAAATGTCAAAAGCAGCCACGTGGGAGGAGAAAGTCATTAAGATGATAAAGCAATCTGTCTTTTGAATAAGCACCTTCATGTGCAGAATATATCTATTATTATTGTCTTTAATTATAGAAAAGGGGGCCTAGCTCAGTAGTAACGCGCTGGGCTTCTAACCACTGGGTCCTGGGGTTCGATTCCCAGTCGAGCCCCAGTTGAATGGCTGTTTCATGCTTCATTGCATTGTCATGGTCCCCGCCTGTCCTAATTAGCCCAACAGGTGCAGAAATACAGGACGTAAAGCCCTAATCCACTCACCCGCATATCTTTAATTATACTTGTCCCAAGGATGTACATTGTATCTTACAGTGATCTGTGTAAGAGTGTAAATGAATGAACACTATATGATGTCATGTCATTCACTGTCAACATGCAAAGTATCTTACTTTTTTTTGGATGTGTGTAAGAGTGTAAAAGTGAAAACTATAGGATGTCATATGTTCTGAAGGTGTCATTCACTGTTAACATGCAAAGTTGGCTGGACGTTGAACCGACGTGGCCCAGGGACCGATGTCAAACTGATGCAGCATATTATTTATAAGATTATTGCTCTTAACTAAGTAACTCACTAATACAACCCGAATTTTCTTTCTTTTTCTTTTTTTTCAATATACATTTTACAGTTGGTAGAACAGGTGTCACTGTAGCTAAGCTTTGTCATCAGTGATAAGGTTCGGTGAAAATAGGCCACAAATATTCTTTTTCCTTGGCAGATACAGCTAGTAGGCTTTTATAGCTCTCTCCTGATTAGGTTTATTTACCTTCATCTATTACAAAATTATGACAACTTTATCATCAATTGTGAGAGATATTTTAACGCAAACCTTTCAAGGCTTCGTAATTTATATTCAGTATTTTTAAATCTTCAAGGCATGCGTTTTCCTGAAGAGATTTCATGCCAGAACCTCCTTGCCAGTGGTGACCTTGCCAGTGGTGACCTTGTTAGTGGTGACCTTGCCAGTGGTGACCTTGTCAGAAATGAGACTTCTCTACAAATCCTAAAGGTTAATGAGCTCTTGTGTCAGATGAAAATTGTATTTGCATACAAAACTTTTAAAACAGTTTTGTTTTTGAGAAAGAATTATATGTTTATTTCTTAAATGAATCAATGTCATGCTCATAACAAACGAAAAATGTGATAACATTTATGAAACTTTTATTAGCAGATACACAAATTGGGCCTTGATGACTTATAGACGAATTTAAAAAAAAAACATGTAAAAGACGTTAAAATGGTTCATAATGACCCTGCCTCTCCTCTACCACTGTGATTAAAGAAATTTCTCACGATGACCAATTTCATATTTCATTGGAATATGTTTTTATAATTCATACTGTTTAACAAAGTTAAATGTTAACTTTGTCTCACTACCCATAGTAAGATCTGAACTTAGATAAAAGGAATGTTTTTGGAGTGTAGGCCCTTGGTGTTAAATAGTGTAAGAATTGCTCATAAGGTGATAAAGGCATGAGGCCTTGCATAAGTGTTCATAAGAACCTACTTAACAATTACAGGGGTGGAGCCACTCAAATTTCAGTGTTGCCTAGCAACCAGCATCAACGATGCAGTTTCTGAACAATTGTGTGGTGTTATGATGTCTGTATCTTGAATCCTTCTTCTAAAATCACTGTACAAATGCTTCAAGAGTTTGTATACTAGCAATATATGTAACCCTAACCCCTTTGATGTCATTCTGGCGACCCCAATCATTGCGATTATGTGAAAAATACAATATAGAATCATCACTTTACTTCTGTTTGAAGATGTCATGTCTCATATGAATTAAAAAAATTGGCTTACAGATGATAGTATATCACAGTGCTGTCTATCTATTGTGCATACTGCAGCTGTTTATTGCAAGCTATCTGGTGTTAAAGCAAGTTCTGTGAGATATTAGTCCTGACCTCAAGTATATGAGATATGAATTTAAAACATATTATGTTGCCAAATACTGTTTTATTTTTTTTTGCAGGTCTGGTAGTGTAGATTAGATCTACTAACTGGTGGTGGTGAATATAGTGATGGTCAAGTAGTTCAAGTAGTTCAATTGAATGTTCCCAGAAATGGCAAGTGCTTCATCTTCAACTGTAGAAGCAACTGATTGGACCAAGTGTGTACTTTGTCAACTTGACAACAAAGAACCTTTGATATCACCAACTGATACAGGCTAGGAAACCATAGCAAGTAACATCATCCAGTTTAATGACCTGGACTCTATGCCACTCAAAATAAATCTGGCATGACTTGATAATGGAAATGGTATCCAGTCAACTTTTACAGAGGAGAATGCAAAGTGGCACAAATCCTGTTATCTGAAGTTTGGACGAACTAAACTGGAACGTGCAAACCGAAAGCGCAAGTCTGAGGAAGATGGGACTATGTCTGAGCGGATTTTCACACGTAGCAGTAGTGGTGAAACAGACACAGATGTTCCAGTTGATAGCAACAGTTCCCTTTGCTTCTTTTGCTCCAAACTAGAAACAAAACAGAAACTCCATGAAGTTTGCACATTTCAACTAGATTACCGTGTGAGGAAATGTGCACATGATCTCCAAGATGAAGATCTTCTTGCAAAATTAAGTGCAGGGGACCTTATTGCCCAGGAGGCTAAATATCATGCAAAATGCCTCACAAGCTTGTACAACAGAGCACGTGCAAAGGTCTCACAGGAGCAAGGTACCTCAAATGAACAAACATGTAAAGGCATTGCACTGGCTGAGCTTATTTCCTACATTGAGGAGAAGAGGCAAGATGAAGACATTAAAGTGTTCAAACTAGCAGATCTTGTGAAGCTATACACTGAGAGGCTAAATCAACTTGGTGTAGATGTTACTGCACGGGTAAACAGCAAGCATCTGAAAGACAGAATTCTGATGCATCTCCCAGGGATGAAAGCTTACAGGGAAGGGCGAGATGTGTTCATGGCCTATGAAGAAGATGTTGGTTCTATCCTGAGAGAAGGATACCAGACTGATCGAGATGAGCAGAGTGTCACGATGATATAAATTACTGACATGATCCGACAGGATATCTTCACACATAAAGTATCATTCTCTGGAGCATTTGACCACAACAGTCAGGTAGAATCTGTTCCACGGTCACTCTTGTCACTGGTCAGCATGCTTATCAATGGGTCAAACATTACAGATCAAACAAATGACACAAATCTCAGTCAACCAGTACAACTGCATCAAAAGACGTAGGGACTCTGTGAAAATCCCACAAGTGTATCACAGCAAGGATCGTGAAACACCACTACCAGTCTATGTAGGTCTGAAGACCCATGCATTAACCAGAGAAAGGCAGTTGATCGACAGTCTTTTTGCCCTTGGCATGTCAGCATCATACAACCGTACAATGGACTTGATCACATCACTGGGCAATAACATATGTGACTATTACCACCAGATTGGCACAGTCTGTCCTCCCCAACTTCGTCAGGGTCACTTCATCACAAGTGCTGCAGACAACATTGATCATAACCCTAGCTCTGCAACATCTACAGGTTCATTTCATGGCACAAGCTTATCCTTGTTCCAGAATCTCACTCCACAAGATGTCATGAGTGATGAGGATAATGACCGAGGCTTCACGAATTCAATAACCCAAGCAAAGGGGCTCAGAAAGATGAAGGACTTGCCCATCATGTACACTGAAATAAAGCCCACAAGTCTACCATCAAGTGATGTCTTTGTTCCACCTGTTGCTGGTAACCTGACTTCATCTAACAACACACTGACCAAAGAGATGGAAAAGGAGCATGAATGGCTGAGTCATGTTGAGAAGCATCATGCAGATGCAGATGAAATATCTACAGAGTCCACTCTATCTTGGGCAGCATACCATGCCAGCTCAGTACCAGATCCAGACATTCTACCATCTATCAATGCCATGTTGCCTCTTTTTGCAGAGGAAGCCAGTTCACCATCCATGCTTCGGCATTGCCTGGAAATCACAAAGTCAGCTGTGCAACATGTTAATCCTGGACAGATTCCAGTGATAAGCATAGATCAACCTCTGTATGCCAAAATGAAACAACTACAGTGGTCTTTGCCCACACTGTATGGTGAAGACAAGTTCATCATGCTGCTTGGAGGCCTCCACACAGAAATGACAGGTTACAAAGTGTTGGGCCATTGGCTGGAGGGGAGTGGTTGGGTTGAAGTTCTTCAGGAAGCAGAAGTTGCTACGCCAGGCATAGCAGAATCCTTCCTAAAGGCATCACATGTGACGCGAACCCGGCATGCCCATCAAATCACTGCATGTGCACTATACATCCTGCTCAAAAAGGCTTATGATGCATATGTTGCAAACAACTCTGAAGATTCAACAGACAGTTTCAGCACTTTCTGTGAAAGACGAAAAGCTCAAAGTCCTCAGTTCATGTACTGGTATATTACTCTTGAGCTTGAGCTGCTCTTGTTCACATTCGTGCGATCATTGCGTACAGGAGACTTTGATTTGTACATAGATACACTGACAAAACTGACACCTTGGTTCTTCAGCCTCAATCACACCCACTATGCTCGTTGGATGTCTGTACATGTGCGAGACATGAGCAGCCTCATTTAAACTCATCCAGATGTTGCCCATGAATTCTTCTCCCGAGCATGCTAATGTAGTCCTGAGGCGAAGACATGCTCAGCATTTAGCTCCTACTTTCCAGGAATCCATTAGCAGGGAGTTGGACACACATGTGTACTCCGCATAACACGAATATGAATAGTTCCACAATACCCTATAGCTATTTTTCCTGACGTGTGTTACGAGCATTAACATTGCAACATGTATTAAATTGTATAAAATCACATCACAGGCGAAGTGACGGGGTGGAAGAGAGGGGGGTATGGTCAGTAACACCCCACCCTCTCTCTTTGGGCAAATCTTTAAAAAAAAAAATGTATATACCTAAAAAAGCCTACTTCAAATTCGATGTTAAAGAAAATTTACTTTTTAATTATTTATATCTTCTTTTCTTAAGTGGGGTTTCTTCAAAATTCTTCTTTAACTCCCTCCCCTACCATTTCTTGCATTCACTGAAGGAAATATCCAAAAAAACATCAAAATATGATATCTAAAATAGTTAATTTGTACGTATCAGTAAAAGTAGAAGTTGCTCCTAAAGTTTTGCAGTTGTTGTGGCATCATAACGAGACTTCATTAAATGTTGCGAGAAATACCACATGTTGTTGACATCCGCTTCTCTTGTTCATTTATTTAATGATAAAATGCTGACAACATATTCTGTCCTTCCCTGTTGTGCCTAACTGACAATGAAAAAGAACAGTTACAAGGAGTAGTTGTATACGTCAGACAGTGTAACATCAGTGTTGGCTCAGAACGTTTCATTAAGTCCCAATTGCTACATTCTTTACAAAATCAGCACTTTTTGGCTTGGCAAACACAATTTCGCCAGGTCGAAGATGACATACAGTTCAATTAAAAACGGCTGTCAAGTGGAAACTAGACAAAGCTGTCATAGCCGGCTACTTAAAACCGGATCTAAAAGTACATATTTATGATATATTAGATTAATTTCTCACATTTACCAAGGTTTATATTTATCAAGTGATAGATTTAAGCTGAATTTTAGCTATTGAAGTGGATAGAAGCAGCATGTTTAGGCCACAGCCAGGTACAGACAGCTAGAGTCGACCATATTTTATGAAACTAACTGTAGTTCTTATGCAAAACTACATAATGGCTGATGCATTTCCAGGGACAGTTATCATTACCACAGCAAAAATTGCTGCCAAGTAACACTCACGAGTTTTCGTGACGAAGGTCGTGACAGCCAAATTGCATACGCCAGTTATTTGTTCGCCATATTAGGTTGACTTCGTGCGAAAGGCATCCGATAAAGTATCTCTGTTGACCCGAGTTGTATTGCATCTCAGCCATGCAAGGCTACCTGCAATATTCATCTGAGGACAGATGAACTGAGGTGAGGGATCAAATGAGATGAGGTGCCCCCCAGATAACATTCCACGTCAGGTCAATGTTTGGCCAATATTGCCATCATCGGGTGGACATTGGCCAGACTCGGCATGCTATCTCAGCTAGCATGGACTATCCAATCAACATCGGCCCAGCACTGCTGATGATGGCCAACATTGGTATGATGTTGATCCGATCTGGTACATATATGCTACACTGCAAAAAATGTCAGAGAGATAATTAAATATATTGAGCTGAACTGGTAACTGATGTAGATTTGAGTTATGAAAGCCTAAAAATTTAGGTCGAACAGACAGTTTTGTGTTAAGGTAACTTACATGTCTGTGTTATCTCTGATATTATTTTGTTGTGACAGCTTAAAATACTTCATTTTATTATCTCGACTTTTAGTTTTTAAGTTATCTATTAACTTGAAAAAAGTATTAAATTTGCAAGTCAGAGTAGTATGAGTGGTAGTAGAGATACTCCAACCATCACACTAATAAGATAAGTCATCAGTTTTTCAGTTAGTATCATTAAAGATGGCCTGTCAAATTGAACCTAATCAAAGCTACACAGCTTCTGCCATGTAATGCTACCTGTCAGTTATAGCTGTCTAGAGTAGACCGTTTCTGATGACAGTAACTGTGGGAGAGCATAGGTTGTTAGGCAGGCAGGTAGGCTGTAGGTTGTTCAAAACCCACGGGGGCCATGCATCATGCTTGAATGAGAGAAAGTCTCAGACAAGATTTCAGTCATTATTTTTATTATTTTGTGATAGAGTATTTGAAATGCATGTGTACTGATTTATTGTTTACAACATCTTAAGTATTTTAGTCAAAATGTATAATTTTTCTGTTGTGAGACAGTTGATAGTTCAAACCTGCAGACTAAAGTTATGTGAGGCTAATATTGTAAAATTAACGTAACTTGAATTATTAAGCTAAGTTATCAATAAAGCTTAGGGTTACCAAAACTCAATTTAATTTGAGCAACCATCTCACTCAATATATCGAGCTATGTCAGCTTGTCACTTTTTACAGTGTGTCTGGCATCTGATTCCCAGATAGCATCCCAAATCGGCCCAGCTTCGTTTCGATGTAGGCCACTGTCGTTACAACATCGTATCTACATCGCCGATGTTGAAACGATTTGGAATGCTATCTGGGTTACAAATCAGATAACTCGCCACATCAGCAGACCGAGATGGGCCAACGTTGATCTGACATCGGCCCAATCTGGCATGCGGTCTGAGTAGTTAAGGTAGAGAAAGGAGGGAGAGATTTTGCACTACTTCGATGCATATACTCATTATAATATGATAATGCAATGTGCATGAGAGGCCGCAGGTGTGATTTAAATTGTACTTTGCCATTTTCATGCATATATGGGTAATATCACGTAGATCAATCTTTCTTGGAAAGGTGCAATTCACTTGAATTGACACAGACAAATTCAAGGCATTGAACTACAATAAATTAGTTGCAATTCCTCTTGAAATTATGTATAATTTTTAATGTATAGAGTTTTATCCTTTATATTTTACATGCAGTATTCAGCCATTTGGTTGTGAAAAAAAAACAAAAAAAAAACACCTTTTAGTGGGGGAAAGGCTTGATTTAGCACACCAAATTTCAAGAATTACTGCAATTTATGGGCAAATTTGTTCTTTACACAATATTGTGTTATCAATATCTGATATACTGAAAATTGTAAACGCAAAATGTGGTTTGGAACTACTCAAGCTCATTGCTCTCGTTGCTTACATTATATTAAATGTGTTGCTGAATTGTGGATTAATATAAACTTTTAAGACATTGTTTACATATGGGCTATTAGCTCTTGGTATAATACACAATTATACAATGGTTTAAATGCATACAATTTAGTGGACGCCCAAGCCTTATCTTCTCATCATTATGTCTGCCTCTAACAGCTGGCCATATAAACTGAGTAAGCTTCAGACTCAGTAGCATTGGGACATTGAAAAAAGAAGATGCACCGTTATAAATACACAAAACGTAATTTCAAAGCGACAGTTTTATCTGAAAACTGCATCTTTCTATCATTTTTAGAAGTGGAGTTCTGCAAGTTCCCACTTTTTGACTGAACTGATATATTTCAGGTAAATCTCTGATTATTATTAATAATTATAAGAAATGAAGGTGATAGGTCAAGTCAAGTGCATTTCCTGCAAAAGTTATGTGCAGACATTGTTTATGTCTGGCCCATTATTTTTTGTTAAAATGTGTATTGTTTCTACTTTTTTGGTTACATTGTAGACTTGTGACAAAATTAAGTTACACTATCTGTCAGTCATTGACATTTTAGCCAATCAAATTAAATTAAATCTGCAGGGCCCTTCCCACTCAACAGATTGGCCAATGAGCTTATTAAATAGAGGCATTGTGACGTCATCAATACAAGTTTGTTGTGACGTTTTGGCCTATTTTTCTCGTGCCGAATGACTGCGCAATGATTTCTAACGTTCATTAATTAGGACAACATAGTTCCGATCCGGTCATTTGAGAATAGTACGTCACTAGATTTTGTTTTTGGCCAATCTCCATACATAAAAGCCCTACGGGCGGCCCCTATGGGGCCGCTCCTGCGGCCTATCATTATATTGTACATTTGTGTAATTAATTTTCATCATAATACCTTTACCGTATTACCACTTTGCCATGTACATGTGGTATTAGATTTTAAATTAAAATACATCAAAAAGGTTTTTGTAAGTTACATTAATCTAAATCCTTTTAGGAAAATGCTGATTTCTTTTGCCACAATCTTTCACATTATCAACATACGAACAAAAGCTTCTATGTTGCAGATATCCGTTGTTTTCTTTTCCTTAGATAATAAGGTACTGCAGCTGTCACTCGTAAATGTATTAAAAAAGTTATGAATCAGCCAGAAGGGCTCTGGTTGCAAGACTCCTATCATTATACATATGATCCTGCTCTGTTGTCTTCTAACAAGCTTTAGCTAAGCCAAGAATATTGAGCAGGTAGCCTGAGCAGGGGTATTATGGCTCTGTATGATGCTTCCTATTGCATCCCATCCATAACCCAGCTTTATGATTCACTTGCCTTATAGGAATATGAAAGGAAAAGTTTGCAAGTTTTTGACGTCGTATCTTTTCCAGCGCCACTCACGAAGAACGTTCAATCACAATGTGTTTATGTTGAGGCAAGTAAGTGATCCCACCCATGAGGTAAGTGTGTAGTAACATGGGTGGACTCCTCCTTTCTCTCTCATCTCATCAATCAACCCTCGATAGCAGGAAGCAGGAAGAACTTGCTTTAGAAGAACTTGCTTTAGAAGGCTGCACTCTCCATATCTATCTATCGATCTATCTATCTATCTATCTATTCTATTCTATCTATTCTATCTATCTATTATATCTATCTAATCTATCTATTCTATCTATCACAAAATGCAGGACTAAATTAACCTGACAGCACAGGCGGGATATGTCCAATTGGCTAATGCAGGTTTACATAGCTTGAGACACTTAACAGTTGGTTCAATGTAATTCCACATTAGCCTAAATACTGTCAATAACTAAAATTTCTAATGTAACTTATGTTTGCCACTTAGATTCAATTACCTTTGAAGCACTGCATATTAGGCATTCGAATATAAGTGACTACCGAATTAATTTTTTCTATTCCTTCTCTTACCATACTCATTCATTCAGTTTACAAGTTTTCATAAACATTAAAAGCCACATAAGACAAAACGAAACCAAGTGTCTTACTTATAAAGTGTAGATTGAAAATGTTTTAAAGCAGTATATATTTTTTTCCAAACAGGATATTGTGGCTACACGCCATTGCATTGTTTAGGTAGATGATAGACAGATCAACTTTATTTCAGACTCAGCATATTCAAGTTATATGAGGTTCATATGAGAAGATAAGAGACAAATATATTACTACTCTTGTTTCCATGGTTACAGGTTTGTCTTTAAATACAACAAGTTAGCCTTGTACCTCCTAAGCCAAGTGTATGGTTACTCATTTACAAATAACACATTAGCCTGTCCTTTCTAATGACTTCCTAGTTCTTGATCTTGAACCTTCCTGGACGTGCCTGGAACTCAGATTGTATGCAGATAGGTAATGACAATACCCGAGTCTTACATCCTACTGCCATTTCCGTCGGATGTAGCAACACTTCCGGTTGCATGCACAGGATATCACGTGCATCATGATATCATAATCCCGACCATGAGGTCACTGCCTAGTAATTGCGATTGCATGCGGTGCCTGTTTCATACAGTGTAGAATGTCGAGATTAAAGTAAGAAAGTGATTATTTTATTTTTTACAGAGGTTGGGGTAAACATGCATACGAAAGCCAAGACATGTCTTGTGGATTCATGTTACATTAAATTTGAATATATAATCTATTTTAGTGTTTTAATCCTGGTTAAATCCACTGGTTTTGCATCTATTTATTGTTTTTTTTTACTACCAATTTTGTGTCATTATTTTTAGTGGGTGGTCTAGATGAGTGGCTGATTTTATGTTCCCAAATACTTTCCAACATTCAGAACAGGTACTCAAACACCAGCTCAAATATTGCATTTCACAGAAAACATTGTCTTTATGGAAAACACAAACAAACGGGTTATATGGCATGCAGGGATGTTTCTGAGTTCTAGACATTTTATGGCCTCGTCTTGTGATTTTATGGCACTTCACAGGAAGTGCAAGCCCAGTGTGCTTGTAAAATATGAATGGATCCTTATGATAGGCACAGTATCTTTTCCTGTTTGTTAGAAAATATAATTGTACAATATCATTGCACATGCTCTCTCAGATACGGCCGAGAAATACAGTGAGGAATTGAGGATGAATTGAGTATGTCAACATCGATAAATCATAAATAACACTAGTAGATTTACCCATGGAGACAAGAGTACTCTTGTCTCAATGATTTACCTGACAACAACCTGGCAACAAGCATAGTAACAAAAGGTGTTATTTTAATGGTAATTTTTTATATCAGTAAACAAATATAGCTTGGGGTAAAAGCATAACAGAGGTACACCTAGGGACTGCAGGTGTCTGCAGGCTTCAGGGCCATTTTACTTTTCAAATTTGCAAAAATTTTTGCAAGGAAGCTAGAAGAGATAAGCTGACCAGTGGTGGTGGTGGATTAGGGATTTACGTCCTGTATTTCTGCACCTGATGGGCTAATTAGGACAGGCAGGGACCATGGCAATGATATGAAGGATTAAACAGCCATCCAACATAGGCTCGATCGAGAATTGAACCTGGGACCCAGTGGTTGGAAGCCCAGCACACTACCACTGAGCAAGGCCCCCACCCTAAGCTGACCAGTTAACTTGGTCGAAGACAAACATGACCAAATAATGGAAATTACATAATTATAATGAGAATTAGTTTCTTTTGGTGTGGAGGATGCATGATGGACATTGAAACGTATATCTTAACAAAGATGCGATAACTTCAAACGTTCTTGATATTTTTCATTTTCATTAATCAAGTGTTATGGCACGAACCTGGTCTGCTTCAAAATTGTCATTACTTCTTAATTTGAAATTGGAAACCAATTAAGGAATCATAACAACAAAATTGCATCAAATGCCATGCGCATTTTGTTTCATTTCCTTCTCGTGTGGAGCAATGTTTAAAATCGTGATTTTAATGCTACATGTGCAAGTTTGGGATTAAACCAACATTGTTCCAACATCGGTCATCCATTGTATCAATGTCCATCTGCTGATGTAACATAAGAACTGGAACATGCTTTCAGATAACATTCCAAATCAGGACAACATCAGTAAAATTTTATTTCAAGTCGGATAAAATCATCAACAATAAAACAAGCACACAGCACTTTTGTCCGACATTAATAAATAAGAACAATGAGTATTTACAGATGAAAGATGAATGAAATAAAACTATAAGGTACATAAAAGGCAAATGCCACATTGACAATCAGGTTGCCACTTAAGAACATAACTTTTATTTAAAACCATTAAAATCCAAAGCCTTAATGGTATCAGGAATCTTGTTCCATAGCATAGGACCTTGGTAACGCAGTAAATGAAATCCATGTCTTAAGAGTCTTATACATTGGTTGTCTTAGCATATTGAAATTTCTAAAATTGTATGACATATCTTGTACTGCAAAAAAAATCTTTTGACATTGGAGGACATTTTTTTGCGAATCTTGTAAACAGTTAATATCATAATGCTTTTTGTCTATACACATACAGAGGTGATCTTTTGTTTTATCTAAAAGTTCCTTATAGGTCGAAGAAAAATCTAAGTACACACATCTTAGAGCACGTTTGAATAAATTTTCTAACTTCTGCGCATTTACAATGATGGTTTATAATGCTACAGTAACCTAAATTTGATAAAATAAATGCATCTAGGATTTTAATCTTACATGGTAAAGTAAGTATGCGAGACCAATGAGGTAATAAATTGATTTGCTTAGCTGCTTGGAAAGATATATTCTCAATATGATTAGTAAAACTTAAACCATTGTCAATGGTGGCATCTAATAGTTCAGTATTTTTCGTTGGATTTATTTTAGTTCCATTTACAATCAGTGTAAGATTTTCATGTTTCTACCAAGTGTATCATAAATTGAAGCTTTTCGGCATTAACTTTCGTGTAGTTCTTTGTAAACCAGTCAATGACAAGTTAACATAAACATTTACATACTAGATGTTGAATAGTACGGGTCCCATAAGACTACCTTGTGGGACACCTCTATGAATATAAGACCATTCACTGTAACGACCATTTAGCTTGACTCTTTGTTTCCTATATGACAAATAACTACTTAAAAAATTATATGAATTCATTAACATTTATATTTGAAACATTATCATTCAATTGATTTGTTATTTCCACGATAAAATAGTATTCATTGAATAGGTTAGTTATGATCTTGTTTGTCTGGAAAGCAAAATGAGTAATAAGAGGAGATGAAAGATTTATGTGCTGCTGAATTCAGGGCTGCTCAGTGAAAAGACTCTATTGGGCCGACTTGAGTCTGATGTTGCCAACCTAGACAATATTCCACATTCGCTAAACATTGGCCAACATTGATCTGACGTCGACCCATTCTGGTATGTTATCTGAAGAAATTAGACCTACAGTTAGTTCCATAAAATATGATCGATTCTAGACCGCTGTAGTGATCTATTTCTGGCTTTCGCTTCTATAACTGGCTATTTTTTTTTTTTTTTATGTCTTTCTAATATGCAAGCTCTGGTGGTGGTGGTGGATTAGGGCTTTACGTCCTGTATTTCTGCACCTGATGGACTAATTAGGACAGGCAGGGACCATGGCAATAAGACAAAGGATGAAACAGCCATCCAACATAGGCTCGACCAGGAATTGAAACCGGGACCCAGTGGTTGGAAGCCCAGCGCACTACCACTGAGCTAGGCCCCCACCCTCATGCAAGCTCTGGCATGCAGGATCCAAAGCAGTCAATTTAAAATTGATAAATTTAAACCAGACTCCTGCCCTTGCCACTCATTGAACCCAATTCGACCTCAATGAGTCCAGTAATTTAATGTTTTTAATTGTTTATCTCGCAACTGTCTCAATTAACTGGCAATGCTGAGTCTTTGGTCTATAAGGTGTTTGTAACGGACCGAATTTCTGCAGAAGGTATGACCAACACTGTGAAATCACAATGTTATATGTAATTGTACTCTTCAAGTGATTTAACAGTTTAATGTTGTTATATAAACATGTTGCTTTGATATTGAGCTTGTTAAATGGTAGGTATACAATATATTGGATAAGAATGTCATTTAACGGGTTGGCCCGAGGTTACCACTTCGAATTTCTTTTTTCAAAAGATTCCTAATTGACCAATCAAAAGACGAAATCCATAATAACCTTATGATTAACTGAATAGAAGCCTTTGAAATAAAATAAAGCCTGTCACTCATTTTGGATACTGAAATGTCAGCCCTTCATGGTTTCTGGCAAAAATTGGAAGGACAACTGATTAAACTGAAGGTTTCCCAGGGAAGTTCCAGTAAAGGTCAGGCGGCAAGGAATTGTTTTGAAATGTGATTCTGCATGCAATCACTCCCACAGGTCTGCATGTTTTGTATCCTTAGGGCTGTGACATTTGGGTTAATATTTTGTGATATCTCAATGTGTGTATTGTCTATTTGTCTCAGTAGCTTATTCAGCTTTTATGACCAACTACCGGAGGCAGACGTAATGATGTTACACATTCACCCCATGGGTGGAGTCCTTTAGTAGCTCCAGCTACACATGTTGGCCCGATGTTGGCCGGTGATGGTCCGACATCACCCACATGGGGCCGACATCAAAACGATGTCAGATGCTGTCCGGGTTAAGGCACCGGGATTCGGACCAAGGACAATCAGCCGAAGCCTTAACCACTAGACCACTCAGCTGTCTTTTTTGAATATCCAACAAATGGCTACTTACTACGATGCAGACTTCGTTGACCTTTTGACCTTGCGCAGGACCAATTAGAAGATGAGTAATGAGGATAATCTCATTCAGGAAGCCATGAATAAATCAATGGATCACGTGCCTTATCTCGGCTGGCTCATCAGTTTACTAATAAAAAGCCAACTTAACCAGTGCAGACACTTTTTTCGAAGTACCAAATGGATGCAATCGATCTACAATAAAATGCAAAGATACACTGTATGCTTATTTCCATGAAGTTTTCAATTCATTAGAACCTCTGCTGGTGTAGTTCATCAGCTTTCCTGGTTCGATTTATGAGCAGTTTGCGTTAGTGAATTTCACTAGATCTTTAATACCAAAACTGGAAGATTTAGAATTGTCTGAGAGAAAATCCATTGCCTCTTTCTCTTTTCTACCTACTGGTGTATGGTTTGGTTATACTTTAAATAACAGATTGTAATGAATTAAAATGCTATGAAATGTGAGATAAAATGTAAAATTTTACCATTTTTACAGACCTATTATAAATAACAGATTCTAATGAATGGAAATGCTATGAAAGGTTAAATAAAATGCAAAATTTTCACACTCTACTTGGCCAAAAAAGTGACGAAGGACATTCCCCGAACCTCCAGGCAATATCACATTTCATTCATTAGCTCCCTGGGCGCCTAAAAGCACGTTCCATTCCATGAAGTCACAGCATTGGGAGTAATTTAATGAAGGCCCTGCAGCCAATCAGAGCACAGCTGGCATCCAGAGGACCACTAGGAAACTCGGACACTTCCGGGTCACAGACAAGCCAAGGTCATTTTAAGAGAAGTCGCTTCAGAGACTTGATTATTTGTTAGTTGAAGATAATTTCAGTATATTCACTGGAGTTATAGTTAGATAAGATCAGTTCTCACTATTTAAACGTTATGGTATAGATGAAAAAATGTTTTTTTAAGCAAGTACTTCATAATTACTTGGGTATTTAAGAAAGATATGATCTCCAAATAAAACAAGATTTCAGATTGATTGAACACACTTTCACAACACGGATTAATCTTGCCCATGGGTTAAGAACTTAAAATGTAATAGACAGTTTTGAATGTATCTCGTTATTTCCTGTTATTGGCTTGTCAATCATTAGCTTAAATGTCCTGAGCTTGTTTTGCCACATTAGTTAATTCCTATTGTTGACTTGCCATCAAGAAATTTTCTAACAGTTGTGACTAATTTAATGAATTGATGATGGTGAAACATCCCAAGCCTTCACTGTAACAAATGGGGTAAAACAAGGTTGTGTATTTGCACCAACGTTCTCGACCATGCTACATGATGCCTTCATGACAGGAAAAATGTTGAACTGATGGAAAACTTTTCAATCAGCGTCAAATACACCTAAGTTCACCTATCTGGGGAGTACTCTTCCCAGAAACATTAACACTAACGATGAGGTCAACTGTCGAATTGCGAAGGCCAGCAGCACTTTTGGTAGACTGCGCACAAACGTCTCGTGCTGGCATGTGCCTTGTCAATCATTATCTAATGCCTTAAAAATCTAAAGTGATTTGAGAAAAGTGTGTCATATTAGCCCTAATAGCTCATGTGATCCGCTTAGTTATTATTTCATATGGAATAAATATAAAAATATGATAACAGTTTTGTTTGCAAACTGTTTTATTTGGCCACATTGGTGTGTAATCCTGTCTGAGCTGTTTCTAAAATGAAACAGAAGCTAAAAATATATCATTTTCATATTATTAACTATATTTTTAGGAACTAGCACTCACCTAAATGCCATGCTGACAAAAAGACTAATTATGTAGGCAACGGCGTTTATGAATAAATCCCTTTTACATGTGTATTTTCTGTTAACATTGTGACACGTATGTCATGAATGACATGAAGCTGTCGAATAAAGGATATATATTATGAAGAACTCAGAATAACCAAATTGATCATGTTTTTGGTAGAGGTGTGACGATATTTTTAAAATAATAAACTCAACAAAACGACATGCAATTTTTATATGGTGGATTTTTATATATTTTAACCAACAATATTTTGGCAAAACTAATTAAAACTTGTTCAAGCTGCCAAGGCAATATGGCATCCTTTCTAAAATATAAGTCCATGCACTTCATGCAATATATTCTCTTCATTCACCGTGTGCTCTCCTTGAAAAGCATTAAGTTCCTCTTGCCAAGGATAGCAGAATATATTGCTTGTATATGATTATAGAAGAAGACCCTGTATATGAATGCCTCAAGGCAACACCTCTTGTTTTTTAACCTTGTCTTAAATCAGATTTGATCTCATAAATGAGCTTTTTGTAGAGGTGGAAAATTACCCATATGTCCCCATTTATTTTTCTCCCTTTTTCCATTTTCCCCAACTATGATCCTGAAAGAAATTCCGATTTGGTGATATCCATATATAGTCCTCATTGTAACTAACTCTACTAATTGACTGTAACTGCAAATGTTTATTGTACGATTTTACATCCTACAATTTTGCATTAGAGGCAGTAATGAAGCCGTAATGAAAAAATACCTATCCAAATCATAGTACTCCTCAGTCCCAGGATATGTTTGAAATATATGGCTAATTAACTCAGATGTATGATTCCATTATTTTTTAATTGCATGGCGGTACATGGCCAATTGTGCCACGTGTGCTTCCATGCATTTGGATAAACACATGGAAAATGCATAGTTTTTGCCCCATTATAATTGGCTAAAAACCATGCGTTTTCCATGCGTTTATCCTTCTCATGGAAAATGCACGTGGCACATTTTGGCCATTTAGATGTACATTTGTATTATGTTTACACCATACTCCATAGACACTGAACATCGTTGTGACCAGAAATACAGTTAAAGAAGCCAACTTTATCGAAAAAGTTAATCAGCCTAAAAGTCGTTGGAATGTATTTTATCAGTCACAATGATTAATTTTCTTAATTTTTTGGTCGAAAGCATGTCACCTTAGTCTGTATCGGTTGAAAAAACTGACCAACTTGTCACCAGAGAGACTGTCATTTATTGAACCTAGAACCTTCATTGGAGCTTATCAATGCCTTAACTGTATACAGTAATGTATGCTGGCGCTCAATGAAAGAAGTAAATTTATCCTCTTGATTTATTTCAAATTATAACTAATTGAACTATAGTTTTTGACAATTCTTCAGATAGGCTGAATTTTCAATTTTACTACATTGCCAATTGTGCCACGTGCGTTTTCCATGCGTTTGGATAAACGCATGTAATATGCATGGTTTTCACCTCATTTTAATGAGGCAAAAACCAAGCGTTTTCCATGTGTTTATCCTTCTCATGGAAAACACACGTGGCACATTTGGCCATGTGAGAGTACCTGTATTAGGTAAAACCTTAGAAGTGTCAGTGTCGATATACAATTAGCACTTGCATGTACACACACGTGCCATATAAAATGTCATTGACATAATAAACACCCTCTGTAAATCAATCAGGACCCTATATGATATCTTTCATAACATGAAGTATGCTCGACGTTGCAATTGTTGGATTCCTTTGGGTAATAAGCATGATTATGACATTGTTTCTGGATATTCTGAGACATTTCCATCAGCAACTTATGTTAATTGTTTTTGGACTCTCGTTTTCTTATGTGGACTGGCCAATGAACATTTGCAGGAGTAATGATGAGATGATGACCATTTGAGGGAATTTCACTTGCCTCAGCACAGGGGGCGGATCCACAAAAAAAATTCAACGAGAGTGGGGGTTGACAAACTAAAATGTTAAATGTAAATTTTTTTTTTATTAAATGTACTAGGCCAAGGGGGTTTAAACCCCCTAAACTCCCCCCCCCCCCCACCTACTCCGCTACTGCAGCCTAGACACATTGGAAGTACAAGGCATCATCCAGCTGGGATATGCCCGGGACAGGGATCGAACCTGGAACCTTCAACAAAGCTGGCTAAAGTGGAATTTCAATATGGATGCCACCAGCTGCACATATGGGAACACTAGAGTTCTTTCTTCTTTTTAATTTGGTAAAACTAAATTAGTAACATTGATAATTGGTGTATATTTTCAGTGGAAGATCACACTTATATGTGATTATTTTAATAAATCGGGTCAAAATACTACAAGAAAACACTATTTTGATTACTATTATCACCTGGCAATTTGAAACCATGGTATTTTATGTACAAAACAAGAAATGCTATATCTAAATTTAACACGATAAAATGGTAGCTGGGTGTTGTATACAGGCTGTACTTACAACATATTTGTGATTGCCATTTTATTTTTATTTTTTTTCTAGGGTTTAATACTGAACTATACGATTGTTCCTAAAAGACATTGTGCATTCATAAAAGCTGATTACTATAATAATCAGTTGCCATCCTACATTTTTCTGATTATTTTTCCAAATCTCCTTGATCAGACGCAGCCTTATCCCCAATACTCTTATGGTACTCCTGCCAATACGATTAATCACGTGCCTCCTTCTGGGGGATTAGCCGCTCTTCTTTTGTGATATCAAATCAGTTGCATGCGCCCGAGGTCAGCATTACAGCTTGCAATAGACTTTCACCAGGGAAATTGATCTTATTTATGCATGGGAAATGATTAAAATTATAATTTAATTTGGTCAGCTTAGACTTAGAAACTATTTAAAATGCCTTTTACAACTTGTAATTGCTAATTAAGCCAGTTTCCAATATACCTTTTTTTACTTAAGTTTAGTTTGTAAGTGGGAAAAATCACCTGAAACGCCATCACGGAAATTTAAAGAAAATTTATGGGAGATAAGATTATATTTATTTGGTAAATAGACCCATATTGGCCAGCTCTGCTGAACAAAAAATACTGAAGGTCCCAGGTTCGCATGAGACGTTAAATTGGAGGTGTCTTGTACTAGTTGTCTATGCTGAGGCAAATAAGAGACCCCACCCGTAGGGCAATGTGTAAAATGGTGTGGACTCCAAGCCTTATCATCTCATCATTACACCTGCCTCTGGCAGCTGATCATATAAGCTGTCTAAGCCTCAGACCAATACCATTGAGACATAGGAAAATATTTTTTGCTGTGGATCGCTTGGTCAATATGATTACTGGACATATGTATATCAAAACCAAATGAAACAGATTCAGCTCATACCGAGATTCGAACCCCAAACAGACTCCCTGCAATGGCAAGGCCCAGCTTGCTGTTACAATTTTGCTAATATTAATGTGGAAGCTGTTAAATATAGATTTATTTAATAAGGCTCAATTCAATCAAATTTGTTTTTAATTAAATGCTTCAATTTTATCAAGAATATCCTAGGTATTAACTCAGTTCCAAACTACTTTTTGCCGCCACCAGCTATCGTATCTAACTTACTGCAGACCCATGGGGTAAATGTGTAAAATGGTATGGACTCCAAGCCTTATTATCTCATCATTACGTCTGCCTCTGGCATCTGGTCATTTAGACTTGGCTTCAGACGCAGTAGCATTGAGACATTGAACACTGAACTGACTTCGTGCACATAGAAGCGGAGGGTAATGAACTGGGTCGGAATTCCATGTCACTGATTGGCAGAACAGGAAGTCCTAATGAAGCAAATCACCCTCACTTCCAGTATGCAGTCCAGGGAATAAGTCTTCAGGTTATCGTCTACATTTGCTCTGATTTATTTAGCGGTAGATTTAGTCGAAAGGCAATCAATAAACCTCACCGATGGGGTAGCGCTTTGTGATATCTAGCATGATCATTTCATTATTACATCTGTCTCGGTCTATCCGCTAAATGATACTCAGCTAAAATATATATCGATTTTTTATTGACAGCAAAATATCAAATTGATACATGTGTCAACATGACAAAATAATAAATGGCCAAAAAAAGAAGAAGATAATAGAAATACATGGATTTTAAAACAATTAAATAAAGAGAGCTATATTATTACTAATACTAATAAACATAACATAGTCTGTCTAAGAAATTCTAAAGCACCCGGAACTAAACAAATAATAGTAATAATATTGTTTAAAAAGCACCAACAAATACCTTTAGCACACCAATTCAGGTAAAATAACAATACTAAACACTAAGCATACATGATGTATTCTGACTTTTATCAACATGGTAAACAACATGAAGTGATATACAGTATGAGATGGCAATATTGACATACAATATGAAGTGACATAAAATAGTAGATATATACAAATATACAAATGTACAAAGTCATACACACACATTGAAGCAGTTTCGTCAATGTGCTGCCAGCCGCTCAGTTCCAGGAGACATTTAAACTACCATTATATAAAACATTTATATTCTACTGTTTAATTTTAATGCTACCTGTAGGAATTACACCAAGAGCAAAGTTAAGGTTAGTGATCTTAGTTGTTAATGTTTGTAAAAATTGTTCAGTTGGATCGAATAGTAAAGCCCTCGACACATTTACAAGCAATTTGGAATAAGTTAAAACGGATATATTAAGGTTGTGTGAGCTTAGTCTTAAACGTGCTATATTACAATACGACGGATTTGGGTAGGGTATAATTAAGATAGGGCTCTATTCGAATATCATGGTTGAAGGTTTTATATGTACTAAGTTTTGGGTTTAGCGTACCTCAGTGAGCATCTTAGTATGAGCCTTTACGAACAAGGATAAATTGTGCTTGTTTAGCCTGGAATTGTCAGAATCTGTATCTAGAGTTTCTGTGACTTTATAAAGTCTTGTAAGCCAGCAAGGAATACCTCTTTGATGTAACTTAGACTGAATGTCATAACAGATATGTAAGAGCAAGGGGCATGTATTTGACCTTAGCCTGCCTAGAAATTTGATTGCTGAAGCCATGATTCTGCCCCATGCTGTTCAGCAGATGTTTTGCCGGTGGAATGCCTAAACCTTAAATGAATGCTGGGAAAAACATGGCGCCCTAACCTATCTTGGAATGCCCTCATAATGTACTTTAGCGCCACCTGCTAGTGGTTAGGAATTTTGGTTGTGGGGCCCTTGATGACTAGCTTCATTTTATGTGGTGATTATGACTGAAAGAAGTGTGTTGCGAACATTGAAGTTTGACACCTAACGCTGAGTAGGTTTTTAAGGAATCGAACTTTATTTTCTCAAGGGCTTCAATTTGCTTCTCTGGGAACCAGATTTCACTATTGTATTCAAGTATTGGTAATATTAGCACTCAACACTCTAAGATGTAGCCCAGGTTTATGTGGTCACCATAAACGTGTTATGAAAACCACTAACAAAAGTATGGCCGATGTTTTGCCACTAGTCGTTTCAGGATCAGGCTTGTGGTGGTCGATTAGGGCTTTACGTCCTGTATTTCTGCACCTGATGGGCTAATTAGGACAGGTAGGGACTATGGCAATGAGACGAAGGATGAAACAGCCATCCAACACAGGCTCGACCGGCAATTGCCCAGCGCACTACCACTGTGCTAGGCCCCCACCCCAGGATCAGCCTTGTATCAATGGCACTGAGATTGTTATAGTCAAAAATCTATTTGAAGAAGGCAGCACTGTACAAAAATGTCACTATTCTTATGATGAGTCATTGATGACCGACAATTGTCATGATTGCCTAATTTGGTCCGAGTAAGGAGTAAGTGCATAGACCCAGCAGTTTACGTCTCAATGCCATGTCTCAATATATATATATATATATATCTTTTATTCGACAGCTTCATGTCATTCATGACATATGTGTCACAATGTAAACAGAAAATACAAAGTAAATGACATACAATAACAATTAAAGAATAATAGAAAAGTAGTAAATAAAACTAGGTTCCAGCTATGATAAAGATTTGTTACAAAATAATAGCAACATTATAATGTACATTTTTCAATGTGAAGTTCAATCTTGTTATATCTATATATATAAATCATACAGCATTATCCATAGCAAATGATCTAACACATAGGTAATTAAAAGGAACGTATAAACATGTATGTAAAAATATACAAGATCAAAGATATGGTATACAAATGTTCATAATGCAAAGACTCAGAATGATGGTCAACATGTTTAATGTCAGACGATGGATGATAACTCAAACGTTTATTAGGCATCAACAATGCTACTGGGTTTGCTGCCGGGGGCAAACGTAATAATGAGATGATAAGGCTTGAAGTCCACACCATGTTACACATTTACCCCATGGGTGAGGTCTTTTGCTGGCCTCAGCATAGACAGTATTAGACACTGCGTACAAGGCACCCTCCAATTTAACGTCTCATGCGAAGGACATCCAGCTGAGATGTGGCTCGTGAAGAGTGCCCGGCCTGGGATCAAACCCAGGACCTTAGCCAGAGGTGGCCAATATGGAATTGGCGGATCCCTTAACCATTAGTTTCTCTATACACTATCCCATTATCCACTGCCAGATCTTTTACTGCGTCGCTTAATGTTAATCTGCCTATGTAATAGTTCTATCCTGAATAGGAGGGAGTTAACTACCATTTTTGTTGGTTATATCCCAACGCTGAAGGGATATAAGCAACAAAATTGACATGTCTGACATACTCAAGAGCTGTCCACCAATTATATCAAATGATTTGCCTGCGTAAAAACCTGGATATGAGTGACAGTTAGCAAATAAAGCTCTGTATACGTGGTTAGTGAAATGGCAGTTATGCCTATCAAAACGTCAAATGCACACAATCACGCATATCTATCTATCTGACAGAAATGTAGACAGGTGCTCTCAACTGTATCTCTGCAGCTATCTGCCCTGTTCTTGCAGCCCAATGCATGAAAGTATCTTCATCTTTTATTCACAAAAGACAAAATGTAGGTTGTAGTTACATCAAGGATATCACAGCACATGCAAATGCAAAAGCTAAATTGCTTATGTGACTCATTTGTGTTCCACAATAGAGCGTACACCTGAGGTCAGATTCTAGTCTATGCTGATCTGGGTAGATCCTCTTTTTTTCACGCAGCTACATGTGAATTATTGCCACTAATCTGAAGTGTCAAGCTTCTGAATGGTCCACTCAGGCCCAACACTCGAGGTCATAACATGCTCAATCTTGGCTTTTCTGAGTGTCAGCTTGGTGTAGAACTTAACATCAATCTTATAAATCGGTAGAGCACGATTATGAAAAAAAGAAAGTGTCGACACGACTAAGACTGCGCTCAGATGAGTTGGTAACATACAAAATTTCACAAGCCTCGCTAGTTGTGTTAACATTTACAGCCAATCTCATAGACTTGGAAACTAATCTCATGGAGTTGGAAGCTAAACTCCAGAGGACGTCATGTGGATCCAGGACTCCCATTGGTTGTTAAGACAGTCCCTCAACCAATAAGAATCCTGCCAGGATTCATATGACGTCCTCTGGCATTCCAATTCTATGAAATTGATTTATGAAATTGCTGTGAAGATGCAAAAAGAACTGGTGACTCTAGCATTTCTGTTGATAGTGATTTAAAACCTAGTAAGATTTATTCCAAGTATATTCTGTAGTGGAAACATATTTAAAGTAGCAGCCATTTGTGCAGGTTTAGATAAACATCTAGTTTGGGTAAGCTTCGTCTATAACAACGTCTATGACTATGTTTTCTTTTAAGAATTTATAAGAAAAGTGACTTCTTTTCCTTTATAGTACATTTACTCATACATTTAAGTTTTATATGTACTTGTTTCACCTAGTATTTTAAAGAGGAAAATAAGAAAGTATTGAAAAGAAACTTGTGTTACAAATGTCATGCACACAAAAACTTGTGTTACAAATGTCATGCAATTTGATCGTCAATAAACAAGTGTCACAATTTGACAATTTATTAATGGAATGATTTGTAGTGCACTCTGCCCAAATCTCACCTTACCATCAAGCCTACTCAACAACAACTAAACAATGCTAAACAGTGACGACCTTCCTCAAGCAAAATCATAAACAATTTACTGCATTTTTCTCATGCAGAGCTTGGCCAGGTAGATAGTATCATTGGTATAATTATTCCCTTTATCATCCTACGAGCCAATGTTTTCAAAGAAATAAACAACTCCATATCATCCATGATCAAGAAACCGGTGTCTATCTTTTCAACGTTAATAATTTGCCAATAGTTTCTGTCATCATTATAGAAAAACAGCAAACAGCAGTCATGCAGAATGTTAGAGTGTAATCCATTTATAAAATGTCTACCATTATTTTCCCATACCATACACAATTTATAATACCACGATATTCAGCATAATCATATCTTATGATAATAAGGAGCCCTTAAGTGGACATGAAAAATTAAAAATTAAAAATTTTGGCGATACCGTAGTATATCCCTCTAATATTCGAAATATAAGCTAATATATTAATTTGCTAAAATCATTATAGCCTATCGTTGGTTGTGCTCTGAGATGTAGCCTGGAATCCTCACTGAAGTTCGACTCACATCAGAACCGGTGTTCCCAGATAGCATTCCAAATCGGCCCAGCATCATTTCTATGTCGACCGCTTGTCATTAGGACATCGTATCAACATTGTCGACATCATGCTGATGTTGAAACCATTTGTAATGCTATCTGGGTTGGTCCATGCTAATGCTGTTGATTGTGTATATGATCAACTCAATTTAAATAATGTAGAGCGATATTGATATTGTAAGTATATGTCTGAGATAACTGGGTTAGTTTTAGTGGTTCAAAGAGAATTTAATTCGGTACCCAGACAAAAACAACTACAAAGCAATCAGGGTACAAGCCAAGGGAAACCTTACATAAATTCCAGTGTATATGCCTTCATCCGTTGCAACGTTGTTCTAGATTTTCAGCCATTTTTGCTCGTTTACATGGTGGTTTTGTAAGATGATGCGTTCATTCTTTTGTTTGTTTATGGAAATGTTTCATAGCTGCAAAAGAGGTAATTTACCAACTGAAAAAAAAAAGGTCTGATGGGATGTGATGGTGCATTGGTGCAAACGCTTTCCATCAAATATATATTCTTCAGGTCTCTGCATGTCCAGATATAATGCAGTGGTTCAAAGATTGTGGATCCAGATGCTGTGGGTGGCACTTGGTGCATGATGCAAGTTCACACCTGAATCAGGTGCTTGAGCCCAATTATCTGGGATAACTGCAACATCTTGTTATTCGGACAAAAGCAAGTATAACCCTTCTAAAATGACATACTTTGGATTCTGAAAGAAGTGTTAAAAAAATAAAAGAAGGTTAAACTAAACTTGCGAAGTCACAAAATTTAATGCAACACAGACAAAAGAATAGTACAACTCATAGCGAAAAAAAAACAAAAAACAGCAATACTTTACAGCCAAATTCACAGAGTTAGAAACAAATCTCTTGGACGTGGAAGTTACACTCCAGAGGACGTCATGTGAATCCAGGACTCTGGTTGGTTAGAGCAATCCCTCAGCCAATTAGAGTCCTACTTTCACATGACGTCACCTGGAGTTTAGCTTCCAAGTCTATGAGATTTGTCCCAACTCTATTAATTTGGCTGTAAGGTGTTGTAACTTATAAATGAATATTGGTAAGAAATTAGCAATTGACCAGACTACAGGTTGTTGCTACCAGCTGACAGCTGAAAGGTGTGTTTAAGCAGTTGTCTAGTCTGGACAAATGTCTTTAAAACCATGTGATAGATTTGAGTTTTACTGTATACCATAGTGAACAACTACAGACCTGTCAGGCAGTGTCAGTTTATGTGAATTTATTGTGCTGAGGTTTTAACCTGCATCTTCACCTCACGACAGCCTGATGCAGGGCAGCTTAGTAAAACCTCGGGGACAGCCGCTGACAACTTCAAGACCCATTATGGCACCACTGGAGGAAGTCAAAATGACTTGGTCTGAACCAGGTCTAAGCAAAGAGGATGTCATCCTTTACTTTGTTGTCAAGCCAAACAATGTTGTTGATGCATCTTGGTGCTAAGTGCAAGGTGAATTCTGTCAAGTTAAAGCTGTCAACAGGGCAAAGTAATGAAGCTTGTTCAACAAACAAGACAATGCAAGACAATGCAAGACAATGCACGAAAATTCAAGACAATGCAAAACAATGCAAGGCAATGCAAGACAATGCAAGAAAATGAACAAAACAATGCAAGACAATGCACGACAATGCACGACAATGCACGACAATGCACGACAATGCACGACAATGCACGACAATAGAGCACAATGCAAGACAATGCAAGACAATGCACGACAATGCACGACAATAGAGCACAATGCAAGGCAACGCAAGACAATGCAAGGCAATGCAAGACAATAGAGGACAATGGAAGAAAATGCATGGCAATGCACGACAATGCAATACAATGCAAGCCAATGCATGACAATGCAAGACAATGCAAGTTATCAGAGGTTTAAGACCTAATACTCTTTAAAGGGGTGTTTGTTGAACATGTGCACGCAAGTTACGCACTGCAAAGAGGTATGAACAGCTTCTGTGCACCTGTTAAGGAGAGAGCATTCTTCTTGAAACCAGCCAATCAATATTAATTCTTGAGAGGCCAGTGATAAGATAAGATAAGATAAGATAAGATAAGATAAGATAAGATGCCAAAAATAACACACAATTCCTCCACGAAAACAAGGCTGTAGTTATAAAAACACAACATTTTAATTATTTGTCTTGTCTTGCCAGTGATGGTGTGCTCTTGAACGTCCATTGTGTGACAGTGATTCAAACGGATTCCCTTGTGTGTTGACAAGCATCGTAGTTGAATATTTTTAATGAATATTGTAGTGACGTCTGAAAAAAAAGTCCACATGTGTCACTTGGTTTATTGCGCACATTAAAATAATTTTCATTATATGACTTTTCTTTTTTTAATGTGTAAAACAAATTCGTTTTAATGTGCGAAAAACTAGCCTCTGATTCAGTGTGTGAAACACTTTCTGAAATAAATTAATGGATCAGAAGAGCCCTTTGAAGATGATTACATTCTTGTACAAGGACAAACGAAATTGGAAATCTGCTGAAGAGTGGCAGATTTACATGGTAATTTACTAAACAATGCATTGTGTTAGAATAACAAATGGATGAGAAATTGAATAAAAAAAAATGTATTGTTCTGAATAAGATGTTTCTAGCAACTGATTCATAGAAGCACCTAATGAAAGTTGGAGTGGAGTGGAGTGGAGTGGAGTGGAGTGGAGTGGAGTGGAGTGGAGTGGAGTGGAGTGGAGTGGAGTGGAGTGGAGTGGAGTGGAGTGGAGTGGAGTGGAGTGGAGTGGAGTGGAGTGGAGTGGAGTGGAGTGGAGTGGAGTGGAGTCCACACTATGTGTAACATAGTTCCCCATAGGTGGGGATTTTTTACTTGCCCAGGCATTGACACCTAGTAAAGGCACACCCAATTCAGCCTGTCATGTGAGTGACATAGATAGATAGATAGTTGATAGATAGATAGATAGATAGATGGATAGATAGATAGATAGATAGATAGATGGATAGATAGATAGATAGACAGATAAATATATTAGATAGATAGATTTGGATAGATAGGTAGATAGATATGTAGATAAATAGATAGACGGACAGATACATAGACAGATAGATAGATAGACAGATAGACAGACAGACAGATGGATAGATTTAGATATAGATATAGAAAGATAGATAGATAGATAGATAGACAGACAGATAGACAGATAGACAGACAGCTAGATAGTTGAACAGATTGATAGATAATTAGATAGTTGGACAGATAGGTAGATAGATAGATAGTTAGATAGTTGATAGATAGATAGATAGATTAGATAGATAGATTTAGATATAGACAGACAGATAGATAGACATACAGCTAGACAGACAGACAGACAGATAGATGGGTAGATAGAGAGATAGATAGATAGACAGACAGATAGACAGACAGATGGATAGATAGATAGAGAGATAGATAGATTTATAGACAGATAGATAGATAGACAGATGGATATATAGATAGATAGATTTATAGACAGATAGATCGATAGATAGAGAGATAGATAGATAGATAGATAGATAGATAGATTTGTTACTTCAATGGGTCACAGTAACGTGTACTATGTGCGTCTCATGCTTTATGGTCTTGAGAACTCATAGCACTCTACAAAAGCGTATTGTCCTCACATATGCCATCTAGCAAATGAGATCCACGAATAATAGGTTAAAAGCATTTCGCAATAAAGCAATAATGCACAAATTATCTTTTCCTAATCCAATATCACAACATGAGAAGAAATGGCATAGGTCTGAAGCCATTTGTATTGTCCACTTTGTGATGTGGAGGATGTATGGTTCATAATATGCTGATTGTAATATTAGTTTGATGATGTCGACCGATGTGATGACACAAGACTCAATAATATTTGTAAATGTGCATAAAATGAGTAAAAGATATTATCTAAAAATAAAATTAACCAGCATGTACCATGTGCTACGTCTCGCACCTACCATAAACTATATCTGGTATTATTGGCTATTATTATAACATATTATATCTCTATTCGTTCAACAGGACAGTTACAGTATTAAAAAAACAGTTGTAATAAAAACAGTGTAAATTAAAAAAATATAAAAGTAAAATAAAATCACCCTGCATATACCATAGCACTGCATCTGTACAATATATCAATGACATGTGGGTGGGATGCTATGAAAATGCTAGTTATTGAAAGGGGTTACAAAATCGTTTGATGTGCACTTTACCTCTCCAATGAAGACTTCCTCAATTCCAGGCTACTATAGCCCTATAAGTGAGAGAGCCTTTCTGTGGGGTCATCTATAATCACACTCTGATGACATATTTATGATATATTTATGACATATTTATGACATATTTATAACATATTTGCAGTATGGGCAGCCATTTTGTGGACTTAATTCCTTAGGTGCAGTATATACATCAAATGGTCGTCAGGAATCAGATGGTTTTTCTATTCCCAGATACAGATAGCATTCCAAATCGACCCAGCATCGTTTCCATTTTGGCCATTGTTGTTACAACATCGTAATATCATTGTACTGACATTGCTGACATCGCGCCGATGTTGAAACGATTTGGAATGCTATCTGGGTTGTACCTGCCCAAGAACCACAAAGTTTTCTAAATCCTAATTCTAGTCTGACTTATTAAAATGGCTAGAACTTGATGTGCAAAAGTGAAAGGACACCTAAAATGCAGAAATACAGACACTAAAAATGCTAGGGGACCAGTGATATTTCATGGCATTTTCCTTTTATTTATAATGTAAGAGGTGTGCACATTTTTACAGCTTTTTAGTAAGCTAGTGCACATCCCCCACAGTTTGCTAATGTCATTTATTGTTTATGTAATGTACTAACCATATTGAAATACTACATACTGTGAACAAATAAAACATCCAAACATCATCATCTGAGTAAAAGCAGTCACATGGCAAACTAGCATGATGACGAAAAGAAAAAGTTATTTATAGATTTATTTACTGTCATTTCACTAAGTACGCACACAGAACCTTACATTACTGAATTTCACTCAAATCCAGACTGACAAGTAAGTAAAATAGCTAATATAATTGGTGGAGAAATTGAATAAGGCATTAATGCTTATCCAGATCTAACCCGCCCACTGGATTGAAACCAGATATCAGTAGCAACTTAACTGAAACAAAAATTAAAGTGTGTCTACGTAGTTAGTGAAATGGCAGTACTTACTGAACTATCACCTTAATTGCCATTTATTTATAGTCATAGACCTATTGTTTATTAACTTTATTTTCGTACTAAATGTACAATGTACAAAAACTACAATATAATTGTAGGTAACACAAAAGGTAAAATCATATTGCTAAAAATATTATAAAAAGCACTAGGGTAAGATACTCCATAATGTATAGACAGTCTTGTCTTTCTAGTAACCATGGATCAAAAGAATCCCTAAGCATTACAAGCTCTCTAACTTGAGCAACTATTCTAACATATTCTTCTGAAATACCAAATTTCCAAACCTTTATTATTTCTTTCCTCAAGTGATGTACTTTACTATCATGAGTAAGATTTACATTGTACTTGTTACATATATGTCTCATATTTCTGCCAATTCTACTATTATATAACAATAGCTAGATCGATTGAATATAAACCTTAAAATTGGATTATATGTACAACAATAACTGATAACTGTTCTGAGATATGTGATTTCAAATAACTATGTGCCAAGGTAGGTACCGTTTTAAACCCTTCCCCCTTGGAGTTGTGAGTCGAAAGGGAGACTTTCAAAAAGGTAGAAAGCCATAAAAGGTCACAACTAGAAGGTCGACAACCCAAAGGGAGATACTTTTTGTACAAAAAGGTCGACAGGTAATTTTTAGGTTATGGCACATGGGGGAGTACCATAAAGGTGAAAACCAAAAAGGAGACAACTCAATCGGAGACCTCCAGATAGGAGAAAACCAAAAAGGAGATTACCAAAAAGGTGACAACCAAAAAGGGGACAACCCAATCGGAGATCTCCAGATAGGAGAAAACCAAAAAGGAGCCTACCAAAAAGAAGACATTAGTGTTAGTAGTTGCCATGTGTTCATGTGTTTAACTGTCAATGTAAATGGTACTATCACACTTTCAATGGTATTTTACGTATTATTGTTGAAAGACAAATAGCTATATAATGGTAAATATATATTTTTTTCTTTTTTGTTATAGATGGAGTTAAATACCTTTGCTTTGTTATTGAAGAGATTAATATCATGTCTTCATATCAATGATCACAGGAGTCGAATTAATTGCTAAGTGACACTTAGGGCAACATCAAAGAACGGGCCACTAATTTCCATTAATAATTCTTTCATTGTAATGATTAATAGGCACGCTCTTAGTAATCTGTCCACCTTTTGGTGTAATCAGTAATGTCGCCTTTTTTTTATGAATGTCGCCCTTTTGTTAATACCACAATATCGCCCTTCTGGTACACCTGTCGACCATTTTGTCCTGTTTCAATTGTGATCTTTTTGGTATGTCGTCATTATGACCTTCTATAAAACTAATGTCGACGATATGGAAGGTCGACGTTTTGGGAATTCGCCGATTTGACCACACTTTCACCTTGGCCTTGTGCATTTTAATTAAAAAATATTAAAAAAATTCAGTGCTCCTCCCAATGCATTTTTATTTGTCAACCCCCCCCCCCCCCCCCCCCCCGTGAAAATTCTTCTGGATCTGCACTTTTTGTATTATTTCATATAAACAAATTGCAGTCGATATTCTCATAAGCGTAACTCACATGAATTCACTTCAGTCCCTGAGCAACAAAATTGATATACTACAGAGACAGTCTGGGGGTTGTGCTGGACTTGCCCATGACAGAAAAAGGGGGAGGGGGACCAAAATGGCTGACCTGGTCGTAACAGCTGTCAGCCATGTGACCGTTGCCTAGCTACCTCGCCATGATGGATGGCTGATGATGCTCAGAAGCAAACGAAAAACAAGTGCTTGTAATTTTGCCACAATATTATTTTGACTTGGGAATATCTAGGTACTGTCAAATGGAAAACTTTAAGTCCACTATAAAGGCATATAGGCCGCAGCAATACAGCATAATTTATGCTCCCCTTAAAGTGCAATGTTTATAACATTTAATATTTTAGTATGACCCATAAATACAATGGGTGCATTGCAGTCCGCCATTTGCAACTTGGAAGAATTTGTTATTATCATAAACATAATTATGTAGGATAGTCTTTTACATTTTTCTCATCCATGACATCATGAGGGTTTTGCAGCCACTGATTGGTCAATTCTGTAAACTGTGATGCTCAGCAGAAGGTGTGACATCATGCCCACACCAAGCAAAGCCAGTAGGACTGGGGTGTGATGTCACAGTTTACTATGTATTCAACACATTGAAAACCCAAAGATTTTTTTTTTTGCATTTGTTTTGGGCCACCTGAAGCGCTGTTGCTGATCAGAAACTGCAAACATTAATTGATTTAGTCAAAAAAACTGTTAATTGCTAAATGGTTTTGATTAAATCTTAATTATGTCTGAATGCTTTTGCAATGCTCTCTGGTTTGATTCCAGTATTGTTTTGTTTCATTAGGAAATGAAGCATGAGATTTATGCAAACACAGGAGAAAACTGAAAGAGAAAATTGATAAGTGATTCTACGTATCACAATGATAATAATGATGAAATAGTATAAATTAAATTTTCAAACATGTCGACATTGACAAGTGCAAATACACAGCAATGGATACATTGCATTGGCAATTAACTGCTTTAGCAAATGGTATGATGATATAATAAGGCTTGCATTGTTACACCGTGGGTGGTTCTTGTATTTTCCCAAACATAGACACCGAGTACCTAGCACAACCAATTTAATGCCTCATGTAACTGAGATATACAGTTGATTTCGTAAAATATGGTGGACTCTAGACAGCTGTAGCCACCTATTTCTGGCTGCAGCTATAACTGGCTAAAGTCTACTCCTAGCTTATAGTCGGCTTAATATAAACTTTGGCAAATGTAAGAAATGTATCTAATATATCATAAATAAGTTATTTTTTAGATCTGGCTTTCAGTAGCCAGATGGTTCCGTTTAGTGGCAGGTAGCATCGTATAGCAGCAGTTGTCTTGCTTTGTCTAGATTGAAATTGACAGGCCGTTTTTAATGAAACTAACTGTAGCTCATGAAGAGTGTCTAGGCCGGTGTAATAAGTGCGAGTGTTCATGGGGTACACACACTCATATTACACCGGCGTTTGAACTCAGCGATGCCATCCAACGTAGGCCTACTTTCTGGCCGATGGCTTAACCACTAGTTCACATGTAGATGCTACAAAAGAGAAAATTCCATCTGTTTGCCCTACGGAAGCATGTTCCTTAGTAACAGTTTTACTGAGGCCATGAAGTGATCCAGTGTTGCCCACAACCTGTTGGTTATACAAGAGACCAACCCAGATAGCATTCCAAATCGTTTCAATGTTAGCGTGATGTTTGGATGTTAATACGATGTTGCAACGACAGTGGCCTATATGGAAACGATGCTGGGCCGATTTTTAATGCTATCTGTGTAATTCTGTGGGAAGGCCTAATTTGGAAAGTTGTGTGCATGGTGAGTCATGCATGACAACCTGGACTCCTGGAGTAACGAACAATGCTGTATGAGTCTGTAACACTTCTTCACGTCAGACAATAACAGTCAAGATTCACCGTGGTGCTGAGATTGTGAAAATGGTAAGTAAGACTATTAGCCGTTGCTGTGTAAGCATTTGGACAAAAAGGTGCTTTGAACTCCTAGTTGCTGAGACAAGCAACAAATAGGGATTTAGAATGAAAGCCTTATTAAATAAAAAAAATCACCAGAGCACACAAGGGCAAAGCAGTCCTTGGTGATTCATGAAAGGGTAACAAATTGGCTGAAAGCTTTGTTCCTATGTCACAGAGAGCTTACTTTTGAAGTATAATAATTGATAATGAAAAATGCCGTTTATTAATGTTGGTCACACTATTCCATCATTGTAATTTTTTTTTTAATCTCCAAAAAGTACATAGGTAATTAAACATTTACACTGAAAATCTTGACACCAGTTAATGGTGTACAGACACCGTAAACAAACCTCACCCATAGTCTTAATAGGTTAAATATGTATATTCCTGCCTTTAATTATTAAAGCTGTTAGTTATAATGCATTATTCACTGACAAAGACTGACTAATGAATATGTAAAATAAAAACTACTATAGTAGGGGAATTCATTCTATAGATATTGTCCAATTGTCTAGAAAAATTAGGTACTTTTATTACAATTGTGGTTCAGTTAATCTTTAGTGAATATAATTGCCTTGGCCTAGTGGGCAAGGTGCTTTTCTGCGTGGTGGGAGATCGTGATTTGACCTTTCTGAGTATACAGATCCCCGTACTGCTTTATCCATTGCTACCTTTACATCCAGACCTTCAACGTTTATGATCTTTTCTGCATCCTTTTATGGTGATGACTACAGGGCTTTCATCTGTAGTCTGTCAAAGATACAAAGTCATAATATAACGAACATGGAGGGTATAAAAGCATTGCGTTGTATTAAATTACCAGATCACTGCTTTGTTGTTAAGTACAGAAGTATTAACGAAATGACAGAGTGGCAAAACATAATAGTATGAAATGTGCACTGTCTGCACTCAGCAATGCCATAAAATATATAATATGTGGTTCTTCTTTAGACTGCAGAATTCATTGTAACGATTTGCAGCAAAAACATAGATAAGCAAAGCCAAGAAATTTCAGCAGTTAGAGCAGTTCCAATGATCAACTAACTTCGGGGATATGACCAAAATTAGAATCACAATAGAATCAATTTCATAGCAGCTGGGTGGTCTAGTGGTAAGATGGTCGCCTGCTCCTCTGAAGGACCCGGGTTCAATCGCAGGCCCGGGCACCTTTCATGAGCATCATCCCAGCTGGATGTCATTTGGATGAGACGTTAAATTGGTGGTCCCTTGTACTCAGTGTCTATGCTGACGCAAGTAAAAGACCCCACCATGGGGTAAATGTGTAACATGGGTGGACTCCTCCTCTCTTTCACCTCATCATTCAACCCTCAATAGCAGCAAGAACTTGTCTTAGAGGGCTGCACTTTCCATCCATCTATCTATCTATCTATCATAGTATCGAAATATGAAGGAAACCCTCTGAAAGAACAAACTTCTGTTTGCAATGGGCAATCAGGCGATAAATGTGGCGTACCTACACAAATGACATATATTCCAGAATGAATTAAAGTTGATTTTAATTATAAATATGAAATGGATGTGTGGGTGGTCTGTAGTGGATAAATTGACACTTGATGGACAAGCTCATATGAAAACATTAAGTAAGCAGGTGCAGTACATTACAATGCAGTACAACACAGTACAATGCAGTGCAATACCCAATGGCATGCAATGTAATGCAATGGAAGCATGCGCAAAGAATTATTCTCTCAAAGTTACAATACCTTTCTAATGAAACACGATCAAACGAAAATACAACTCATATCATTATGCTATGTTTTCGCAGACACAATGCCCTAGAGAGGTATATGTGTTAAATGGTGTATGAGAGAACCGTGTAAATTACTATGGAGCCAAGGGGACATGTGGCCAGTGACTTCTTCTCCTCATGTCAGGGTAATCTGGCCATCCGTCAGCTGCCAGAATTACAAGAAACAAAGGAAATACCCACAGAGACCCCTGGGGGCAACACTCAGACAATCACAACCCCATTAGGGCGATGAGACCCATCTTTTGCAACGCGATTTAAGATCGTTCTCTTGAAAAACTGGTCATAATATTTGCAATCGAAACTACAGTAGGAAACTCAAATAAATTTTTAATTTTTTAATTATTAGATACCTAATCAGTGTCAATTCATTTCATATCAACGGATGTCTGACCCCTAATCACGCCTATAACTAGATTTAGTCAGCAAGTTTGTATGCAATTGATATATTTTGAACATGATATTGTTGAAAAAAGATTTTTAAATTTTTTAAATCACAAACTTCTGTTTTATAGATATATAATTCGACTCCTCTTTGTAATTTTTCCTCAAATGTAATTTTAGTTTGCAGGCTTGTGCAAGTTAATTGAAATGTTACTAGAGCCTGTAAAAGATTACTGCATATATAAGATATCAAACATTATCTGAAACTGTTGCTGAAACAGTGTGTGTGCAATCGTGTGTTAATATGACATAGCATTAACACAATGATCTCTCGGAATAATGGTGTCTCACAAACAAAACATTACAATTTTCATGGTTTACCAAAACAGGTAGTTGGATCTCGCTTCTAACGGTATGGACTTTCTGCCAAGATCCTTGAAACAACCATCATATTTGGCACTTTTCCCCAGGCAACAGTCATGACGCCCTGGTCAGCAGTGATGACGATTTAAAAACGTCAGTTTGTCACAACAAAGTTCCGATCCGGTCATTTCAGAAAGGCACATCAGTAGATTTCATTTTGGCCAATATCTAGCCCTGTACATCTTTTATACCCCGATTGCAGCTGTATCACTTAAAAATACCGGGTGATACCGGCTTGGTGATCTGCATTTCATACCACACGGAATGACGTTCATGTGATGCCCAAATAAGGAAACTCAAGACGTTGCTATTTCCAAATAAGGACGAAATGCGTACCGCTGAAAAACCGTTCGAGCGAACCCAGTTTGTCTGATAGATTAATAACAATTATACATTATGTTATTTATGAATAAAGCTACACAACAAAGTTTAAATTTTGAAAACCGGACAAGAATTTACCGACTTATAACCGAGAATGTATCACGAATCGAGGACGTTCATGACGCTGGTGACGCTGCATTCAGTCTTGTTCCCATTCGAAATGTAGTCTGTTTTCATGTACGTTTTATTCGATAACTGCTTCAATTTTCATCCGATTTCAAAAATTTAATGTTCCACATGGCTCAAATTAACTGGAGAATAAAAGGAAACCACACATTTTCCGGATCTGTCAAAACATATTATGGACTCGTGTGGTATTACTATATCAACTGGATGATTTTGTGTATATACATGGCCAAATGTGCCACGTGCGTTTTCCATGAGAAGGAAAAACGAATTGAAAAAGCATGGTTTTTGCCTAATTAAAATGAGTTGAAAACCATGCGTTTTCCATATCCAAAAGCAAGGAAAACGCACGTAGCACATTTGGTCATGTAGAAGAATAAAACATGTATAGCCTTATATGTAGTGGTAACTGACAGAATAATGAACATGTGTACATTTTGACAGACACTTCGCGCTAAGAAAGCCCAACAAAATCGCAAAGTTTATTTCAGATATGTCAAGGTTCGGAGTTTTCAAACTCCCTGACATATCATGATAATAATATTTGTCAATTTGACATTAAAATGTTGTAAACTTTTTTGTTCACTCTGCTTTTTTGTCATAACTCCTGTGATCTCATAATGAAGGTATGAAACTTTATCTGATCTGTTTTCCAATGCTTTCAAGGCTTTGTTTCCCTGATGGGTTACAACATGAAAGTCTCTACTTTTCATGGACATAACAGAACCCTTAGAGGAGATCAAAAGTTTGAACTGGCTGTTGAGTCACTTTGTAATCACTAAGGCATAAACTGAGTGTGGCATTTACCTTTGATGGTATTTTTTGATGAGTAGGCAGATTTTTTACTAATGCTTAAGAAAGGCTGTGAAAACTTTTGATGTTAGTTGGTTCTATTAGCAACAACATAAAACACACTTTCTACAATAACCAACGATTCTTTTAATATTACAACCCACGTCATTTGAAGAATATCAGAATGATATTATTTCAATGTCTGGGAATCTCTAATTAGAAAATACAATTGACTGGAGTCATATTACGGACACTTACGATAGTATATATACTATCTGATGGGGCAATTTATGTTGTAAAGGGTGAGAATTATCACCAGAAAAATTGTGAGGGCGGACATTCATTTGGAGTTTGGGGTGTCCTCTGAAGTTTTTTCCAAACAAATCTTTTGATTCAGGATACAGTTATGATAAGTTGATAATTCAATGCCTCTTAGGTCATTTTACTGTATTTGGATTTTTAAAAATAGAGTCAATGTAAATGTAAAAGTGGTTTATCACCGTCCAAGCCGTCTCAACTGACTTTACAATTATACCCTTGGCAGACCTGTTCAAGCATGTGCTTTTCTCATCTCCCTGGGAAAGTACCAAATTAAACCTGACTTTTTTGGGGAGGGGGGCTGCGGAAAATTGGGGGTGGTTCAGTGGAACTGATGCGAATGTTTCATCTGATGTGCCTGAATACAGAAATTGTCATTATTGTAAATGGATTTACAAATTCTCTTGTCGATTCCAAAGATAAAGTATTTCTGGATTCCACATGACATGTGGCATTCTAAACTGTGTGTTCTGTCAGTCAACTACCATAAGTTTACGAAGAAAGATAAACTTATGGAAAACGCATGGTTTTAGCTAATTATAATAAGGCAAAAATGTTTCTGCAAACGCATGGAAAACGCACGTGGCACAATTGGCCATGTACTGAATACTTATGGTGAATTGGTGTTGACATTTAAGTCTTTTATTCACAATTAACCATGTTCATCCAATTCGATGAAACAAACATAGTGATGTCTTTCAAAACTTTGTCCTGAAAACAGTATAATTATTACTCGTTTGCTGGGGCCTACATTAGTGACTCACCCCTAAAGCTGTTTGACACAAACCTTAAGCGTCATTTTGGGCGATGAATATTTGACTAGGAATCTAGTCATGCTTTACTACATGTCTTGTCTTGTCTCAATGCTACATGGTCAAATGTGCCACGTGCGTTTTCCATGAGAAGGATAAACGCATGGAAAACGCATGGTTTTCAGCTAATTATGATATGGTGAAAACCATGCGTTTTCCATGCGTTTATCCTTCTCATGGAAAACGCACGTGGCACATTTGGCCATGTACTGGGTCTGAAGCTTAGTCAGCTTATATGACCAGCTACCAGAGGCAGACATCATGATGAGATGATAAGGCTTAGAGGCCACACCATGTTATAACACATTTACCCCATGGGTGGGGTCTTTTACTTGCCTCAGCATACACACGAGTACAAGGCACCTTCAATTTAACGTCAGTGGGATGTAGCTCATGAAGAGTACCCAGGCCAGGAATCGAGCCAGGGACCTTCAGCAGAGCTGGCCAATTTGGAATTGACGGATGCCTTAACCATTAGGCCACCCAGTTGCTTATATCATAGCATTAATACAAACTGACAAGATTATTAGAAAAATTTGAGGAGTATTCTATTGAAAGATTTGCAGCGTGTCAGATCAGTTCAACATCGAATTAACTATTGTGGCATGTTATCTGTGTTACTTATCAACGCAGAACAAAGCAGCTTTACCTGTAGCAGGTTCCAGGTAAACACTCTCTGTAGATTTATAATTATCTATAGGAAACCCCAGTTGCTTTGAAGTAAGGTTTAACGCGGTCGAACCCACACTTAGGATTTGTCATGTGCTGAAAACGAAGATCAAGTTTGTCAGGTATTCTTCTTGGACTACTAGAAGTAAAATTACATTAGACTGCATAATACAAATATATTATAAATAGATGTTTAGACTTTTTTACATTTGGATACTTAAGTCTTTCTGTACTATTTGCCTTTTAGTCTAAATATTTCTGTTGTTTCTCCAAATGATCATAATAATGAACAGGAAACAAAAAACCTAATTTTTGGAACTCGGGAAACAGTAAATTCTATCAGTTAGTAGGTTGGAAATGTTGGGGTGCTGGCTGAAGAGGTACATCTATCTTAACGTGGAGCTGATAAGTGGTATTCATGCATAACGATGACCAACGAACGTCTAAAGACCCTATATTCAATTTAGTAGGAATTTTACCGATATTCAAAATTGTATTTTAATTTTTTTGTGTGTGAAAAACAACCTTAACAACAGAAGTTGGTGGTCACCTTCTCAGACATTTCCCCAACCCAGCTAGAACAATATTGAGCATTACGAGTATTTTTGCAAACAAAACAATACTTTGAAGGGTTTACTTTATAGACACAAGGAGTTTCAAAACATTATTCATTAATCTGAATACTTTTACCTACACATAACGCAGACAGAGATGATTTGAAGCCACTGATTGATCAATTGCGTATCAATAATGAGAGGTACTACATTACATTTGCAGCTCACATCTTACTAGATATCAAACCTCGTTTACACATTGAATCGGCAAACGGATTCATTTTTTATGATCTCTGACAACCAAATCGATCTGCAAGTCGATGGTTACCATGCTAAATTCAAACTTTCTGTTATGCTTATTGAAGAAAAAAAATTTATTTCGAGGATGTTAAAGAAACAATGTGTATTGTCAAATCTCAAGAAACTTAACCTCCTCCAAAAGGTTAGTAGTCTGCGGCTGGTCTTTCTCAAAAGTCTTTGAGTTTGGTGAATTCATGAAATGGCAAGTGGGGTATTCCTGTATAGATATCATTAGGGAGATCTTCTTTTGTCATGGAGCATGCGTAGAGGGCTAAGGAGAAGTTGGGCAGAGTGTGCAAACCCTGCACTCTTGCCAGTCAGGCAATACTGAAAAATAGTGAAGCTTTTAATAGTGATCCTTTACTTGAAAACATTTCTACTCACTCATAATATAATGACTCTTAATGCATGCCAAATTTGGCCAACCTCAGCCATTGGTGTTGTCGATGAACCATCCCAGGCCTTTGCAGACAAAACCATAACCAACCTAAAAGGTGACTGGTAATCTAGAAATGTTTTATTTTTATCACATGGATACATGATGCTATATGCATGATCATAAATTACTTCATGTCCTCCTTTAAGGGAAACAAAATATCCAAAATACATTGTTACATTATGCATCAGCTAGACATCTATCAAGCTAATTGAGATGGGCTTGACTACAAGAGACATGGTTTCCTAAAGCTACATTTTATTCAGTTTTCTGCAAGTTAATGATTGATTTTGGACAATATGCAGTGAAACCTCCTCGCCAATAGGTCATCTCAATAATAACTTAAATGATAACTCAATTGTGCCCTGTTTACTTCATAGATGCTGGCGAGCAATTCATTGGAACTAGCCATACATAAATTATTATTAACATTAGATTTACTATTAATGAAGTGTTATCTTTAATTCACAAAGTTGCATCACAATCTGATAAGTAACAAATTCTTGTTTGTTAAGCAATCACACCTAAATAAAACGGCGCCACCTACTCCAATGTTGGGCCAAACCCTCCTGGCAAATTCATAACTTCCCTTTTTAATTTCACGAAGGACAGTCTGGGCCCTGGCTGGATTTGGTGACAATGCTTTATTGAGTTCCTCTCTCACTGATTCGTCCAAAGCATCCATTGTGTCAATGTGACCTTTTTCGATTGCTTTGCAAATGGCTTCTTTGTTCCTTTTAATTGACTCGAAGAAGGCATACAGTAAATCGCTCGAAAGTCCTTGAATATAGAAGAGATCAGGATCGCGGAGACTGAACACCGCTTGGACAAATAAGCCGTTTCTTCCCTCAAGATTGGTTTAGCAGTGATTGGAAAGACATAACTAAAGTTTATGAAGTTTCTCTTTGCTGCCAGTCCTCCTATGGAAACGCCCGCTTCCGTGTATTTGATAGGACTTGAAAGTTCGGTGCCACATCCCAACCCATTTTGAATTTTGCTAAAAATCAAGTAATTTCTTTAATACTCATTGTTACATAATGGGTACATTTTGTATTTCCCAGTAGTTCCAGATGAGACACAAAAGTGAACGACTCTGTCTTTAGTCATTACATTCTGTGGGCAAATTCATTCTGAACTGTTGTCACTTTGTCACTAAACCGTAATATTTTCCAAACTTTGTATTAGCATTTTCCTTTAAGATTACCACAAGGACTTCATCTTGGCATTTTTGTGGAGTTTCAAGTTTCTTGTGGGTTGTAAATACACACACTTCCCAAGCACTGGGACAGCAATGGAGTAGCAAATGTATAAAGAAAGTCAAGGTCTTCCAAGTGTGACTGACAGCAGGGTCCGTAGAGGAACATAGAAACATGCTAGGAATTAGTACTATCAAGCCTATAACAAAATACAAGATAATAGATATGTAAAGTGCCGCTCTCTATGGCAAATTCTTGCCACTAGAGAGGGTTGATAGATGAGGTATGAGAGGAGTCCCATGATGCACATTTACCCCACACTTTATAAAACTCATGCCCAAAAACACGAAACGTTGGTTTTTTGGCTTGTCCCCAAAAACAGTTCCTTAAAAAATAATATATTGGGAATATCAAGTTTGGTATCTTCAAAAATCTAAGCATTTTTGCCTGTTAAAACGCAACAGAAAGATTACATCACTGCGTGGATAATCCTGTTTGACAAAACTGAAAACTCCCTTTCAAAACCAAAGTGTCCAATGATGGACTTTTGTAAAATCAAATTTGACCTTTCTGGATGCTCAAAAATCCATTGGTTTTTTTAACAACCAAAATTGTCCTCACATTTTTTTGAGGGCAGCAATTATTGAAAACCCAGGAAAGTAAGACTAGAACCAATAGAAGTATCTTTGCTAGAACGTAATCGTTCAGCAATTCTGCCGAGGCAGGTAAACCCCATACTCTTCCATTACACAATCTTCTAACCTCACAAGAAAATTCTTTAAAAAAAAATAGAACAGATATCTGCTGTTGTGTGAAGAATGCCAGCAGCACAGATGAAATAAAACGAAAATGTTCCCACAGCTTGATTCGAACCGTGAATCTCACACTCAGCACTAAGAAAAATTTCTGGTCGAAAAAAATGTGGTTGGAATGCCTTCGTGCTGTTCAGCAGGCGAATGTTTTGATGAATCGCCACATCTGATTGGCTGAGCGGCCTGTAAATTAATTGTTTTGATTCCGTCCTTCGAACTCTTTCATAGTTGTTTACAAGTCACTATACAAAAAAAGATTTTTGAACATAGTGTGAAAATGGTCGAAGCACAGATGCTATTTCAGGTAAGGTTTTCTTAGTGTTCAGTAGACAGGCACTCTAGACAAATCGGCCATCACCATGATCGCTGCTGCTTGTAACTGAGTGGAATTCTTTGCAAGTCTTTGTACTGCTAGCTCTACGTTTAGGCATGCAGTCGATCGATTGGAAGAACTATGGTGTTTTTCAGGGTAAATTTCCATGGTTATCAGTTCAGTTTAGTCTAATATATTAATTCAATATTGTGTTAAATTGTGTTTCCAAAGCCGAAATCTAGCATGAATGCAATTACCCTAACAACATTTTTTATGTTATTACTCTATCTATATAGCTTAGTTGCGCGTTTTGATAGTCACATTGACATGCATTTTGAAAGTGGTACTGAAACTATGATCATTATTTTGCTCACTGGTAAACAGTTGTGTACTGAAATCGTCAGGATAGTAGGAATTCATTTCGGTCTAAATTAATTTTCTCCATTTACCATAATTTACAAATTAAGACACAAGTGGTTTATAGATTTTTGTAGATATATACTTTTAAAGAGATTTTTTTTTTTTAATGTAATATTCCATAGGAAAACTATTAAAAAAATACATGCACATCACAGATCCCAATCTCCCTTCAATCATTGACCCAAATTTTGTAATTTTATTTGATTGACTGTGTGATTAAATCTGCGTATGACAGATCTGAGCTATCAACATTCCCAGAACTGTGAAAGGTCTACACCAGATATAAACACAATGAGAAAACTAAAAGAAAACGAAAATACCCAGAATGTATGGAGAAAAGTTACTTAAATCATCGTTCATGATTTGTTGTTTTTCTTTCTCCAACAATAGTATACATTCTTAAAAGCTCTAAACTGCTTTAATTAGATCAATATTAAATATCCAGAAGTCCAGCTGGCTAGACTTAGTTCAGTAAATGCTGCTGCAGCCAGTCCTAAAACTGTTCCTTTTAGGTTCAATATTCCTTGCCAGTTGGTAATTTTCCCTATTCGGCGGACTGGAATCTTGGTCTTAGTTCTTGTAAAAGACCATTTTCCTTGACCAATCAGATCAAGGAATATCCAATTAATGATTCGGTGTTATATGTATTTTGATCTGTACTGCTACCAAAAAATTCCTGTCTTCAGACAGGCAATACATTTTATCTTATCTTAGGTAAATTATTTTCAATTCAATTTAAGAAAAGGTGCATTTTATGCCCCCGAATGGTGCCAAGAGCTGATTACTTGTGGAATTTAATGAAAGTAAGCGAACAACAAAGATTAATTCTTAAAAGAAAGGGAAAGTGCAAGAGTTATAACCTGTGTGATCATGTGACACATTTCAAAAGAACGGGTACAAATAATTGAAAAAAAAAAAAAGTTTAGATTGAAGAATAATGATACTGGAGTTTGTAGGGCAATTTTAATTTTTTATGAACCTCATTACCAAATTATAATTTTACTTTTATGTGCAACTCGCCACATTAATATAGACTAAGAACCTTACTTAGTTAGGGGAGACGATGGCAAGATGAAACAATGGGCAAGATGAAAAAACGTAATTAATTGCACAAATTTACATAGTTATTGCTGCTGCCACCTGTTGATATATGTAACCAATCATATTCTTCAAGTGACATCATGAGGTGGGGGTTTGTCTACAAAGAAAAAATGCAAATTGTTATTTTTTTCTTAAAAATAATCACAATGATAAACTTCTTAAATTTCAGTTTTGTCAAAATGGTTCCTGTTATTGGCTTGTCAACCATTGTCCAAGATGTCCAAAGTGATGAATTTGGTAAATTTTTGTCAGATTTGGACTTGTCAATCATTATACCAGGCACTAAATATCAAAAGTGTTTGTGATTTGTGAAAATTGGGCCATATTAACCCAAAAAAAAAGCTCATGCAATCTGTTTAATTGTTGTTTGATATGAAACAGGGGTGGGGCCCTAGCTATATATAAATAATCTGTTGTAGGATGTTTTTAATGTCAGTGAGATGATTAATGAACTATGCAAATTAGGCCATTAAATTTTGAAACACTTATACACCAAGGCTACTGACTGCCTTAATTGGCCTCTCATCACAAGAGGCAGCAATGTCATCATTTGCGACAGCCAATCAGATTGTAGCTGAATACATTAGGAAATGCCCTGAGCTTGATGGCAATTATTTGCTAGTTTACCAGTTAGACTTAAATATAAACAAATTAGCTTGATAGCATATAGGCTGTCTTATGGCATTGAATGTCTAACAGTGAAATTGCATATTAATTTGTTTTGTTTGCATTGATTACACTCAATTCTTAAACAAAGATTACTCAGTTAGGTCACTTAATTGGCTTAAAGCTGGCAGCACACTGTGCTTGGGAGATATTGGCCAATCAGGAAGCACCATCATGTGTGTAGATGGTGAAATATGCAAATTAGCTGCCATTAGAGATGAGAATTGAACATTTCCCAGCGTACAGGCAAGGAATTCCTTGTATATAAGTGGTAAATACCCATAAATAATGGAACTTATCACTTAGAATAAGAAGGAAAATTATTTTTGTGTATAATATAGCCATGTTTGATGTGTAATATGACGTCATTGACTGAAACTGGCCCCATCATTGAAGGCAGTTGCGCAGGGGGAGTAAAAGCTGTTCTTGATAAAGTCAGTAGCCTTGGTCTTATAGTATACTATCTTGCTAAGGGCTGCCATGATGGCAAATGCCTATGTTATGAGGCATCGCTTTCGTTTCAGACTGCTTTCTTTGGTACCAACCATGCTAGAAACAAAAATCCCAATGAGATTTGGTTGCCATGGTGATTTTGTAACAGTGGGTGGAGTAACCTTATTAAAATCTATGGTTGAATACAGCTCAGTCAGGATTAAGCCTTAAGCCCAGTTCCCACTTAAACAAATGTCTTCACGCACCGTCACGAAACAGAATCGGCTCTGTTCTGCGTGTTTGGTGCCTAATGATGCGCTGTTATGTCATCTGAGCCGATTCCACTGACGAAGGTGCCCAGGTCCACTAAGAATCACCAGGAAAGTGGGGCGAATCTACGCAGATTAGCTAAGTAAGTTGCCATGATTCGCTACGAATAGCTAAGAACTGTAACAAATCATCCAAAAACATTGACGAATCGATTTGAATCATTGACCAATCAGCAATATTGGTTACAATTCTAAAGAAAAAATCCCTACGATTCACAAAGAATTATATGTCAGACACACCAAGATGTGCCATGATACAACTAGAATCGTCCAGATTATGTCCTTATTCGCTAGGTTCTGCCCCAATTTGCTCGGTTCTGTCCTGATTTGCTAGGTTCTGTCCTGATTTGCTAGGTTCTGTCCTGATTCGCTAGGTTCCACTACATTTTGCCACCTTTCATTATGTTTTGCTATGATGCCGCTACGTTTCTGCTACATTTTTTTCTGTAAACAATCTTTCACCGAGTGCCCAAACCGTTTGTTCATGCACAAAACCGTTGTGGCCGCTTCTCAAAATACGCTGAATCGCCGCATTATTGGAAAATAATAAAAGACCGGTTTCTTAACCTTCCAAAAGATAAAATTCCAATCACCAGGATCGTAGACTTCTCTAAAATCAAGTTTCCAAGAAAGATTGTTTAATTTTAAAGAAATTGTTTGGAATATGTTAGCAGTTACTATGGCAACCTAAATTGATACAGGGATTTGATTCAGAGCGCATTTCATGGATTTTTCATGGAAGTGCCTTCATGAAAAATTTCAAGTCCCAATCAGTAGCAGTTCTCTAGTAATTCAAGCATATACATGCTTTATGGGAAACCAGTATGTCAAACCTGGTGCCATAGTAACACATTTTACCAATTTATCATCAGAGAAAACTTTTGAACTAAGGTGTTTTTTGGAAGAATGAAATCCTGAGTTTTCATTAAAAGTTTTAGAGAATAGAGATAAACATGTCACACTGACCTTGGTAGAATTTAATATATTTGTTTCTTAAAAAAGATAAAATATTTGAACACATATACCCTTTTCAATGGAAACCAAACCTGGCCTGACCAATAATTTTATATGCATTTGGAGGTATTTGGCCATGTCCATCATCGCATATATATTTAATGAATGCCAGGTCAGAATAAAGCTGTCTCACAACAAAGCTAACTTGTTGCCATGGAAACCAATTTTTCAAAGTGTTCCCTATGCATGTCTTTTTGGAGCTTAGGATATTTTCAAAGCTTATCTCTTGAGGTTCAATCTGGGAAAGTGTCACACCTTTGTCCAGCGCGTAACGATTTTGCCATTTTTTGGGCTTAAGAGCCACTAATACAGAACGAGTTTTTTATTCCATTTTCTGACTCCAGACATCCTTTTTATTTCCACTTCTCATTTTTACACAAAGTCATTAACTTACAACATTTCTTAGCACTTGATATAATGGTTTATTTATTCATTTAGATATATTTTGAACGGGGTTACATCATCAATACAGATGATTTGCAGATAGTCAATTAAAACAATTATTATTAAAGTTCAATAAAATAATATATACTATTTAATATGAAAGGGGCATATAAAAAAAAGTGTGAAACTATATATAACACCAGTCTAAAATATGACACTTTGAATTAAGTTTGAAAACAATGAAATCATACATTATACAATTATACAATGATTACATGTGAACTTCATTATCTATATAGGCCTACAACATATTTCATGTTCTGCCAGGAGTCAGGATGTTAGGCATAAGTATACACGTATAATCTTAAGACATGGCATTAAAAGAAAAGAAAAAACAATTAGATGAATGAATATTATTAAATAGATCATGTCATCAAATATCAAGTTTTGCTGTGGACAAAACCTTCTGGATGTTATTATTTTTCCATGATACAGTCACATACAAAACTATTTGGACTCTTTCACTCGGTCATATCATATGCATCATTGCCGTTTACAAGTCTGATTTAAAAATCTAGTCTCCCAATAATTTTGTCATGACTGTAGCATGTCAATGCATTCATGTATTCCTAATATGTCAATAGCAGGAATGTGTAAATTCATGATTCATCATACCATATTGTCAAACAGCATGTCACAAGATACATGTCACAGGACCAAAGATTAAATGCTTGACCCGTTTCGGGCTGTTCGTATCAGCCTTCCTTCGGCTTCATTTGCTTTGAATGGCATGCATCTGAAGTAACAGCAAGGTTCATGGTTGGACAGTCAAAATACACCTCTTAGTTTACCAAGTGCATTATCTTATTCTATGAGACGGAACAGAGTGACTGTGACAGGGTTTTCCCAGTTTCCTCATAATACATTGGAACTGGCTACAGATGCTGTATACATGCGAACAATATGCAGAAGAGTATGGGGTAAAGTACAACCCCATCAAATCATCATGTATGCTATTTTCTAGACAAAGGCAACAGTTGCTCCCAGATATGGAACTAAATGGCCGCAAAATGAACTGGACAACAACTATGAAACACCTAGGGAACAACCTCAGTTATAATCTAAGCGAAGAAAAAGAGGTACAGCAAAAGAAAGGTGATCTTGTTGGACGTGTTAATTGCCTTCTTGGAAATATCGGGGGAGCACCAAAGGATGTTAAGAGGAAGGTATTTCTATCGGACTGTTGCCACTTCCATGGTGCCCAAGTATGGCACTTTAATGATGTCACTGTGAAGAGTTTCCATACCATGTGGAACAGATCTGTGAGACGACTTTTAGGATTACCATGGAAAACACACTCTAGATTCCTTCCTATTCTGATGACATGCAGAAATCTGAAGAACAAATATGTGTGCGATTCACATCCATGCTCAAGAATATGTGTAACAGTTTAAATCAGCGAGTTAAATGCATAGCTGATCGAGGCATTGTATTATCCAATACATTGATTGGAGAGAACTTATCATATATAAGGTCTAAAATGATTGGTGCTTTGCCTCTGGAATTAGTATTGCAAAAAAGATCTCTTTCATTCACTCATCTCAGTGATCAACACAATTGTGCAATTGCTGCAATTAATGAACTGCTGCAGATGGACTCTGTTTTTGATGAATTTGAGAGGAATGCTTTCTGCAATTATCATTTAACTGTATAATTTGATATACCATGATTTGATACATGTGTATTTAATAAAGATATATACATATATATCATTATCATTGGTGACTGAACTGCATATAAATTAGTTGTAAGTGCATCGTTAATTCTGGTTATTTTTGTACTTACCAAAATGTGCTTTAATGTATTTAAAATATCACAATTTCGCTATAAATACCTTCTAGTCTGTATCATTCCATATGATGTTTAGGCAAAGTTCACAATGTTCTTACCCTTATTAGGCTTCATGACATCAGATATATTTTCAACCAATACTTTTGGGATTTCATATAAAGTTTATCGCATTTCATATAAAGTTTATCGCATTTCTTATAAAGTTTATCGCATTTCTTATAAAGTTTATCGCATTTCATGTGAGGTTTATCACATTTCATATATAGTTTATCACATTTCATATAAAGTTTATCGCATTTCATATAAAGTTTATCACATTTCTTATAAAGTTTATCGTATTTCATGTGAGGTTTATCGCATTGCGTATAAAGTTTATCACATTTCATATAAAGTTTATCGCATTTCTTATAAAGTTAATCGCATTTTTTATAAAGTTTATCGCATTTCATGTGAGGTTTATCACATTTCATATAAAGTTTATCACATTTCATATAAAGTTTATCGTATTTCATATGAGGTTTATTGCATTGCACATAAAGTTTATCGCATTTCATATAAAGTTTATCACATTTCTTATAAAGTTTATCGTATTTCATATGAGGTTTATTGCATTGCACATAAAGTTTATCACATTTCATATAAAGTTTATCGCATTTCATACGAGGTTTATCACATTGGAACACGATAATTTCTGTACCTGTGACGTATGACATGGCGTATGTCCATGTGGAATAAGTCTGAACCAGGAAAAATATTAAAATTGTTCCTCTCCGCAATTTTTTATGTAAGACTATATACAGTTAATTTCATAAAATATGATCGACTCTAGTCAGCTGTAGCAACCTATTCCTAGCTGCAACTGGCTAAAGCCAGCTGCTTCTGTCTACAACTACCTTATCGTCGGTGGCTTAAACTGCCACCACTGAAAAATAGAAACCTTGATAAATGTAAGAAATTTATCTAATATATCATAAATATGTATGTGCAATCGACATGCATCTTTGCAACATAAAATGACAAATATGCGTAACTCAACTTATGCACTAAATGGTGCTGCGTGTACTTTTAGATCCGGCTGTGAGTAGCCAGCTATAGCAAGACAGATCCGTCTAGTGGCAGGTAGCATTGTATAGCGAAAGTTGTCTAGCTTTGTCTAGGTTCAATTTTACAGGCCGTTATTAATGAAACTAACTGTATACAAGTTTACACAGGTAACAGAACCCTGTGTGTCTCTTTACTATCTGTATTCACAGATGCTACCAAATACTACATCCGTATGAGCAGTAACACAGCAGTATAAATAGTAAATTCTTGGATGAGCAACATATATCACCATGATATTGCCATGTTAGCAACCACACCCATTAGGCATATGACATCAAAACACAAGTTTGTGCATCTGCGTGATTAAACCAGACACTGTTACAACCACCCATGAAAATATAACATGCAATGCTGCTGCTAATGTATTTCTTTGTGGACATTATACATTTGTATATATTTCATATCACAAGTCATATTCACTTTTTAATTTCAACAATAGTTATTTGCAGTGATAGTGTTTGCGAGGTATCAGATCCGACTATTAGGTGTATACAGTTAAACTCCGTTCCCACCTTGCCGAACTGCTTGCCGAACTGCTTGCCGAACTGCTTGCCGAACTCCGACGAATTACTAGTTCTGCAATATGTTCGTCATCAATCGTAAAAGTTTGTAGCTGATCGTCGGAGCTCGCCAGAGTTCGTCAGAGTTCTCCAGTGTTCCTGAAAGGCTGCGACAATTTTTGAGCTAAAAATGGTATATCTTTTGTCCTTTGGTTTTTTTTTTTGGTTTTTTGTTGTTGTTTTTTTTTTAATATTTTTATCAACTGTCCTCCAAATGCCTTTGCACTGAAAATCCCTTTGAGTAGAAGTTTAGTTAGAGCTGTTGAATTTGCAGACATTATTCACCATTCATAGTCATTTTCTAGATGACATTCCAGGTCGGCCGGGCTTCGTTCAAGATCTGCTTGAAATATGCTTTATGAATTTTTATTTATTTTTTGGCAAGATCTGCTCATCCCTAAAATTTCTGGGTCATATTCAGTTTTCTGAAATATCCTTGCATTAAATTCCTTTTAAGCGAGCAGCCTAGGTGCCTTGATTTCTGTGTACAGACCTCAAGTTGCCCTAATTGAAATAGTTCAGGCAGGCAGCATTGCACCTTGCAATATTCTTTTGCACCAGATTATTTTTTTCTGTTGTCTTCTTCAATGATGAACGAGAATTCCCTGCCACCAGCTATGCCTGATCACGTCTCAGTCTTTCTCACATAACTCCATACCATAAGCTCGTATGTGTGGACCTTATAATAACCCGAGTCAAACATCTTTCTTATAATATTCTATATCATATATATGTATTTAACAAATGTATGTAAACAAAAATTAATGCTCATATTACCGTGCTATTACGTTCAGCAACTGGGACCATGGATGTGTAGATAATCTATTGATAATGTAGACTAATCATACTATACCTTTAACTTTTATACCATGTATATATATATTGAATATAGAAATAGTAAATAGAAGTAGACTTAGTACATGTTTTATCTGTTATTTTTGACAAATGTATCATGTATGATATTACTGTGTCAATAAAAGCATATATATATTTATTTTTGTTGTCAAGCTTTACTGTTCATCCACATGTTGATTGTTCTGCTGCCAAATTTCAAATTTATTTAGTTTCCACACATTGGACATTAAATTTGCAAGAGAATCATAAATTGCCACGCGCCATTTGTCTGCTGTTGTCAGACTTTATTCACTCGGTTATTCCATGTCTCTTTTCTCAAATACATAGGCTGGAGAATAATTGGAGATTGCTTCTGATTAAGGCCAACAGTTTGCTACACCTTAATTTGAGTGATCCATATTGTTGCATATATATTTAATATATTTCTATGAGCTGTTTAGCGGAATATTGTTTAGTGAGTAGATGACTCATCCCAAAGGCATAATATAAAGATTAGCATGGTCATCTTCAACTAATTTTTAATTTAAGCCTACTGGAAATTTACAGTCTTAAGCGGGGAAGTATGGTGCCGATGAGTACACTTTCTAGTGCGAAGATTTCCCCCCCCCCCCCCATTATAAGTACTTTCTTAACTGCAGGTATGCCACTTAACATGAGTGGCTATAGTCTCTCCTCCTCCTCCTCCTCCTCCTCCTCCTCCTCCTCCTCCTCCTCCTCCTCCTCCTCCTCCTCCTCCTCCTCCTCCTCCTCCTCATCCTCCTCCTCCTCCTCCTCCTCCTCCTCCTCCTCCTCCTCCCCCTCCTCCTCCTCCCCCTACTCCGCCTGTATGCTGAAAAAAATAGGAAATGCTGCTGGTTTGAGAGTACTGCTAAACCCTGACCCCAACTAAGTTAAAAAAATATATTGTCATGTATTTAAAATGTTCAGAGTATTATTATATAAGGAAATATAGTCAAAGTATAGAATACAGTTTAAAGATATGACTTAACCTCAAGAATTTAGAGCCTTAACAAATGTCTTACATAACGATACTTAAGAATGACTTAAGGGTTGTGACTCCAATAGTAGGAGGCCCTGTGTATGTGCACTGAAGGGGAATAGCCAATAGAATGGAGACCCCTGGCAAAAGAGCTCTTGATGTTCTTGGGTTTGGAAAAAGGAAATCAGTCTTGTCAGCTGTAGCTGAACTTTACATTGTGCTGTACATTACATGTATACTCTGGATTAAAGCCACCCTTTCTATGCCAAGCTATACTCTGTGTTATATGAGTTATTCTACATCTATAAGACATTACACTATTTTAATGCGAAGATATCTTTGAATACCGTGATATTGTTGCCGTACACGATTAGTTGCATCGTGCGTCTTTTTCAACTCAAGATTTCACCCAAAAAAAAGGCTGTAGAAATATGATATTACCACAACTAATAAGAATAATATAACGCCAGTCTTATTAGGTATTAAACAGTGTTCTAGGTAAACTACATCCAGAGATAGGTGCTCCTAAACATAGTTAGTTTCATTAAAAACAGCCAGTCAAATTGAACCTAGCCAAAGCTGTCTTTGCTGGCTACGCAAAACCGGATCTAAAAGTACATATTTATGATATATTACATTAATTTCTTACATTTGCCAATGTTTACACTTTTCTGGTGATAATGTTTAGATCACAGTCGCTACAGCCCTCTAGAGTCAACCGTTTTTTATGAAACTAAATGTAGGCCCCATACGGCATGAGAGGGGACTTGGGCACCCGATTGTATTTTGTTATTTAAACATTAATACTGCATCTACTGCATTGTTCTTTGCAGGGATAGATGTATCTAAGATAGGGGCATCCACGGATATAAATACAGCTCTGTACGTTCAATATTTCTGATGTTAATTGGCTAAAACCGCCAGTGAGGGGGCAGGTTAGCACTTTCGTGCTACGAAAGCTGGTACTTTCTTGGGGCAAAAGTTGGAACTTTCTTGGGGCGAAAGTTGTTACTTTCTTGGGGCAAAAGTTGGAACTTTCTTGGAGCGAAAGTTGTTACTTTCTTGGGGCAAAAGTTGGAACTTTCTTGGAGCGAAAATTGGTGCCTTCTTGGGGCGAAAGTTGGTACTTTCTTGGGGCGAACGTCTCCCAAACGAGACCACGAATTGTCCTCTTCGGCCACCATAGTGAAGTGATCTTGTCTATTTATGATTGCACTTTACAGCCAATTTCATAGACTTGGAAACTAAACTCCAGAGCTTTTCCAGAGGAAATCATGTGAATGCAGGACTCCCATTGGTTAAATAAAAAGCAGAAAAAGCAGTCCCTCATCCAAAGACACTCCTGGATTCACATGACGTCCTCTGGAGCAGCTGTCTCTGCTCTCGAGTTCCAAGTCTATGAATTTGGCTGTTAGCAACAACGATGGCCCTCATCACTGCTCACAATTACGGTATGCAGTTACATTCTTTCAATTACACGCAGCTGCAATCATTGCAATTGCTTGCTTGATGAGTTTTCATGCTGTATAACAACTCGATTCAATAACTGGGTGTCCGAGTTCACATGCTTGTATTTTTCGTGGGATTATATGTGCACGCGGTGTTACAGCCTTCCTAGTAATTCTAACCTATTTTACACTGAAAATCAATGCACACACTATTACTACTCTTGACATGCTGTTATTTTTCCATGTCAACTTCTGCTTCTTGAAAAAATGTTTATGTTATCACTGAATTACTCATTTTCAATGATGTTAAATGGTGATAGTAGGCACTGATGCGTGTATACTGTCCAGACAATATTTATTCAACCTGTTGCAAAATACTGATAGTTAGAATACACTAGGTAAATAATGCATATTCCTCCAGCATTTTGGGCAACACTAGACCATACTTAGCAATCAGTATGTTACTAATTACTAACACCCTTGTTTAGAACTATCTTAGGAATATCATATTTCTGGGTGGTACTTTACTAACAGTAGGATTCATCTTCTTCTCCTTTTTCTTCTTCTTCTACTACTTCTTCTTCTTGTGGTTCCCGGATCCGGGTCTCTCAACTGTCACCTGTTGAGTTCCAATAGTTAATACATTTTGTATAATAGTGTGGCTGTTGTTTGGAGGGCTGTTGGTCTAGTTTGGAAGACTCAGCTGCGTAGTATTTTGTCCAGGTTTTCGGTGCATTCGCTAAGTATGCATAGTTCGCATGTTAGTGTTGCAAAATACCTTTTTTTATGTGATATTATCCATACTTATATTAGCAACGACCCACGCCCCGTCCTGTTGACTAAAAACGACATTTATCTGTAACAAATCACTTGAACTTTCCAATCTTTCCAATTATATTCATAAATTTGCCCTCTTGTCATCATTACAGTCACATATATATATATTCGACAGCTTCGTGTCATTCATGACATATGTGTCACAATGTAAACAGAAAATACTAAATAAATGACATACAATAACGATTAAAGAATATATATAAAAAAGTAGTAAATAAAACTAGGTTCCAGCTATGATAAAGATTTGTTACAATACAATAGCAACATAAAAATGTACAGTTTTCAATGTAAAGTTCAATCTTGTTATATATATATATATATATAAATTGTACAGCATTATCCATAACAAATGATCTAACACATAGGTAATTAAAAGGAACATATATACATGTATGTAAAAATATACAAGATCAAAGATATGGTGTACAAATGTTTATAATGCAGAGACTCTCAGAATGATCGTCAACATGTTTAATGCCGGACGATGCATGATGACTCAAACGTTTATTAGGCATCAATATTTACCAGAAATTTCCCGAGGGATTTTAACAACTCAGGCTCTTTTAATTTCATGATGGTCTTAAATCTATCTTCATTGTTTAGTTGCTCAAAATTATCTATGTCATCATTAGCTACTTTAAGGAGTTCCTCACGACTAAGTTTTTTATGCGGACATACTATGAGACAATGTTTTTCATCTTCAATTTCATGCATACTGCATTTTAGGCATAGCCTCTCAATTGCAAAATATGATTAAAAAAAAGATGGACAGCCATTTTGAATCCTACTATTCGCGAAATTCTCCTATTGTCAACCAGCACCAGCTATCAGGCACAGGTCTGCTTGTTTAGGGAGAGGTGTTCACCTGTTTCAAGCTAGAACCTGCTCTTACACACTCCTTATATATGCTAATCGTATTGGCCACTTTACCTGCTCTGAACAATCGATATCTACTTCTAGGCCTACCATCAAGACCATTACCAGTAATCCTAAACTAAACATAAGGATAATACTATGCCATGAGGGATTTGCATTGATAGCTCCTAAGTAGCTTGAGACTGATGGTCAATTGACAATATACATGACCATGAACATGACATGTATGTAATTAGGTGATGCTGGGTGTGTATGCCCCTGAAGCCTCACCTTAAAATACAGCCCTGATAGAACACATGACCTGTTTAACAGACCCACAGTTACACGCATTTGAGAGAAGGGGTGGGGGCCTAGCTCAGTGGTAGCGCCCTGGGCTTCCAACGACTGGGTCCCATGTTCAATTGCCTGTCGAGCCTAGGTTGGATGGCTGTTTCATCCTTCGTCTCATTGCCATGGTCCCTGCCTGTCCAACTTAGCCCAATAGGTGCACAGAAATACAGGACGTAAAACCCTAATCACCCACACACACACACACACACCATGAAGAACATGAAATGTATGAAATTAGGTGATGCTGGGTGTCTGTGCATCTGAAACCTCACCTTGCAATACAGCCCTGATAGAACACATACTATTTCCAATATCAGGACTCCCTCCAAAATGGTAATAGCAAGTACAGTGCAACTATACATAAGTGGCTATAGCTCAGAGGTAGCGCTCTGGGCTTCCAACCACTGGGTCCCAGGTCCGCTTCCCGGTCGAGCCTAAGTTGGATGGCTGTTTCATCCTTCGTCTCATTGCCATGGTCCCTGCCTGTCCTAATTAGCCCAACTGGTGCAGAAATACAGGACGTAAAGCCCTAATCACACACACACATATATATAAAGGGCTGACTTTATGTCATCATGCAGATGTTCAAGTTCAAGCGTTTATTCACCATATAAATACAGAGAAAAAGACAGTGCGATAAGAGGATATTGTCATTCCAGATGATAGTAGTTGTCTCGCCAGATCCGGATTCCCGGGGATAGATTTAGAAAGGCAGATTAATTAAGCAACAGATAGTAGGTTATATCAACATACGTATAGCTAAGCATATCCTCTATCTGATGAAACATTTCTAAAGAGTTTTATTGTACATGTAGTCGGTACACTTCAACCTCGCCTTATGGACACCTCACTAATGGTGGATTTTCACAGAAGGGTTCCCTATATTTCTACCAGGTGGCTGAGACAGAATACTTAAATTCTATTGGCTGAAAAGGTTCCCGCCCTTGATTATGATTGGCTGAAGCAAAGTGCATCCTAGCAGCAGTATTTCTAGTGCATTTTAATGTATATTTGTCATTCAATTGATTTCGGCTTTTTCCCTGAGAAATTTAAAGAATCAGTTAGTTATGATCTGATATATCTCAAAAGCAAAACAAGTAATAAGAAGAGATGAAAGACTTATATTCTGCTAAATTCAGGGCTGCTCCGCACTTCCCAATTAAAGACACCTAGAGCATGTGCTGTATTAACAAAGGGGGAGGTTTAAAACCATTTCTGTTCATGAACAATTGTCTGTATTTTCAAGATCTCTGAACATATTTTATAAAAAACCTATCTGGCCAAAAACGCCCAGAACTTTGATGTGTCTGCATTACATGGCCAAATGTGCCATGTGCATTTTTCCATGCATTTATCTAAATGCATGGAAAACACATGGTTTTCACCTGATTACAATTAGGCGAAAACCATGCGTTTTCCATGCGTTTATCCAAACCATGCGTTTTCCATGGCTTTATCCAACTCATGGAAAATGCACGTGGCACATTTGGCCCTGTAGTGAGGTGTTGATACGCTGAGGTTGAAGTGTACTGTGGGGTTTTTAGTAGAGAGAAAATGCCAAAAGAAATTTAGTACTATGCACCTGCTTTGTTTGGCAACAGACCAGGTGTGCTCTTCTTACCACACTACTGCTATGCAGGGGCGTCCATTTCTCTAGATAAGTGGGGGGGGGGGGGGGATGCAGGCCTACTTTGTCTGTCCCACTGTGACTTTCCCTTGCTCCTACAAGTAGTAGCAGTTAATATGTGGACACTGGCCAAGGGGTAAATTAATGTTGGATCACTTATGCCAAACTTATAAACTTGTACTGATATGTGATATCAAGCGTAAAGATGTTTAACAAAACACAAATTATCCAAAACAAAAGTGTGTGAAAAAGGGTAATTTTAATTTGTGAATTTCAGGGGGGGGGGGGGAATGATTGCATTGATCATCCCTCCCCCCTTCTCAGAAAGTGTGGGGTATATATCCCCCCCCCCCCGAATCGACGCCCCTGCTGCTATGCCATTTAGTATGGTAGCTGTGTGAGGTTTTGCCTGAATGACTGGATGATGTGCATGGGCGTCATTTGCACCAATATTGTTTGTAGCTAGGATGTCTTTGTTTAGCTTCAGGGTTAAACATAATGCTAAACCTGACACTGTAAAAGATATGGCCGTGATGCTACAAAGAGAATGCCCATACAAATGCATCACAAGCAACAGCTTTATGCAATGGCACAACCAGTACACAAGACCCATCCATACAATAACACAGGACACATTGCCTGGAGACACACACACCTTTGTTACAAGGAAATCACATTAGTTTCGCTGCTACCTGTGTCTGGCCCAGATGTTTGCTAAGCTTGATATTTCATATACCAAACCCATGGTTTCTTTGTCTTTCATCCATAACACAGCAGCAGCAATTAGGCAGTTTAGAGACAATTGCACAATGGGTCCTTGTCCTGATGGCCAGTATGGATGCATGCCATTGTTGTCTAGACAATGTGCGTGTGTTGATTGATGACACAGTCCTGTATTGTACTTGAGTGTGGTTTTTTATGACAACTACCATAGCTATGTCTTGTGCTACTATACCTAATGGTACCTTAAAACTACAAACAGACATTGCAGTTGCAGACCACCAGGTAGGTAGGTAATACTAGGTTTATTAGGATTAACGTTGTGCTAACCATGCAGCATCGTCATACATGTCTATGCCAGTTTTGGGATAGACAGACAGATATGCAACACACAGACAATGTATTCTTATTGTTATTTGTATTTATGTGGCCTTATATGCCAAGATGGCATCTGGCTAGTATTGACTTGACATCTAGACACACAGACAGACAAATCACTTTTATTCTTTTATAAATATAAACATGGCTTGATGAAACGAGATGAGATGACATGGCAAGACATAATGACAAGATTTGTATGAATGGGGAGACTACCCAAAGACAAAACATGTCGCTACTGGGGAGCCACCTAGGTTCAGAGATGATAATGAAAACCCCTGCAAGCAACTACCCCCCCCCCCCCCCCCCCAAATAGAAGAAGAGAATTGTATAGAAGGTTAATAAATAGATTAATTAAAAAGAGTTAATTCACATTATAAACAGGATAACTAGGTTTGTATCCACAGTGCACCTTTGCCAAATATGCCATAGTATTACAATGGGTTTCTTTTGCCAGCAGAATAACACAAAGCCTGTTGTTGGAATGGCAGAGACATTGTGACCCCACACTGAACGTATAATTGCTGTGCATTTTTCCCTCAAAAACATGGTTGGGATAAAATTGTTGGGATGTCTGTGAATATTGTGAATAATCCGCATTCAAGCTACATCTTGTTAAGTCCCAAACGTAATTCTCAGCATCCTCAAGGACAGAATTTTCAATTTACAATCAAAGATCTTCAGATAATAATGAGGTTTGGTTTCTGGACCATTTCTAGTTTCTGGGAAATTTAATTAGCAATAACTCACATTTGAGAGAGTTTAAAAAATGTTTCCATGGCAACAATACACACGTGCTGTGGTAGTAATTGCATAAAACCCTAAATTCCTAAAAACAGCAAATTTTACAAATGCAATTGCTGTATCATCTTTTAAAATTTTCCTACACACCCAGTTATTGAATCGGGTTATTATTCAGAATGAAAACTCATCAAGCAAGCAATTGCAATTATAGCAGCTGCGTGTAATTGAAAGAATGTAAATGCAAACCTTAACTTTGAGGTTTGGCTCCACGACAGCTTGAAATTGTTCTTTAAGGCTTTTATCCTGCAAGCACGTTTTCTTGTTTGAACATGTCTCTTTTTTTTTCAGAAACAGGTCCTTTATTTGTGCGTAGTCTCTTTTCTTTTTGTAAGTTTTGGTTTTCTGTGTCCAAACGTTTTTTGGTTTTATTTTGGCATGATCAATTTAAAATTATTACATATATTCTATTAGTATTAAACTTGCCAGGAGACCCCAAAGAACCTCAGTGGGTTGTGTTAGGGGCCACCTTAAATTGATACAATATTAATATTATAATACTAGATAAACAAATTTAAAAAAAAGTATAAGTTAGTACAAAAAATAGAAAGGAGAGAGTAATAATAATAATGAAAATAATAATGATAATAATATATGAAAAACGATTTAGCAATACAGGTGAAATTTCTATTATTACATACATTGATTACAATGCATATAAGAAAAATAATAATTTATGGCGCTCACAACAAATGAGGAATAGTGAGGAATAGCGCCTATGAAAGGGCACAGCTCATTCTCTCTGGAAATATAACCGCTGTCATTCCAACTCATAGTTTGTGCCAATTATAGACCATTTTATGCCAAACATCAATAATATGCTGTTTAGATATTTTATTCTCCAAAATACATTTCATCAATTGGTACATATGCTTGTTTTCTATTCATATACACAAACTTCTATCACAATACATTGTCCACTGGAAAACTGGTGCCATTTATTGTGAAATTGTACATTCGTTTTCTATACACATTGTTTGCCCTCCACAGTAACTTGAAACACCAGTCATTACTACGATGCTAAACGTGCAAAATTGTTTTTTTCTGGCAGGAAACTAATGTAGTGCGCATATAACCTTGGCACAAAACATTTAATGATTACAAGTCTATCTACATACAGTCAATATACAACTGGTTTCATCAACTGAATAGTTGTTTTCAAAGGAAAATGGTAAAGTCGATCAACCCAAGACAAAATGGTTTCATCTAAAATACAAATACTTCATGTTTGAATGGATACTTTTTCTCCAAAAATGCTGACAGAATATTTTGTGATATTTCTGTTTATATCTGTATTTATAGTGTATTCCATCCTACAAATATTTTATGTCACGATCTGTCTTCATATCAAAATCTTTTCTTGACAAAAATGCTATAGAATTTGCTTAAATATACAAGAAACATATAAGATATTTTCTGAAAAGTGTCATCTGTCTAGTGAATGTCTTTCTTAACGTTTTCTCGGGGTAATAAGCATTTTATCCTTTGTATGGAATATACAACATAACAGATTGACAAAATAATATTTGCACAAATTTCTGCAGTTTTTGATAAGAATCCAGTACTATATGTAATTAGTAAATTGGGACGCCCTGGTTTCTATGGTGAATTCGACACAAGTATTATACAATATATATGTGTGCGTTCATTTAGATGAGATCTCTATATATAATCTATATAAAATACAATACATTCATGAGATCATAGGACAAATTGCATTACAATAACATAAACAAGTGGCAATTAAGGTTGCAAATAAGGCATTCTTAGACAACCACACAAATGCATAATATAGAAAACATTTAAATGTACTTCTTCAAATAAACATTTAATTGCTTACCACTGTACTTATCAGACAAAAACTAGCCATGAAAATGACAATGATCGTTTCAGTGGCTTTATATTTCTAAATGCCTTGTGACCTTACAGTAGATTTCATGGACTTATAAACTAAAATCCAGAGGACCTAATGCTACCAAGTCGACATGTCACTTAGACATTTTGCACAAAGATTATTCTAGTACATTATTATTAATATGCAATGTCATATGTACTGATGATTTACATATCTTGATATCTATGAACCTAATACATTAAACCACAAAAATATACCATCACATATAATATATATTGTACACCATTCAATAAAATGATCCTCCTTATCATGACATGAGGAATTCCCACTGTCCCTTCATTAGTCACTGCAGATTTTAATTCCCCAGCATTGATTAACCTGACACAATGTACACTTGATTAACCTGACACAATGTGCACTTGATTAACCTGTCACTCACAATGTACACTTGATTAACCTGACACAATGTGCACTTGATTAACCTGTCACAATGTACACTTCAGTTTCGGTACTACCCATAATCCCATGCACCTGTGAACTTCTTACTTCTTGGCAATTCGCTGTAATTAGATCATGTCGTTCCATTTATAATATATATTTTTTTTTAAATGAATTTTTTTTTTCCAGGCGTTTGTCCCATGGTAACAGGACGACTCACCGCTTTACCAACTCACCGCCAAAAGATTTGGTTGAGTCACCACCTGTTTTCTGTATCCCATGGTTGACTCATCGCCTGCAGAAATTGGTTAACTCACCGCCATTCTGGTGTAGTCACCGCCGATATTTTGGTCAAGTCACCACCAGTATTTTGGTCAAGTCAGTTATATTTTTGTAGTATATATATTTATTGCAACCAAAAATTTATAAAAAGTTGTATTATCTTATAGTATTCTCTATGAGAAATTGATAGCTCAGCAAATTTATTCCTGATTAATGTAGATCTGCGTAAGCATGGTTATGTATCATTAATCGTGTAATTATCTGGCACATATATAACCTAATTTAACTATTTCTCAGTTTCATGTTGTGACATTTATGCAGAGGACACAATAACCGAATCCTTTATAATAATTATAATAATAATCTCCTTGCATGTCCTATTTCCAAGGACGGGAGGACTAACTACTTCCGGTGACTCGAAAAACTCGAAAAAAAATGTAAGCACTTCCCTTTGGCACAGCTAATAACATAAGGCCTAATTAGGCCATTAACACTTGCAGAACCATATAAAGACATCACTGTTAGCTCACATAGAACAACTGCACAGCTAATAACATAAGGCCTAATTAGGCCATTAATACTTGCAGAACCATATAAATACATCACTGTTAGCTCACATAACGTAGAACCCAAAAAAAAAACCATTACCAAATATATCTCAGATTAGGTGTACACATGGACTAAAAACATTATGCAGTTTTCAACAAGTCACATTACGGTGCTTACAGCATTTAATCTACAGTGTGCGTGTGTTTCAGAATGAACTACGTTTGTGCAATGTTTCTCGGATATTTCCTTCAGAAATACTTGAGAATTTTACAAGTTTTTTAAATTAAAATATAGTCCAAAAATATGTCAGAACATAATGTCACTTAATGCTGGATCGTCAAAACTTTTAAAATTTCAATTCAGTTGAGTACAACTGATTAGGTTTAGAAAATGTATTTATTATTTTTTAAGATGATTTAGATAATTGCATGTTTGTTCTCTCGATGCCAGGATACATTTTAAGAGCACTAGTTGACATGGTCCATCAGCTAGAGCTCCAGATAATGATTGAGACACATCAGCACAAATTAGTTCATCCTTCAAATGTGAGATGAGAGGAAATACAGATCTAATATCATTGGATACAACATTTGGCACTGTCAAGGCTCTGGGTGCTGCCACAGTTTTTCTGCACTTGCAAAGTCAAGAGATCAGTACGAATCGAGGGTCTTCGTGCATTGGGAGCCACAGCCCCACAAGCATCGCTCAGTCTCCGACGAATTGTCACACCGCGGCGGAATGAACCGGAACCTCCGCTTGATTGCGACACATAAGTCGGTTGGACTTTCCGATGTAGAGACGGACTCATCTCGGTAGGAACTTTGGCTAGCATGAACAGTTTCAGAAACACTTCCTCGATGTTTATGTTCTTCTTTGCAGACGTTTCGACACATCCGCACCCAGGACAGGATTCCGTGAAGGCAATCAACTCATCGGTTCCAATCGCTCGGTCTTTCTCTCGATCACACATGTTCCCGACGATGACCATCGGAATATCTGGACGCCTCCTCGGACGTTGTCCCGTCTGAGAGAATCCCTTGCTTTCCAATACTTCATCACGAAGTCTTTTCACTTTTTCGAAACTCTCCTTATTGTCAATGCTGTAGACAAGGATGAAGAGATCACCTGCAACACAAAAACAAATAGCAACAAATCACAATTTGACCTTATGAACAGCATACAAAATATCCAACAAGCACCTTCTATGACATAGCTAGAATGTGGGGGTTTTCACTTAACCAAGATAATGTAAATTGTACCCATTTGCTATATTTAAGCTATTATATGTTATAGTTTGCAAAGCTACAAATATTGTATTGGAACCATTTGGCTCTGCACAAAAAAACGACCACTTTTATAGTCCACGCAATATCTCTGATGACACCCATACATAACATCGACCACATTGGCTGCACAGAAACTAGACTCCGTGGAATCACTTTGTATCTGCTCTAGGCTCATTAGGCACTGTTCACTGGTTTCATATAGCCTTCCTGCATGTTTAGTGCCTATCCACTTTGCAAATCTTTGACATAAATGACCAGAATTGATGGCTTTATCTGTATAGCATATCAGGGCGGGTTATCTGGTTCCCAGCTAATTGCACTCAACTGGAATCTGGTCGCTGGGTTCACCACTACATCAGTTTTATGAGCTTTCCCCTGATCGTCTGCTGGATACGAAGCAGTGTACATTTGCTGTGTGTTCATACCGAGGCGACCAGTGTTTATGTTGAGGTAGATCTGTGCTGCAGACTTTTTCATTATTCATGGTCAATATCCTGCTTGCTCCATCTTGCCTTATCACCAACATTTGTATTCTGGCATATGCTTCAGCTACATTGACTGCAGATATCTAATGTTGCATTTGATTGCATTTGATTCATATGTATGCGTAACAGATAATGGGCCCCCTCGCAAATGACAAATGCCCCTGCAATAAGCAGACTGTTGCAGTTGATTGGTTGCCGTTTTATTCCCACTGCGGAATATGCTTTTTCTTGTTAGCTTCTGCAGTTTTATGGCCTCTTCATTCCAGTTGATGCCTTGTTTTGATCCCTTTATAATTTAATTGTTATTGCATCTGTTCTTCATTTGGTAGACAGAAAATGTTGGCGGTGTATTATTCTTTGCTTTAAAATCTGTTATACACTGACAGAAAATGTTATATTTACGTTTATGAACCGACAATCGTTGTCTAAAATGGTTATTCAGCATTATTGCTTTTCATACCTTAGAGTTAAACCTTAGGTATTTAAATTACATCTATTTTTGGAGCATTCCAAACTGGATAAATAGATAGATAGATGGATGGATAGACGGATAGATAGATAGATGGATAGATCGATAGATAGATGGATAGATAGATAGATAGACATATAGATAGATAGATAAATAGACAGATAGATAAATAGACAGATAGACATATAGATAGATCGATAGATAGATAGATAGAATCGAGTTTGTTACATTATACAATCTCTCTGCACCTGCCCCACCCCAGGGCAAGCAAAACAATTGACGCCAGCGCGCCACATCCTTTGACGCAACATTTTCACTGAGCCGCAACAATTGCCAACTGTTGGCTGCAATCAGGGTCGCTAATAGAACCATTAACCTGGAGCTGCTGGAGACCTTGGTGAAGCCCGGTTGCTAAGGAAGCAAACGCCCTAGAGACGGGACTACTTCCTTAGAACAGCGCGCAATAATATCCGTCAAGCAGACGTCATGATTGCACTGAACAAAGTAGTCCAACAGCTCCCGGGCTCTTGGCAGATTTTCACAGCTAGACCGTCTGACAGCGAATCGCCCCTGACATCTGCCACTGGTCCCTGGTCCACAGGGAACACCATTAGACGATTTCCGCACTATTTCGTCAGGTGAAATATATTTTCGGCGCTAGGTCTAATTAGATATGACCTGAATGATGTGATGGGTAGAAGTATGCCATATAAAATAAAGTATTCAGTATATGGCCGTAGGTATTTTGTAACTTCATATAAAATTGGATCTCCTCCTCCTCCTCCCTCCTCCTCCTCCTCCTCCTCCTCTTCCTCCTCCTCGTCTTTCTCCTCCTCCTCCTCCTCCTCCTCTTCCTCCTCCTCGTCTTTCTCCTCCTCCTCCTCCTCTTCCTCCTCTTCCTCCTCTTCCTCCTCCTCCTCCTCCTCCTCCTCCTCCTCCTCGTTAACAGTAATATATGTGGGTGAATTATTGTAACTGAAGCATTTGTATTGGTAATGAGACACATTTAAACCCGAGGAACACAAGAGCTATTACGATTATTAAATTTGATTCAAATAATATGACGTCACAGCTTGCATGATTCTGTTCATCAGGTGGTTCAATACATCTGGATTAGAAAGTAATTGCTTTACAGAAACCAATTTATATCAAAGCTGAAACTGAATGGTTCAAATTAAAGTGAAATTGCTCGTGTCACTGGGTAGGAAATTAGAAGAACAGATGCTAACTTTCGTAGCCTTTTTTGTTATCTCCATTATATCCTATCACACAATATAACACTATGATTGATATTAGCTATAACAATGCTAGATATATATGGCGAACAGATACTCAGATCTGTGACAAAACTTAGGTCAATGACTGATAGGAGATTGGGATCTGTAACATACGTAAATGTTGTAGCAGTTTTGCTTGGTGAATTTGAGAGAAATTGATGAATCTCTTTGAAAGATATGAAACACAAATTTTAAGACTGCATATATTTTCTGTAATTATTTTGCAAATAATGTAAGGTGAAGAAAATATATGTTGTCCAAGTTTTTAATATCCTGCAAAATCATGATAATTCACACAAGTGGGTTCTATAATGACCTTAGTTTTAGCTCAAGTTTTATTCATAATTGAACTTGTAACCATGGAATTCTACTGCAGTAGAACAAGCTAAACAACATAGTTTTTTTAGGCGACTGACCACATGGCCGTTATATAGAGCTTACAGGCCATTAGTACCAGAAAAGTTAAGCTTCTTGAAGCAAGCAGTAGAGTGGCTGAATTGTCTAAGGCTTTGGTCTGCTTGAAAAGGGCTGAAAGTGCAGTGGTTTTTTTTTCAATTAATAATATGTTTACATGGCAACTGTTATCACACAAGTCTGGTACAGGTCTCTTTTTAAAGAGAGCTTTACTTGTTTCCCATTTCTTTATATTAAAGCTTTCTTATAAATTATTATGTATTTGCTTTCATTCCATTTCACACTGGACAATTTAACACTTCAATTTCTCCGCTGTACACATATTGCCATAATTATGTCTATTCTATTTTTGCATGAACTTGGAACGAAATGCAATTGTTATAAATAATTGCCACGCGAACGCTAAATATTGCATGTTTTTAGTTAAGTGCTTTTTGTTTTCGCCAGAAAAATTGTTGCATTTTAAGTCATTATTATGCAACTTTCATTTAAGATATATAGGATACAATTTTTAACTGCGAACTTAAGTTTGCTTTTAAGAGAGACAGACTAGTATAATAGATTATCCTATGTCTGAGCGTCTAGATGAAGTTTCTACATCTACGCAATTGTTTTTAGCAACTTGCCAAATAGCAATGGTGAGCTGAAGGTGTCATATTGAAAAAAAAAAAAACAGCGGAGAAACCGAAAGATGATAAAACATGTTTATAATTTCATTAAAGGTTACACACATCAGAATTTCATCGCCTGCACCTGTTATAAGAAAACCACACGAGTCCCTGGTCTTTTTTGACAGATCAAGGACGAGTTGTGTTTTCCTGTTATTACCTAATTAATTTGAGCCCTAACAAGCGTCACCAGCGTCATGTACGTCGTCGACTCGTGATACATTTTGGCCTGAACTCAGTCAATTCTTGTCCGATTTTGAAAATTTAAACTTTATTATGTAGCGAAATATAAATGTGAGAATAGGAGATTTTTATTTCATCTACCACTTAAGCTGTAGTCACACGGGTGGCTTTTCGGCGGTACGCGTTTAGTCCTTATTTGGAAATAGCAACGTCTTGATCTTCCTTATTTGGGCATGCATGAACTGTAATTGGGGAATAAAGTGTTTTAAGGAGTCTGCCAGAGGTTAAATTCAACGACATGTTCACATAACTCATTAGCTGTTTATTTGCAATGATGGCTACCTACTTGGTTGCTATGCTGGAGCAACTAAAATACCCCATCTGATTGCTTGTAAAGTTGACACAAATAAAAACGCAAGCAATGAAAATATATTAATTCCTGTTTGTAGAAAATCTGTAAATGTGCCTGCTTAAATTGAGATTTCACTCGCCTTAAATAAACTAGTCCAAATAAGCCTTTAATACTGGTTGGCAGATGCAGTAAATTCTAAAGTCAGTGTAATCCAATAATTAAGAAGCCCTTGAAATACTCTTTTAATATTAGTAGTACAGTTTTTGAGAACAAGTTAAGTTTTCTTGTTAGCGAAATGTCTTTATTGCGAACAACTATGAACGTTTTAATTTAGTTTTCCTTCTTGTACCCAGACTTCAAAGAAAATCCTAGTTCGACCCCATGTAGTCTAGGATATAGGTGAAGCCTTTGTGCACATCATGTAACAAGCATGAAATTTCAATATATGCCTAAAAAAATGGATATGGAGCCATCTTGAAAAATTGCCAGATTCAAGATGGCGGATGTTTGAAATGGCGCCTATGAAATCACAATTTTTCAACATGTAGCCGAAAAAACACCTTTGTTTTAAACCCCAACAGATTAATCTTGATGGAAAATATGTGTGAAAGTATTATGAAAGCTTTCAGGCACTAAACCATAAATCCAACATGGCTGCCAGTGACCATTTTGGATAATTACTCTGGTTTCAAATTGAACTCGTAACCATGGAATTTGCTTATATTATTCCTTTTAAAAGTTCTCTTCAATTAATTAGAATGAAGAACTCTCTGTAACCAAGCTGAGCTACGTCTTCTGAGTTTCGTACTCATATCATAACGAGGCTTAAAAAAAACCCCCCCAGTGGGGTAAATGTGTACACCAGCAATTAGGCCTACCAATGTACTGCAGTGCAAACCTTCTCCTCTCATTAAATTCGAATCTGGAAACATGACCTGACTGTACCTAACAACAACAGCGGTGTCGCTATAAAATTAAATTGAACTAAATGAAGAATCATTTTCGATGTTAAACAAAAATGACCGTTAGAAATTACGGTATTAACATACCATTAGTCAATATTTTACTAAAATGTATTGTATAGGCCTAGTTCTGTTAATGATAAGATAAGATAAGATAAGATAAGATAAGATAAGATAAGATAAGATAAGATAAGATAAGATAAGATATGATATGATATGATAAGATATGATAAGACAAGATATGATAAGATAAGATAAGATATGATAAGACAAGATATGATAAGATAAGATAAGATATGATATGATATGATAAGATAAGATAAGATAAGATAAGATAAGATATGATAAGATAAGATAAGATAAGATAAGATAAGATAAGATAAGATAAGATAAGATAAGATATGATAAGATAAGATAAGATATGATAAGACAAGATATGATAAGATAAGATATGATATGATATGATAAGATAAGATAAGATAAGATAAGATATGATATGATAAGATATGATAAGATATGATAAGATAAGATAAGATAAGATAAGATAAGAGGAAATTCATTTATTAATCGAAACAGTTGAGATATTAATCATAAAGCCAACGCACTATATAAAAGGCTATACACACGAATAGAATTCATCCTGGCATACATGTTTGTAACACTAGAAACCTTTAGAATACAAACTCCTTAACATAAATGAATCTAGTTCTTAATGGGCTCTATACCAAAAGAAGCTTACATCGAAAGGCACTTATTTCAACACCGGTACTTCGCGTTCGATAAATACGCAGTTTGATCAAGAATAATTCAGTGAAAGACTTAAAATGGTACCACAATCAACTCAACGCCTTCACCAGTTACCAATAAATGAATGAATGAAATGGTAACTGTATTCCTTTTAAAAGTTCTCTTTGAACTTTTAATACAAAATTAGTATTTAGTAGCACTCTCCCAAGATAACATGTATATATCTCCCCAGAAAGCATGTATCTCCCAGATAGCATGTATACATCTGATTTCAGTATTCAGGATACAGTTAATACTCAAAGCAACATATTCTAAACAATTATCATGATTATGAGACCATATTTTTAATCCAGAATTGTTATGTAATTAGGGGGATTCCTTTTTTATTCTTTCACATTCCTAAGATATTAATCACTTTATCATTATTCATATAATACATGCATGACTAATCGGATATTGTGTTCATCTTTGCAGGAAAATGTTCTATACTTTTGAAAGTTTCGTTTTAGAAAATGTTAACATATATATAGAGTTTTTGGTGGTTTCATCGCTGCACGAAGGTGTACATTTGTAATGCTTTGTTGTAGAAAATGTTGTACTGGGAGATGTCTCTCCAACTAATGACTTTCTTGGCAGGAAAATGCTTGGTATTCGTGGCATGTGAATTTCATACTAGAGTTTTTGGTTATCTTGCCTTTACACAAAGATGCAACTGTTGAATTAATCCATGAATTTAATAGAATATGCTGCTGTGGGAGATGTTCATCCAAGTTATACCACGTGACTTTCATAATAGAGTTCTGGTCTTATTTTCAAACAAACATGTAATTGTTGGATATTTTTGCAAGAGGATGTTATTTCTTGAAATGGCTTCCTATTTTTTGGCAGGAAAATGCTTAGTATACATAATCATTAGAAAGAGGTTTATCATACATAAATAACTATTATCATTCCCAAGATCACACCCAGGTGGGCATTCGCGAGTGCTATCCTCTGGTTTCTAAGAGTGCTCTCCTGGTTTGCACGAAAAAAATCTGTACATTTTTTAATATTGGTAAATAATTAATAAAACAGTATTTTTGTTCAAATATATGAATTTTATGTGAAGTATGTATTGTGCAATGAAGAGCAAATAAAAGTCTTGAGTCTTGATAAAAGCAGGGCCGACATTGTGCCGACATTGTGCCGACGTTGAGCCATCGTGGCATGCAAATCTGGGTTGCACCTAGAAATGTTTATAAGATTTGGCAACTCTCCTACAAGGTTTTTCCCCCATTTCACTGGTGGGTCTGATTAAGACTTGAACTAAACATTTTGTAACCTTTTTCTACGTCGCCAGGAGTTGGCCTTTCATCTTTCTGACATGTCAAAAACCCTTTGTGTGATGACTCTTACATGTCAGGAAAAGTACAGTGTATTTACAAGGCTGGTAAAGGATTTGTTTTTAAATTTTTTATATATATACAATTTATTTTATATCGTATTGGCCTATTCTGCTCCATTAAAGAATTTGCATACCAAGCATACAGATATATATATATATTAGCTTTTATTGTATTATTTGTCCGCAAGTGTATATGGAAAATCTGCAGGGAAATGTCACATCACATTTACACTTACATGGTCATGATTCTCCATGTACAAAGACATGTAAGAATCATTGCACAGAATATTTTGTACAATTTTAACCTTCATAGAATCAATAAATGCTACTTTTTAACAATCCATCTTTGCTGACAAGTCCCTGAATTTGCATCAAAATGAAACGTTAGCTTAATTGCCAGGGAACGGGGAAATTTAAGATGGCGGATGAAGAATTAAGTGACAAGAAGCGGAAATGGGGAAATACGTGACGTGCATGCTAAATAATGCAACGGAATTTGTGGACATTTCGCTTGTTCAAGGATTAATAACATGACTTGCAAACTGCTACCTGGAGTGAAGCCAGTGCATGGTAAACGTATTCATGTATATTGTAATGGGTGGTCTCTGGTCAGAATGACTAAGTGTAGTCAACAGTCATAAAAGTGTAACAGCTAGAATCACTATAGATATTTAATAGTATATATATCATACTCTTATTCAGTGTTAAAATGACTTTCATGGACTACACTAATTTTAAAATTATTAGTCAGTCTGACCATGTTCAAGTACAATATACAATTAGGTCCTAATATATGGTCGACTTTTGCCAGCTGTAGCTACCTATTCCTTGTTGAAGCTAAAGCCAGCTAGTTCTATCTACTCCTAGCTAATAGTCAGCTTACACTTACCACCACTGAAAAATATAAACCTTGGTAAATGTTAGAAATTTATCTAATATATCACAGATATGTACTTTCAGATCCAGCTTTGAGTAGCTAGCTATAGCCAGACAGTTCCGTTTAGTGGCAGGTAGCATCGTATAGCAGAAGTTGTCTAGCTTTGTCTAGGTTCAATTTGACAGGCCGTTTTTAATGGAAGTAACTGTACATGACTACCTTTGGTCACACTGTCAAAATGACCACAGGTAGTCATAGAAATTAATCCTCTAATAGTCAGAATGAGTATCAAAGAATGCCTTGTCCCATAGATGCAGTCTTAAAGGCATCAATAAGATCACATAGTTCAGTAAGCCTATAGCCAATCATTCAAGAGCTTCTTACAGCAGATAATTAGGTATCCAGACTTCGGAAATGCAATATACAATAAAGTAATCCCAGATGGGATTGGCATTAATGAAGGTCGTTGAACCTTAAGCATCTCATATAACAATTACCATATGCTCTGTCTCAGAGTCCGTATATTCAAAGACAAAGGAAACATTTATAATTAGACTATATTCAACGAGAAGGATAAAATACGGTATGCAGATAAGGTTAACAGCCAGCATAAAACATTTAGTATCCACTAGGACATTATTCATAGAATGGATTATATCTTTATTACATCTCACCATGAGCAATTATAATATTGAATAACATAACCATGCATAATACTTTTCTGTTCATGAATGTAGGTTGTTTTGAAACAGTCGCCTTAAATTCACATCACAATTAATTTATAAGGCCGCGTTATCTCATTCTTAAAGCCACTTAAGAGTGATGATGACACAATTAAATTAAGGCGAATATTACAATGTTTAAAACCATCATATAAGTCATTTATATCTTTATTAAGTGTTTATTGGTAGCTTGTATTGATACACTATACAGTAAGACAAATAAATTCTAAATAATTCCAAAAGGTAATTATTCTGCTACAATGAAGTATTGGTTGCAACACTTATAACATATATAGTCTGACTGAGGCAGATTCGTTCAATATATCTATATAGTTCAAATACTGAGTTACATTTTACTGACATCAGTGTGAAAACAATCCTGTGCCTCCAAAAATGCACATTTTCAAAATACTCTTGTCATGTCTGATGCAGAGCATTCTGTACTTTCTACTTATTACCATTACTTTGATCTGAAATTACACTTTCCCGGCAATTTTGTAGGAAAACTGACCAAAAATTGCTAAAATTAGCCAATTATAACATTAAGTTTGTCAGCTTGTATTTGTCAGAAACAAGTCAATTGGACCCATTATGATATTTTTAGGCCTAAATGTGTTTCTTAGCTATCATTTAATAGCAGGTTTAAGTTATTTTAATCAAATGTCTAGAAGTTCATACAAGGAGCCATGAGTCGGGTGACAGATTTTCACAGATTTTTTGGTCTTGGTAAGAAATATTTTTGTTTGCAAGTGTGTGATGGTGGCAATAATGAAAGTAGCATCCTTATATCGCACAGAAATGTTTTTAGCTATATCAGAACAACAAAGGGTTTTTCCTTTGTATCTACAACTCTTAGAAAATAATTAAAAATTGCAGGGTTTGCTGTACATTACCCCCAATAGACTCTAGGTACCACTGACCTTCCATTATAACACTCGCAATTTATATAAATTTATTATTCCTATTAGACCACAAATCTTTGTCCTTACCTGTTAGTAGACTGAGTCTTCTCATAGCTGGGAAAGGGTCATTGCCCGAGCAGTCAAGTATATCCAGCCGATAAGTCTCTCCTCTGATACGGTAAACCTTTCTGTGAAAATCCTCAATTGTTGGGGTATAGGTGTCGTCATACTTGTTGGTGAGAAACCGAGACACTATGGAGGTCTTTCCAACCTTCGCCGAGCCTAAAATCACTAACCGAAAGCAATTCTTGCTCGGAGCAGCCTCTCCTTCAGTCAACAAGGGCATGGAACCCGGTCTCTGAGCCTCAGAGGCTGTGAATGACCTCTGAAACTTCTTGCCCGGCTTCATGCTGAGAGTTCTTCTTCAATATGCTGTAGGTTGATATCCTATGTCATCTCGTCGTCTGCTTCCCATCGTCTGGCCACCAGTGAGCGCGTCTCCAGTTCTTGTTGACGTAGAGGGCAGCACCGTAGTAGCTGGCCTGGATCTAAGCATGGTAGTTATGGGCGCCGCTGCACGTGGGATTATGTAGGAAATGAGAGGATAGCTGCTCCAAAGATGAGGAAGAGAGAGAGAGGGGGGGGGGGGAGGGGGACTCACTTGCATTAGATAGGTGTGTATAGTGTCACGTGCAGCTCACTATATATGCCCATGCACTAATTGTGATATGCATGTGTAAGCCTAAATATATGCAGGTAACAGAGAAACACCTTGTGTAGCACCTTGCACCCCAACATGTAGAGCCACAATGCAGCCCTACTTTAAGAACACCTGGCCTATTAGCCCGCCTATTAGCCCTTTCGCAAATTAGACCAGTTTTCTATATTGAATTAATTTATCATCATTAGGGCCAGTGACCTAAATGTGCACCAACAATCAATGGTCGTGTTTTGCTAACACCCACATAATGCACTTGATTTTCACTCTCCTTTGCGGAAGGCAAATACTGCGAGAGAATTCCTGTCTACGGTTCATATCTGCACTTTTATTTCAAGTACAGACAATTATCCAGTAACTGGGATCATGTCTCTATGTTGTCTCATGCATTTCTTCCAACAGGAAATCCATCATGTAAACACCGATTGAGTAAACAGTTTCCATTCAGAGATAAGCCAACTATCAAAGGACACTTTATTACGTGCGTTTATCCTCCTATATAACGCATGCAATTTGGACTAATAGTCTGCATCAATTTACAGCATGCGAAATGTTGACAATTTTGTGCATCCCTTTACCCTATATGCAACAAACTGCTCCATGTCAGCCCATTAATCATCGTGAACAAGCAACAACATCAAAAAGCATCATGCACTCTATAATTTTTATGTAATAGACCTACAATGTAAATTCCACACACGTTTTCCTCTGGTTTTTTAATTGTAAATTGCCCTAGTCTACATACATACTGGCAGGATCTGAATACAAAATGTTTAATATCATCTGTTGATCTCTGTATATTTGACGAGGGAAAATTTGAATCAATATTTATTGAAATACCTAGAAGAGGAAAATGCAGTATTATTGCAGGGGAGGTCTATAGAGTACCAGGGACAAGTGAAAAAGATTTTATTGAAAAGTATTAAAGTATTATTTAGAAAATCAGGACAGAACATAAGAAAATTATCATAGGAATGGACCAAAACTTAGATTATTTTAAAATCCACACACATCAATGCACTATGGAGTTTTTTGATCTGAATCTATCGAATAACCTAATTGCTACAATATATAGACCAACTAGAATAACATACACCAGTGCAACTCATATTTTATAATATTTATGTTGACACGGAATTGTACAAAAATGTAAAATCATATATCGTTACTTCAGATATCTCTGATCATTATATGTGTGTAACATTGATAAATGACGGAGATTATGTAGTAAATGATGCTCCTGTTATAAAAACACGTAAAATCAATGAAGCAGTGCTCCGTCATATGAATGCCAGTTTGTTAAATCGAGATTGGAATGTGCTAGCAGATATTAGTGTGGATCAGGGTAGTGAAGCATTGATGAGAGAAATAGTGCTCACAGTATTAGACTTCAATGCGACAGAAAATATAAAAAAATTCAAAAATACAAAATACAAATCCCAAGAGCCATGGTTTACAATAGGGATAAAAAAAGTCAACCCGCAAATGCATCAAAATGTATAAAGATGTAATGAGTAAACCAAGAGATAGTCCCGATTTGAAAGTTATAGAAAATATAGAAATTTGTGCAATGTACTGAGAAGAAAAGCAAAATTCAACTTTTATAAAAACTTGATTGAAGAGAATAAAAAAGATTCAAAAAACATATGGTCTCTTTTGAATAAGTTAATTGGAAAAACTATTAATAAAAGAGATATTTCAGATGAAATTATATTAAACGGGATAAAGGAAACAAACAAAGAGGAAATATGTAATTTGCCAAACACTACAGTGAAGTAGGTGAAAAATTTGCACAAAGAATAGAGAAGAAAGGCAATTTGACTAATCCATTGGCTAATATGAGGAATAGAATAGAACAAAACTGTTTATTTTTTCCAACTACTACAACTGAAATAGAAAAAATCATCAAATGTTTGAAGAATAAAAACAGCAAAGGATATGATAATATTTCCAATAAAATATTAAAAAAAAATTAACCCAGGCATCATGAGAGCACTCTTGATAATTTTCAAAAAATCTTTTAGCGAATGATTTGACAAAAAAGTTTGAAATTTTGCAGTGGTGTAACTTTTGCAGGCGCCACAACAATATATGCTTCTGGAAATAATTTAAAATTTTTGTACAAAAAGGTTAATGAAGATTTAAGATCATTAAGAAGTTGGTTTAATGGTAATTCACTTACATTGAATATAGAAAAGTTAAGATATATCATTTTTCGATCAAAAAGGAACCAAGTTAATTACAATGGAAAACTAGATCTAAATGGGCAAACAATACCCCAAGTCAAAAGTATTAAATTTTTAGGTATCATGTTGGAATGGACGCTACAAGTAAAACATATGTTAACTAAAGTTATTGCAGGAAATTATAGTTTAGATATGATAAAAAAAACATTATACCTACTAGATCGAAATTACAAGTATATTATTGTAATGTACAAAGTCATCTGGCGTATGCCATAAGTGCCTGGGGACCTATTTTGAAAAGCAAGGATTTACAAAGTATAAGGAAACAACAAAATAAATCAATCAGGTTAAATATATAATGTCAAAAGAAGGACCAGACTAGAACCATATTATAAAAAGGGTAAAATATTAAAATTTGATAATCTAGTTAAAAGCTCACTGTTGAATATATCCTATAAGTATATAAGTGAAATATTACCATTACGAATTACGAACTTGTTTAGCCTAACAAACCATGACTACAATACAAGAAACAGAAACAATTTAAGGACACCACATCATACAACAAACATATACAATAAAAGTTATCTGGGACAAGCGCCAAGTCTATGGTTACATGCGAATATAACATTAAAAAGCAAAACTAGTGTCGAAGCCTTTAATAAAGCATTAAAAAAGCAACTTTGTAATTAATATTAGTGTGGAATTGTGCAATATATGTCAATTCATTTTTATTTTTTATTTTATTAATTTTTCTTTTGTTTAAGTTATGTTTCACTATATGAATTTAATTTCAATTTAATTTAATTAGCGTCTAAGATTTTCCTTTTATTTATAATGTAAGGGGTGTGCACAATTTTACAGCTTTTTAGTAAGCTAGTGCACATCCCCCACAGTATGCTAATGTAATTTATTGTTTATGTAATGTACTAACCTGATTGAAATACTACATACTGTGAACAAATAAAACATTTAAACATCATCATCATAAATTTCTTTGCATTGAAATTTAGTCTGTTTGTATCATCTATGTAAGCAGTACTGAATCTTTCTTCTTTTGTTTTTATATGTAAAGTTAAAGTTTTTGCAAGACAAAATACGATCGCAATACACATAATGTTAATACATTTTTTTAAATAAGCTACATGGCCAAATTTGGATAAACGCATGGTTTTCACCTCATTTTAATTAGGCAAAAACCATGCGTTTTCCATGCGTATATCCTTCTCATGGAAAACGCACGTGGCACATTTGGCCATGTAGTTCCAATAAATTGCTCACCAGCTCACATAGAGGCTGAGTTGATCATATTAAATATCTACAGTAGATGCCAAAAGTAATAAACATATAGAGTGTAATTTCTAGTGTTTTAGGTTGGCTCATTTGTGACATGAGTAAATTTTAGGTTGGCTTATTCGTGACATGAGTAAATTTTAGGTTGGCTCATTTGTGACATGAGTAAATTTTAGGTTGGCTCATTCGTGACATGAGTAAATTTTATGTTGGTTCATTCGTGACATGAGTAAATTTTAGGTTGGCTCATTCGTGACATGAGTAAATTTTATGTTGGCTCATTCGTGACATGAGTAAATTTTTTTTTGGGTATTTATTTTTCATCGTGCTTACTACTTTTATATAAGGTAAACATAAGTGGGGATAACTATGCATGTGACAATTATATTAATAACTTCAGCCAATGAGTGAGTGTCTTTCAACTCTGTCTATGTCTGTCTGGCTGTCCTTCCCCATTTGTTTTCTGTCTGCCTTGCTGTCGGTCTTTCCTCATCTCTTTTTTGTCTCTTTCTCACGCTAGACCTTCTTTGACATTACGTAACAACCACGCAATCTTGCACTTAATGCAAGGCTACGACCTTAACGTGACCTACTTTCAGTCTTGTGAAGGAAGTTATGACCTCCAGCCAATAGCTGAGCCAAGCATTCTCATTGGCCCTTAAGGCCTGGGTAAACTACCTGGCTCAAAGGCCATCAAAGATGGGCCCACCTTAAAGACACCTAATGCAGGACGTAATGGAAGATCGCCAGCAGAGTTTCCTGGTCCCTGACCTAGTGGACATTAACCAGAGCAATATTTGGACATACATTGATTAATCGTGCCAAGAAAAACATATTAGAGGTTTTTGAAATAATGATGAAAGTAAGATAAGTGTTTGAATAATATTAACTTTTTTTTTTGCCCCCCCCCCCCCCCCGCTATATTATTCACAGAAACGCTGATTTACAATGCTCCAGCATAGGGCTTTCGTGTTTAACTTCTTTATTCACAATAATGCCAAACACATGCCAATAGATTTATGCTCAGTTTTTGGTAAATACTAAACAATGGTCGAGTAATAAGAGTTGGCATGCCAATGCAGTGCCAATGACTAAATAAACGTAGATGGGCCCGGGTTCAATCTCCAACCTGGGCACTTTTACGAGTTATATCGGTCGCTAGAGAAGTTAAATTGGTAGTGCCTTGTACTTGTACTGCCAGTATGTATGTAAAAGACCCCATCAATGGGGTATATGTGCAACAAGGCTTATCATCTCATCATTACGTCTTCCTCTGGCTAGTGGTCAAATGAGCTGACTGAGTAGCATATTGACATTTACATTCACTTAGGGCCAACTTGTTACGTGTGAATCTGCGTAGTTAATACAGAATGGCAGGTATTTGTGCACTAACTGCTTCCTACAATTAATGAGAACTGTTTTCCTAATCAGCTGCTCATTATCTGGATGATGAACATAATATCAACGGTGAACACTTGGAACTTGAAGGTCACATTTTCAAGGTCCATCAATAATATCATCTTTCGAGACCTAAACAATAATTAGCTACGACTTAGGTATTGCTACGCCCAGCCTACGATCATTTGACTAACAAGTGACGAAATTCTGCAAGATAGTGAGAAAATACAAACCAGGTTACATAGTTGTGGGACCATGCAATCCCAATAAAATATTATTGACCGCGAATCAGTAGCACACAACTTGAATTTCGTAAAACTTGACGTAATTTTTAATCACAAATAAATAAATAAATACTTTTCTAGAAGTTTAAGTCCTTGATTATGTGCAAAATACATTGACCTTTGACCTCAAATTGCATAAATATGCACCTCATGGGAGCCATTTAAAGCATAGAGTGAGAAACTTCAGGATGTCACCTTCAAAACAAATTCAAGTGCCGCACTGCTGAGACGGTAACTATCAGACTAATTAAAGCTACTTTTTGAGGGTTGGCATAATATTTCTGAAAATATGGTTGCCAATGCTAAAATATGCATGTCATATTACCAGTCATTGTAGATTACATGGCGGAACTTAAAAACCATGTTTTGTGAAACTAGAAGATGTCATCATTCAAATGATACCAAAGTCCTCATGTATTGAACTAACTCAAAAACTAAGACTCTTTTGTATTGGAAACTTCACTCAATGTACAAAAACATTGTTTATATTGAATTTGCCATTGGTCACTGTGTGTGTGTGTGTGTGTGTGTGTGTGTGTGTGTGTGTGTGTGTGTGTGTGTGTGTGTGTGTGTGTGTGTGTGTGTGTGTGTGTGTGTGTGTGTGTGTGTGGGTGGTTGTGGGTGGTTGTGTTTGTGTTTGTGTGTTTAGGGCTTTACGTCCTGTATTTCTGCACCTGATGGGCTAATTAGAACAGGTAGGGACCATGGCAATGAGACAAACGATGAAACAGCCATCCAACATAGGCTCGATCAGAAATTGAACCAGGGACCCAGTGGTTGGAAGCCCAGAGTGCTACCTCTGAGCTAGGCCCCCGCCCTCATTATCACCTGTGAGGTTTATTTGGACGCACAGTAGAAACTGTCAGCTTTTGCTTAATGAAAGAAATTAAAAACAACTGAACTTATTTGGACGGAAATCATTATTTCCTGTAATCAGTATGCAAACAAATATGCTAAATTTAATTCTGCGCAGGACATAAACATGTTGCACATGCAACCATCAATACTTTTCCGAGGAACAATTTAAGGATAGATGAAGGATACCTGTAGACTAAACAGCATTATGCAAGGATATGCATGCCAAATTTCTTAAATCAGGCAATTTCAGTGTATGGCTAAATGTTTTATAGTTGTCATTGTTTTCTAGCTATACACTAGAAGAGTTTGAACTGATATCATTTGGCCCTGTTTGGAAAATGCTATACTTTCACAATTCTTATAATTAGATAGTAATGTTCGGCTGTCTGTTTTGGAAATTTCATTTCTGATTGCTCCATGACTAATCATGGTATCGAGTCAATTCGTCGACACGCAAAATTGTCGACAGCAATTCGTTGACAACCATTTCGTTGACAACCAACCCGTTTACATGAGGACGCCAAACTCATTGGCAATCAACGCCTTGGCTGACCATCTCGGTGACAAACTCTCGTGGCCATACCAACCAGCTCGTTGACATATAACTTAACAAGGTGTTTCAGGGCCATCGGTCTCCCCTCCCCCCTAGAGCTCTATCGCAGTTTTATGCTATTATCTCCGTAAATTACTTGGATTACAAACATATTAAGGTCATCATTTTATAGATCTCATTGATACGAATGTATTAGTAGCCAGTATAGGTGCGGCCGTGAATCTCCGGAGTCTGGTTTGTGGATAAAATGGTCATTGGGCAGATTAGCTGTCAACGAGTTTGCACTAATATGTCAACGAGATGGTAATGACCTGTCAACCAGTTGGTTGCTGTGGTTAAAAGTTTGTCAACCACTTTGTGTCTCCCAAATTTATACGAGTTGGTTTGTCACGAATTTGTACCAGGCCTTCTAATGTGTCAATGACTTGGTATATCGACGAATTTGTGTGTCGACGAATTGACCTGTATTCCAAATCATTTAGCAAACAGTTCGAATAACATGCACAAAAAATGTACTTAAAAAAAACCTATTTTAATATAATAGGTGTTTGTGTATTTTCACATTACTGCACTAAAAATCTACTTGACTTTAAGCTATAGTTGGTTGATCTTTCATGATTTTTATGGATGCAGGGTTGATTTTAGATAATTCAGGGATATGAGAATATTCACAGACTGCGTCATATCACAACGATAAAATGTCATGCAGTAAATTTGCATATGCACAGTTGTGTAGCATTAAATAACAGTTATAAAGCAGCTTTTAACTTTTACTACTCGCTGTCAATTATCACATCTAAAATATTAGTGATTGTATGTACCATTTATGTCCTGTGCAGAATTATAGCTGACATATATACTTGCAAAATCCAAGGAGTGTCAATAACACACTGTATGGTAATAGAGTCTTTTCACTAAGCAGCCCTGAATTCAGTAGGACATAAGTCTTTCATCTCTCCTTATTACTTGTTTTGCTTTCCAGACATAGTAGATCATAAATAACTGATTCTATAAATACAATTTTCTAAGGGAAAAAGCGGAAATCAATTGAATGATAAGATGTCAAATATACATTAAAATGCACAAAAAATGCTGCTGCTAGGATGCACTTTGCTTCAGCCAATCTCAGTTAGGGGCGGGAACTTTTTAGCCAATAGATTTGCAGTATTCTGTCTTAGCCACCTGGTGGAAGTATAGAGAACCTTCCGTGAAAATCCAGTATTCGTTCATTGAATATCTACGAACATTACCAAACAAGAATATATAGTTGAAAAAATTAATGAAAACCAACAAAAATAAACCTAAAATTTCCGTACATGAGAATTTGGGTATCAGTTTGGGCATATTAGGCGTGGAGTGACTGGAGTCCAACACAGAGTTTTGTGGGATGAGGAAAGTTTTATATTTCCGAATCCCACAAAAACTTTAAATATCAAAAACTTTAAACTTTTCACATCGCATTGCTTATATTCTCTGCTTCAAAATACCCTGCAGCCATCCAACATACACTCTGTCCAACCAACATACACTCCAGCCATCCAAGATGACAAAGGAATATTCTGATTGGCTCATGCGCAGTACCTGAGGAATAGCCCCATCAGTGAAAAACAAACTACACAAATATATCCATTAAACAACTTTAATATTTTTCTGATATTTTAATATTTCACAAAGGTCCGGCCCTGTGATTGTAGTCGCCTGCGATAACTCTGTGTTGTGTTCTCCTCCTCTCTCGGTCTCCACGAGAATGAGCGAGATCTCGGTAGATGATCCGACTCTGTGACTTCCAATTCACCTTGGTCTGGAAACTGCGCTGCAAATCCTCACAAGATGGAAAAGGCGTTTCCTAAACAAAGACAGGCTGACCTTTAGTGGTCATTTGTACGTCAACTGACCAACACCTTGTTGCTATTGGCAATTTATCAAGGAGAGAACGTGGGTGTGACCTATGTGCACTCGATTCACAGATTCAATATGGGCGCCATCACGAAAAGTTGGGTCTTAATTTTGCCTAAATCTGATTTATTGTATTATCCTTATTTTTCTTTGTAATATGTTTTTCTGAGTGTATTTGTTTGTTTGTTTTAAGAAGTTTTTTTCTTTGATCAGATTCAGACTCATTATTTCTTTGCCAAAAAAAGAAAAGAAATTAATTACAATACCGTTAAAAAAATCATTACAAATGAATCTGTTGTTACATTTTAATTGCATTTTATTTTTTCTTACCATCTGTCATGATCTGGTTGCGGTTAGAAGATTACGTTTCAAGATATTTTGTTGCGAGGAAATATTACGTTTTGTGTCATCTACTATGTCACATAACCTACAGTGAGTAATTCCGACACCAGACAAGATAATTGAAATTGTATATTTTCTATGACTTTAATTATCTTGTCAATTGAATATATCACCGGTTACGCAATGGCAATATTCTTAATAGGGTAAAGAAATCTAAAAGTATACGCTTCACGCAGTTATAATACTTATCCAATCTAGTTAGTTCAATATTGTATTTTTATTATTATTATTTCTTATTTTTTAAGTGAATTACATTATATAGACCTAATAATTTTACAATGGTATCAGCTTATCATGTACAGTACATTTTAATGTACATCCATGGTGCACTATCTTGTTATCAATTATGCATTCTTTAATATTATTAAAATCTACTGTTATGAGAAGCTAAAAATAATAGTTGAGATGTACTCACAGATTTCTTCAAGTCGTACATGAAATCCAGAGGAACATTTTGTCGGTAGAATACTTTGGAAATGACGTAACATTCAGCCCCATTGCTGACAAGTGACACATTGGGTTGGTCATGGAAAATCATGTCTGTCAGGCCCTTGAAAGAAAGAAGTTAATTGACAAACTGGTCAATTCTAATAGATAGATAGATAGATAGATAGATAGATAGATAGATAAATATATAAAATATAGATAGATAGATAGATAGATAGATAAAATATAGATAGATAGTCATCGACCCGACAGATATCCTTCTGGGGTGTCAGGGTATAGTGGTTAAGGTGTTCACCTGCTATCCACAAGGTTGTGGGTTCGAAGTTTCACCATGGCATCGAGGATTTGGGCAGATCCTCATCAACCATTGCCTCACCCCACCCAGGTGTCATGGGTACATGACATTAGGCACGCAGAGTTATGGCACTTGTGTGAGCTCTTAAGCCCCTGCGGTTAACCCTGTGTTCAATACTGAATACTCCCCAGGGAGTGGAGAAAGACTCAAGATTGGCCTGCCAAGGATGTAATTGTAAGATGGGTTGAGCCTCTGTAGAGGGATAACAGACTATAAACTCTGATTTCCATTTACATGCAACAGAACCTCCTCATTACAACCCTCAGCATTCAAAATTTTCAAGATTATATACAATTGGAAAAATAAAGTTGGACCCAAGAAATGTTGGTGTACAAATTGTACATAATTTTAAATCTTTTATTCGTTTTGCATGCCAGCAATAAGAACAGGATGTCTTTCTCCCTAGAAAGTAGTGCTGTCTGTCTGTCTGCCTGTCTGTCTGCCTGCCTGTCTGCCTGCCTGTCTGTCTGCCTGTCTGTCTGTCCGTATAGGAATCCTATTTTATACTCACAAAATGTTGCCCCCTCTGAAGAACTTGCATCAAGATGAACACATCAGGTCCCTTTACTTTCGACGGGTCATTTCTAGGTATTCTTAAATCTAAATCCTGTATTCTTTGGGTGAAGTTGCCATTGTTCGATTTTTGCCTAATTTTTGTCCTTACATCTGAAACTAATTTCATGATATACCGTTACCATCTATTATATACAGCCTAACTATTAGAATGATTTCTAGCATGGAAACCATGTAAATGAGATCAACATGATTTGTGGATGAAATGTTAATATATCCTTCTAGTTCACTGATAGATGACATTATTTTAATAAGTTATCAACTTATAACCGTCAGAATAAAAGATCAAATACCTGAGATTTCTGGAAGTTTGACATTAGCTGGATGAAGTGTATCTTTCTTAGGTGGTGTCATGTCAGTGGAAAAATATGCACCCTGTATTTTCAAGTAAAGCAGAAAGTTTTGTTCAGTAACAATGCTAGTTAATAAAAGTGTTTTTCTCTCTCTCTCTTAAGGGGGTTTCACACATAGCCGGATCAGACGCCGGAGCGTCCCGGAGTAACATTTTATTACCTCCGGTGGGTTCCGGGATCAAAGAGCTGTTAAATGTCAACAAAAAATAAATGTTTGACGATGTGTACACGATGTCAATACGGTCTCAACAAGAAGCAACACGGAGCTAACACGACTGTCCCGTTTAGAGTGCGGAGTGAACCGGATTTTCACGGTGCCTTCGTGGATATCACCGGTCTTTACACCGTGTTCATTCGTGTTGCTCCTTGTACTCTCCGGCGTTAATGGCGGCGAAATATTCATGCCCGGTTGACGCCGGATGTAGCCGGAGATATGCCGGAGTCAATACGGAGATTCCTGGAGATCGGCGGAGTATATTGGGAGTCTATACGGATCTACACGGATCTACACGGATCTACATGGATTAAATTACTCCGGGAACTCCGGCATGAAAAATTAAACATGTTTAATTTTTTCCCCCGGAGTCCCAAGGTGCTCCTGGAGCGCCCCGGAAATGACGGACAATGCCGGACTATCCCGGACATGAACACGATGTCTATACGGCTTTCCCCGGAGTATGCGGGAGTATTCCGGAGTTGACCTCCGGGACGCTCCGGCGTCTGATCCGGCTATGTGTGAAACCCCCTTTAGCAACTAAGCTTGACACCCGTTACCATAGAAACCGACTCAGATTAAAGTCACAAACACTTTTCTCGGAATCTTTTTTTTTTAAATCAGCAACAACATTTAATTATATTGTGAGCTTATAATTGTTCACGAGAAAAATGAAATTTATAAGTTTGTAAATGGATTACCCTGGATCCAATTTATTTTGCTTAAACTCCCGGGAAATATTAGGCCTAATCCTGTTTGTTCTTGACGTCATCACAATTTTTTTTACTAAGATATATACTAATAACAATTAGTTTCATGCTTGTTGACCAGGGCAACATATCACAGTGCAAATCTCTTTGATTACGATGTTATTCGAAGCTGCTAACATTCAAGAACTTTTGACTAGATGTTAAACCCCTATATAGTCATTTTGACTAATATAATCCACAGTATCTAAGTTAGTCAGCCTTATAGTCAGTTTCACTCACCCATGCCACAATAGTTATAATGACTAAAATCTTTACCCCAAAACCATGTTGATTTGTAAAACACAGACTTAGGTCAACTATAACTAGACAGTCATTCTGTACGCCATAAAATTGATCCTAGTACCCAGAGAACATGCTACAGTTAGTTTCATAAAAACGGCCCATCAAATTGAACTTAAACAAAGCTGGACAACTTTTACTATACGATGCTACCTGCCACTTAACGGAACTGTCTAGCTACAGCTGGCTACTCAAAGCCAGATCTGAAAATATATATTTATGATATATTAGATACATTTCTTAAATTTACCAACGGTATAAATTGTTCAGTGGTGATATATGTAAGCTGATTATTAGCTAGAAGTAGACAGAAGCAGCTGGCTAAATTTAGCCAGTTATAGCTACAGCCAGGAATAGGTCGCTACAGCCATCTAGAGGCGACCATATTTCATGAAACTGTCTGTAGATCGGCTGGACATCGGCACGTCATCAGCCAATGTTGAAATAATGTTGTCCTGATTTGGAATGCTATCTGGGTAGATAACATGCCAGGGCTGCCCGATGTTGACTAACGTTCATACCCAGATAGCATTCCAAATCGGCCCAGCATCATCTCCATGTAGGCCACTGTCGTTACAAAATTGGATCAACATCGCCGACATCGCGCCGACGTTGAAACGATTTGGAATGCTATCTGGGTACAACATGGGCGATGTCGGTTAAAGCTGCAACAATATCACATGTCATCTGGGCTAAGATCTGAGTCGAATGTTTTTCGATGAAATTGAGAAAATATAGTTTACATAAAGAATGCATTGAAACGTGACTCCCTTCATTATTTTCATTTGTCTGAGCCAGACCTACACAACTGTAACAAAAGTGAACATCAAAGTGTGTGAACCTTTTGTGTTGAGGTAATCTTAGGCAGATTGATTTTCTCTCCATTATTTTCCTCCGTCTCCTCCTCTGTCACCCAGCCATCTTCTTTTGCCACTTCCGGTTTTCTAGCCCCATCTAGCAGTGGGAATAAGAAGTTACTCAAGAGACTTCTCGTGGGTTTACGTTCCACGCGAGACTGTAGCTTCGTCTTGATGACGTCATAGTCCAAAATTCCCAGTCTGTCATGGCGGCTGAAATAGCCAGGGAGGGTGGCGGCCTGGTGAATATAATAAGTAATTTATCAATATTAATGATGAGAAAATCATTTCAGTAAGGAGTTTACTTGCTCTGAAAACAGTCATTAATTTGAATTACGAAAACAATCCATAGGAATCATATGTATGCTAAGAACGTTGTAATATTTTAACCGTATTGGAAAAAAAAATATAGAATATGATTATATAACCATTTTCATGTCCATTTCCACTTTGTTCTTGAATGTTGGGAGGACCATTGTATGAGCACGTGACCCTATAACAATAGAACGTCTCTTCCTTCTTTTCTGGAATGGGACCCCTACTTCCGGTTTAGCTGGTTGAATAAAAGTATAAGCACAGACAAGAACATGTTCTTAGGAAGTGTGTTTAACTTCAATATATATATATATAATATATGATATGCTATCAGAATGCTATCATTTAAAAATTTGATCATTCTAAACATTACGTAATAGATTTATTTCATTTTTTTTTTATTATATTTTTTTTTCACTTTCATTAAACATATTATAAATTTAATTTTCAAAACATTTAGTACATAATGTGAAGAGACCAATAAGGTATCCATTCGCTATCGTTGGGAGATAATATCGTGGTAATAGAAATTCCAGTGTAGCCAATTGTATCAAATTGCTCGGTGCCAAGACTATAATTCAAAAGTTTGGCTCAGGAAAAAGTGAGATGCTTAATTACATTGTATACATTTCAGCACAGATAATTACTTGCCATCATTTTCCTTTTTCATCTCACAGTATTTTCCACAATTACTTACACGAATTATGAGAGTTTCCATCCTTTTTCTTTTTTGGCTTCACATTTTGAAGACGACCAAGTACTGAAAGAGATCCCTGAAAAAATATGCATTGAATTCTCATAATAATGCCCAGATGACCTTCTATATTAGCCCAATGTTGGCCCATTCGATTGTAAGGCCGATTTGGCATGCTACATTTTGGAACCCTTCAATAAAGACCACTTCGATTTTAAGGCCAATGAACTGTCCATAAATTGGGGTATTGCTGTATATTCTAAAATATCCCATACTGACCCCAAAGATTATGTACACCGCCCCCCACCCCTCCAAAAAAAAAGAAATATATGACCACTTTCACTTTTTTGAAGTTGACCATTTTTGTGAATAAAGGCTCAATTGACCTAATATATTTTTTTGAAAAGGGGGGGGGGGGGTCTTGACCGTGGGGTTCTACTTTTATTTAGACTTTATGATATATTGCCAATAACCTGCATGGGATACAGCTAACAAACACATATCAGAAAGACCCAGATGAGATTTTCCATATTGACATGCCAAGCAAATGAAAGGATTTCAGCCTCAATTGTACTCGGCATTTCCTACAATAATAACACACCATCAATCGATGCAAACTCATTCTGATATTGTCAGAAATTTCAATATTTCAGAGCTTACATTTCAACAAATGATTTTTCTGTCCATTTCCGTTGGATAAAATGCAAATTCAACGAGTCTCAAGGGATGTGGTATTGAATAGAAAGGATGCAAAATTTGATTGTTATGGGAAAGGTGTCATCCAAACGTGTTGAATATATTAATCAGTGGAATGATGATTTTTTCACTAGATGGAGAAATGAATGGCTTCGAGCAAGCCGTTGTGATAAACTTACAAGGCGTTGTGATAAACTTACAAAGCATTGTGACAAACTTACAAAGCGTTGTGACAAACTTACAAAGCGTTGTGACAAACTTGCAAGACCTTAAGATAAACAAGGACATGCAATTTAAATGTATAGATAGATAGATAGATATATAGACAGACATATATATATATATATATATATATATATATATATATATATATATATAGATTGATGGATAGATGTGGAAAGTGCAGCTTTTCTTGCTGTTATCAAGGGTTGATTGATGAGGTTGGAGAGAGGAGGAGTCCACCCAATGGCACCCATGATACACATTACCCCATGGGTTGGATCTTTTGCTTGCCTTAGCATAGACACCAAGTACAAGGGTCGCAAACTTAACGTCTGATCCTAACGAAATCCAGCTGCTGGGATGTTGCTTATGAAGGGTGCCCGGGCCTGGGAATAAGTCCGGGTCCTTCAGAGGAGCAGGCGAGCATCTTGCCACTAGACCACCCAGCTGCTATTTATTTGCACATGTGGTTCAAAACACAATTTACGCTTATCAAATTACAAATGTAGTAAAATGAACTAAACCTCAAATACAATTACAACAAGATTTGTACTACAGCAGGCCCATTTTTATAAATTTGATATGCATGCTCCTATTTTGCAGGATTATGAAATCTCTCCATGACAGAGGCTGACTTAGATTTAAGGTTCCACAGATCCATCATAAATCCCAACAAAACCAATAGGTACCGAACAGTATAAAACTCTTGTAAAGAGTGAAACAGAGAGTAACTGGGTGACATGTAGGAATTGAATGGGTCAGAAAATGAGTCAGAAGAGCAGACAGAAACTCAGAGACAGCCACACAGACAGACGGCCAGCAAGCCAGAAATATAAATATAAATTTTGTGGCACAGCCAACCTCATATAGGTCTACAAATTGTAATGAATACTACTATGATAATTCAACGGTGCCTGGAAAGAAGGGAAGGGAAGATAAGCAAAATTTGCCAAAATGGAAGGGGTCTTTCTGCTGGAATTTGTATGGGTGTAATACGTTTTGAAACCCAATTAACTTGTGAGGCCTCAACGTAATTTATATGCCATTTGATATTAGTAAATTTATGGAGAAACTTTAATTGAACCCTTTAAAAAATATCTTTGATGCAATGGCTTTATTATGGGTTTTAGAGAGACTACTCACCGATTTGACAATATAGATCCAATCTGAGTCGTTGCTATTGGCAGCCACAACAGCTCCTGCCCTGAAACAATAGAAGCATCAGCCTCGTTTTCACGTTTGGTGCACACAACCAAAACAATGGTGATAAACAATGCCCCATTAGGTAATGAATCCTTAAAATGCATGAGATATCAACATTTTCCCTTGAAAACTCACTCAAATCGAACGATCTTGCATAATAAAGGCGACTCCAAAACTTCTTTCAGAGGAAACTTCTTGAAAATTGTTAAACTCCTGAAATAAATAAACATGATATCCCTGATGCAATGCCACTTCGGACTAACACTGACATTGAGCCAATGTGAGGAATTGATTGATTGATTGATCAATTGATTAATTGTATGCCACCTGCCACCTTTAGCTATCTATTAAACTAATTAACATTATGATATCTTTGCCATTTTTTAACACTGCTGTTTTCTACAGATATATCAAATTGATACATATATATATAGTCAGTTGAAATTTAACTTATCAAATTTTCTACTAATTTTACTATCTGTGGAGAAGCACCTTGTAGATTTCATAAGTAAAAATCAACTCAATTCAATTGTTAGTTACACACAGCTATATAAATCAACTGGTAACGTAAACAATGACATATAAAGGGTTATATTTAATTAGTTCATTGCCTGACCAGTTGATCGTTCAATCACTTAGCCATTCATTTATTTATTGTGTCAATCTGTAATGCATATCTTGTTATTGTGAATATTTAGAAAATATATTACCTCAAAAAATATAAATCTTCGTAATCCATATCAAATCAAGTTTGGCAGACAAGTCCAACTGGAAAAAAAAAGATCATAATAATGACATAAAATTACATCTGATTGTAGATCTAAACATCATAACTTGTAGCTTTGAATTCATTTTGATATACAATTTTAGATTATCCAACTTCTAATGTGTGTGTGTGTGTGTGTGTGTGTGTGTGTGTGTGTGTGTGTGTGTGTGTGTGTGTGTGTGTGTGTGTGTGTGTGTGTGTGTGTGTGTGTGTGTGTGTGTGATTAGGGCTTTACGTCCTGTATTTCTGAACCTGATGGGCTAATTAGGACAGGCAGAGACCATGGCAATGAGACGAAGGATATCCACCTTCTAATGTAATTATAACTTGTAGCTTTGAATTCATTTTGATATTACATTTTAGATAATCCAACTTCTAATGTAATATCTCTGTGAATAAACCTAGATCTTGATTCAGGTCTATTGTCGTTCTGCAGTTAAAATTCTGGTAACTTGAGTAAACCCACTTTGGGTTAAGTAAGACACCAGCAGAGAATATCATTATAAGCAGGGACAAAATTGGAATTCCAAGTGTATCAAATTTACCAATTTTGTGGAGTGTGGGATCATAAATCCATATTTGTAAAATTCATATTTACAAATGGTTTGTGATTTGGAAGCGTAATACTGTCAAATATGACAGCCTCTTTTTTTTTCTTTTTCTGTCTTATGTTGTTAATAAAGATTTATCTACATTATGAAATTATTCTTTCATACATGAGTACTTCTCAGATTTTAGTTGGTCTAGATAGGCAACATTAAATTCTGACGGCCTTAGGCCTATGCATGCAAAGACAGCTAACTAGTTTAAAATGGATTAGGCTAAGTATTACTGTAATTAATGTCCTTAATTTTACAACACAAAATTAAAGATAATAATCTTGCATCTAAGTTGATGTTCTTTGTATTTTTTTTTTTTATTCTTGACCTTTAGTCTATGATAATTTTCCTCATCCTGAATTGCCCTTATAAAGCATTTTCACATTACTGTAAGTCAAATAATATATTGTTTCATTCTACTTAACGAATCACATATTTTCTTAATGAAAATTAATATGGTAAAATCGTGTTGAAACCCATTTGCCAATATAAATGAGTATGGGCTCCACAACAATTTTCAGATTTTAAAAACAGAACTATTTATCAGGCTACATGCCATAAAGCGGACATAAAGCATAGAGTTCCATGCATAAAGCATCAAAATTCATACATTTAACACCAGAGGGCATCGCATCGTACTGTCAGATCCCCCCCCCCCCCCTTGTGACCGTTTGGGTTAACAGTGCTTGTTCTTGCTGAGCACAAATTAAGAGTCAATATTAAGCTCAAGTAAATTCTATTGTGATAAAATAATGTAGTGAAATGTTTATGATACAAGAAATAAATGTAATTTAACAATATTTAGTAAGATGCCAATTAATTGTATTTCTTATATAACTGCTTGTTGCGGCGTTTTCGATAAGTATTGGACAGAAACAAATCACTTCAGCGACTTTGTGCCACGGCGTACATGCAAATAACCATATCAATTATCACGGTCTGTGTATAATGAGTAATGTGAACTCTGTTTTATTGCCTAGTTTTTGGTCATTATCTACCCCTAGAAGGCAGGGTACACACTTTCCGGTAAAGCTAATGTAGGTTGTTAACTGCTCTTCTGACGTGGTGGCTCATGACATTCAATGATTACAAATGAAAGGAACAACAATAATTTTCAATAACAAATGTATAGGCGATGTAGCATATAAAAATGATGAATGAACATAGGGGAAGACTGCAGAATTATGAGTTTTAAAAGATTTTACAATGATGGAGATTCATGAAATAATTTCATACATTGCAACATTGGCCTATCTATATTAGTGTACATGGCTCTTAATGTAATCAGCAATCAGAAACATAAATGAAGAGCAATTAACAGATCCAATTTGTGTGATTTCATTTGAGAAACCATGACCTTAATATCTATTTACATTATTTCTTTCCTAAGAAAAACTAATGTGATTTTAATTGGTTACTATCATAGTATGGTCTTTTGGTCTGTTTCAATATTGTGATGCTGCTATTGTTACCAGTGTTGCAGTGGTCGACCTATTGCAGGCCTCTGACCCTAATTGGCCATCATGGGTATGGGGTGTGGCCAAAAAACTTGCACCAGGCCTCTTCTCTTTCGGGATAGCTCTTGGTTACTCTAATGCTTATTTATATATATATGAAGTCTTTTTAAGTTTTGTCACATTTGGTCAGGGTTACAAGCAATTGGTCATTGTGATATTTTTGATCTTATAATGTCAGATAATATCAGTGTCTGAATTATTGAGAGGGTGCATGCTGCAGAGCTTGTTCTGAGTGACACATATCACAGAAGTCAGATTTCTGTCTGCTTGCATGGTGTCTCCAGTTGCAGAAAAGTTTATGAATAAGAGATTTATTAGTTACTACACCTCTGAAGCCACAGAAAATATAATATTTGCACAGAATCCTCCTTCAGTGTTTTCTATAAATATATATATATATATATATATATATATATTGTAAGAAAGTTGGTTCCAGTTTTGATCCAGCAAGCTCTAAAAATCGAAACAGAGAAATATAATAGCATTCAAGAGGGACTATTTGAACCACCAACTAATCTGGAAATTATCGCATGATATTCAGGAAGATGGGCCAGTTAAGTCCACAAAAAAGACAGAAAATTTACCTTAACCCAAACTAGCACTCTCTGTCACAAAGGTGTCAAAAGTCAAGACAGGTATCTGTAGCACATCTGAAGGATCACTTGACTTATTCTAATAACAAAAGGTTCAGCAGTAGCTGTTTTTGCAAGCTTTTGGTAGCACCCTGTAGTATAGGCGTTTCCGCAGGAAAGCCTCTCCTCTGAAGAAGATGTCCTATAGGCCGATGCTTGCCTACAAAACAGCAAGGAGAAGCTAGTTTTTCAATTTCTCCTCTGTACGTTTCATTCATGAAAAGTTCTCAGATATGAAAAAGGTTAAGTGAGGCAGCCAGCAGTCAAGAGAGAAACTGTGAAATGGAAGATTTTAGAAAAACCTTTGCTTAGTTAGTAATATTAATTTTTTAAAAAGAGAGAGATACGCTTAAGGTCAGAGGTCTTGGTGGGCGCTGGGGTTTGCCCCATTCTCTCGGTGGAACCCATCGCCCTTGACAGTCCTCGCAGGCAGTTGAAAACTTCCAATAAAACAGCCCATGCAAAAGGGAACTTTCCGAGGAAACGAAACCTAACACTTAAGAATCGAAAAAGGTGAAAGGCAATGAGGCATTTAGGCTTTTCTACTAAATTAGTTTAATGGACCCAAGCATTAGAGTGTGATTTTCTCTATGTCCTCTCTAAAGTTCAAAGTATTATATATAGTCCAGTTGCCAAATCGGATTTTTAGGGTCAAGGAAGTCATTTATGCTATTAAATTTATCATTATTATTATTATTATTATTTATCTTTAAATTTCTATAGCGCTACTAATTACAAAGGTAATTCAAGTGGGCTGTACAATGGTATTTAAATCGATTGAAAAAGAAATGTCTTTAATTTGCTTTTAAATGTTGAGTAATTGTCTATATTTTGGATGCTTCCTGGCAAAAGAGTTCCACACACGAGGACCATATACACTGAATGACCTTTGTGCAAAGGTCGAACGTCTTGTAAATGGGACAGTGAGGATGATATTGTCACTATTGGACGATCTTGTATTCCGAGCAAATGATTTAATCTGTATCAAGTCAGACAGATAAGTTGGTGCAGTCTTATGAATACATTAAAAAACTAAGCAAAGAATTTTAAAAACGATTCTCTGTCTAATGGGCAACCAGTGTAATGCCAGCAGTGCCCCTGAAGAGCTGTCATACTTGGAAGACATAGAACGACCTTGGCTGACCAGTTTTGGACCCTCTGTAATTTGCGAATGGTATTGTCAGGAAGACCACAAAGTACACTGTTGGAGTAATCCAAGTGACTTAGTACCAGCGTTGATGCTAATGTTGTTGCTGTCTTTGTGTCAATGAATATCCTAATCTGCTTGATCTTGCGGATGTTACAGATGGCAGTTCTGCATTTAGCCATAATATGATCTTGTAGAACTAATCCACTATCTAAATACAATCCCAGATATTTGATGGTATCACTGACAGACACCTGCTCTTTACCAATACTGAGATGCCTTGTTTGCACTTTTGACAGTAATTGGCGACTACCAAATATAGTAATCTCTGTCTTTTCTGGGTTTATCTTAAGATAGTTGGCAGACATCCAGTTAATAATATTTCCGATGGACTTCTCAATTCGCTGCACACAGTGATTTTCTGAATGCAGTGCAGATGGGACAAAACTGTCTTTGATATAGTGGTCGTCTGCATAGCCACCCAAGTCTTGACCAGAATCAATGCAGTGAGCAATCGTACTCACATACATGTTAAATAGCACTGGTCCAAGACAGCTTCCTTGTGGAACAGAGTAGTTGAATGTACGTGTTGATGATGTTGTGTCATTGCAATTTCCCTAATGCATGATATTGCCTGGATGATTAATATTCATAATAAATGTTGCATGTGTAGCGATAGTGGTAAGCTAATATTGATATCTTGCTGTCCAAACAGGAAAATATAACAATATGATCAGCCATAATTGACAGGTACGTCATTTACTGTAAACTGCTTCTCTGAATTGTATAAATTGTGGTGCAGGTACAGGAAAAACTGTCAGAAAATGTATCAGATGCTTTGAAAGATTAACTTTTTCATTCCATCAGATTTCAAATAAATTGTGCTCAGATGTACATCATAATATCATAGAATTCTTTTCAGGGTATTAATATGATAATTCCATTCACTCCCGAAACAAAAAATTACAGATTGATGAGGCCTACAACAAACTTCATCTTCAAAGAACATTACTCTCCAGGTCAGCATCCTGATAGAGGTACAAAAATTATCCAGTGATGAAAAAGCAGCAGATGTTTGTAATGATTTTCTACCTGAGAAATTTCAATTTCGAGTTGTTGCATTCTTCAGATTAGCAGTATTACTTGACAATACCATTGGCATTGATGTGACACCCCAAATGACCAGGAGACCGAGATGAGTTCACTACACATATGAAACTCAACTATCTCTGGATGGTACCTCCATAGCATGTAGGCATCTGCTTCTAAACTTTCTTGCTGGACATGGTAAGCTATTGGAATATCTCCTTATGTGAATTATGATGTTGATGTCCATGCTTTCCATGCTTTGTGAAGCTTCAACTGATTGAATACTACATATTGTATTGGAAAAGATGTGCATGCACAAACTGCCTAGCAAATCTACAGAATTACCTGAGGTAGTGAACTTATTTCTGTCACCTCATAAGTCCTTTAAATTGGCATTTTCTGTACAAATTGGTAAACATCATAGAAATAACTAGGAAGACCATAACAAACTTAAGTTCCAACCAACAACACTATATACGTTTTGGAACATTCCTGAGGCATTATGTTTGAAGAAATCTCTTGATTTACGTTGCCTCAAGACAAAACATCTTCGAGGATTGATGGACAGTTAAGTTAGTCTAGTTAGTAACAGTTGTTCACAATTTCCACGCAAACATTGCTTCTAACTCATGTATGCAGATGAAATGCAAGTGTCAGACAGCAATTACAAAGCTATGAAAAGAGAAACTGATATTATATCATTTTATGATGTTGCCTACCAGTGGATATGTATCTGTGTGATCAAATTAGGGTGACAGTCCAGTTTCGAGCAGGTTTTCAAGCAGATCACTACATGCTCTAGAGGCACCCTCCAGAAGTATTTTATTTGAGTCATTGCCAGCTTATGATTATAAAACACTCTTTCTTAGCCATTTTAGCAATGATTGCTTCAATGTTTGCAACTCGACAAAGCACAAATCATCACTGAAGTGAATAACTAATCGAACAATGATCTTGCAGCATGATCGTGCTATATGGTTAAATGATGTATGTTGACTTTTAAGGAAGCAGAATCATTTGGTTGGGAAAAATTTATGGATATGCTACTTGTGTAATCAATTTACTGCCAAGCTGAAAAATGCAAGAATGATACTACACAATTAGCTCAAAGTTAGACTTAATCAGGCAAAGAATCATTGCAATCACTGGTAAATAATATCTACTGTTTGAACTCATCACTGACAACTCTCTATCAAGATATTGGGAGCAGAATGTTCTTAGAAGATGAAATGTGTTGCATTCGATCTGCGAGTATTTAATTAATTAATTTTTTGTTGAAACTATATTTGTTCCTATATTTTCATCTTTCTTCTTGTATAAGAATATTTTGATTATCTGATTATGCTGATACACAAGGCTTGTGATGTCTAATGAAATTATTTGTTGAATTTTTCAATCGACATGTCAACACATCTGATGATAAATTTGTCACAGTTTTTCCTGTATGTAAGTACCTGCACCACAGTTTATAAGATTAGGAGAAACAGTTTACAGCCAATGAGGTATCTGTTATGGCCAATGACATGAAAACGAGGCACAAATGAACGTCATTAGCGTCCTCGCTTCATGATACATTTTATTAAACAGCTTCTTTAATTTTCGTCTGATTTTCAAAATTCCAAGTTACTTATGTACAAAAATTCATTTTTAGGTGGCTTATGGTGTGAATTGAAACAACTCCGATCTCATTTCTTTATAAAATGACTCTGAAGTCGCGAATCGGCGACGCTCCCCGTTACGTTCCTATGCATAATTAGCTAAAATGTAAACAAAGCTGAGCGAGTAGATTCCTGACAATGCACCTTTAATCATTCAGGTAAAATCATACATTAGGGAAATTGCAATAATATAAATTTAATAGCATAAATCACTTCCTTGACCCTAAAAACATAGTTAAGACACCAACTTTCAAGCACCAATAATAAGGAAGTTATGGGGCATTTAGTAGTCGTCTGGTAGCCTTTTTTTTTTGGGCCCATAAAGATTATCCCTAAGGGTGCCAAAGTGGCACCCACCTGATTCCTGCTCAGGACATACCATATTTTACCAGAATCCACCATAAAACATCATCTATACCACGAAACACGCTTTCCTGGAATTACACTGAACTAAAACTGAATAGATTCAAACGAATTTAAGCCAGTATTACCACAAGTTTTGTTGAACAAAGTCTTATCTTATCTTATCTTATCTTGAAGTTTACCTTGATTGAGTATTTTAAAGTTAAGGACAATACAAACAGTCTGAACAGGCCAATGGTTGGCTGCAATTGACAGTGTACATGTACACATGATGTGAAAAGTAAACTGGACTGGACTTCGTGGCTACGAGACCATTGATTGATGTTGATATTTCTGGTTATATATCAAGAGTCATGACTCAGCTCAGTGCAACAGAACAGTTGCTAGCCTTTTAATATACCAGAAACTTATATATATATATATATCAGTCATATGTACACTTACCAGGTATGGTAACATACAGAGTATACTTTGTATCCCTGGATTACACTTGAAATTAACCGTGAGGATATACTTGTTCCCAGTGTCTCATAACAGATGCTATATGTCAATACAGAGAGTGGTCACTGATATCAATATATTCATATCACTAACGGAATGTTGTCATTATTAATTCATGTTTTGGTGACGTAGAAATACAATATGACAGGACTGTGAGCCCAATAATATCTGTGGGAGCACATCCATATTTAACAATCGATTCATACAGCTGTAATACACGAGTCCATGAATGTATAATTAACATCCAAGTGTAATCATATTTTTGGCCAAGTGGTATACATTTAGGTCATTCCCAATTTGCTAAATGGTAATTAAAATATCTATAACAACAAGTGGCGTGCTGTGAGAGACATTAGTTGTAGGGTTCCACCCAGGAAAATTGTTCCACTGTTAATACTGTACATTTCATTATAATAAATAAAATGAAAATACAATTAGTCATGATAGCAGTCCATCAGATATAATAATATATAATAATATATAATGAGTGAATGTGAATATTGGAAATTGTACAATACAATCTAGTGTGTATAATAGTTCATGGATGTGGAATTTGACACATGGGCATAAATATTGGTTGATATACAAGCTAGGGGTAGATAGAAGTGGCTGACTTCAGCCAGTTATAACTACAGCCAGGAAAAGGTTGCTACAGCTGTCTAGAGTCAACCACATTTTATGAAACTAACTGTATATTTAAATCCCCTGCAGGGCCAGCATGTATAGTACTGTAGGGGTCCATCCACCAAATCCCACGAAACCATGCAGTGACTCATAAGTATACTTGTTTCAAATGTTATGTGTGAATACATGTAAATTTCTAGATTACTTTAATTCTTTTATACACATGATGTTTGGTCATTGTGGATTGACCTTAACTTTACATCATCGCTGTCGATGCCCTACACTTTCAATGTTGCACTAACTCTACCTTTGTCTGTATTGCATAATTCATTGATAATTATTGTTTATTTAATGTATGGATGTATAATTTTGTATATAGTCTATGCACCTGCTCTGTTAATATTACCACCTGGTGCCTAAATTGCACATATTTGTGCACAGTGTACTCTTTAATCCTCTTAACTACAGGTGTAATGCATGACCTATATCAAAGTCAATATTCCCAGGTGAAACATGCATAGTATCAATTTGCAAGGACAGAGGTGCGAACACCAGCAATGTGATGAAACTGTGAAGTTTGCTTTAAGTCAATTAACTATTTAGTTGAACAAACATGGCTGGAAAGGACAATACGGAGTGGAGAAAAAGTATACTGGAGGAAGTAAAAACTGTCAGTATTCTTGGAAGACCTGGGACATTGGTTGTTAACGGAGATGATGCAGAACCAGTACTAACAGGAGCATCTTCAACTGATGTTCTTCTCGCTGCAGCAACAATAGGAAAAGGGAAGATGGTAGTCTTCAGTAATACGAGTTATGCTGACTGTAAGTAAACTTTAAAACAGTCAACAGAGGCACTCTTGAGCTGTTGCTTGGGTTTTTGCTCGTACTCTATTGCACTTCATCACAAGTTCAGAACTTGACTGGTAATGCGACAATGTTTATACAGTTAGTTTCATAAAATATGGTTGACTCTAGACAGCGGTAGCAACCTATTCCTAGCTGTAGGTATAACTGGCTGAAGCTAGCCACTTCTGTCTACTCCTATCTTATAGTCAGCTAACACCAACCACCACTAAAACAATTTAAACCTTGGAAAATGTAAGAAATTTATCTAAAATATAAGATAAATTTATATGTGCAATAGACACTCTCAACTTATGCACCAAATATGGTGCCGCATGTCGTATGAGTAGCCAGCTATAGCCAGACAGTTCCGTTCATAGTCAGGTAGCATCGTATTGCTGAAGTTTTCTCTAGGTTCAGTTTGACAGGCCATATTTAATAAACTAACTGTATGTAATTTTCTTGTGCAGTCTGAATCTTAAAAAACATTTTTTAATGAAATTGCTTAAAGCCCAAGAAATCGTCATAATCGCAGAGGTATTATAATAAGACCCATTGGTTATGTGGTATATTTTTATATACAGATTAGCCAGGATCACGAGTGGCGTTAGCCACAAGGGAATTCTGAAACCAATCTGTCCACGAGTGAGGGAATATAAAAATATGCCACATATCCACTTGGGTCGAGCATTGCATACCCGTTGTCAGCAACAGCATCACCTCAAAACTTTCTGGGACATTTTCAATAAAGGAATGATATTTACAAACCAGTTGTTAAATATTTATTGTCCGAATTGTTTTTATAGTAGATTTTAAAAGAAAATGGTTTATTGTTCAGTATTATTCGATTGTATTACTGAAGCGATGACACTTCCTTGACGTTGCCCACAGCAACACAGATACACAATAGCTTGTATCTGTGGACTGAACGGACCATTGACTTTCTGTTACGCTTTTTGGTCCTATAATCGTTAATTCTGGTCCGATTTCAAAAATTCAAACTTTCTTAAAGAGCTGATAATTTTATCTGTTGAATGGTGGTAAAACTGTGACTCCGAATTTTGGTGCTAGTTCAAACGGCGAAGTGCTAAGCTGCAAAAAGTGATTTTTTGTCTTTGGCCTGCCAAACATAGAAGTATGTGGTATACATCTCCCGTCCTTGTAAGGTAAACCATGTAGTATAGATATGTATACCACATAGGCTATACCACATGGCTTTTCTATTGGTCATTGTGGGATATTATCATAATGACACTGTATCCCATGGGAGCAAAAAATCAAATATGGATCCACAGCATTTCACAAGTACAGCAAACATTATTTGGTTTTTAGATGCACGTATTAATATCGCTGTAAAACCTAATCATTGTATCTTTTTAGCCAGGTTTAAAAATTGTTACTTTTGGGAGCCATGTCGTCACGAATAGCTCATTTAATCATATGTAGCAACTTAATTAACACAATTATTTATAAGTGTATAATTTTAGAAGACCGTTTATGTCCAAGAAATGAAATTTAAGGGAGTGTCTGACTTTGTGCAACTGTAGCCCGAGAAACCCTTCATGACCGCACGCCGCTGTCGGCTCTTGTTCATATTGTGACGCTCAAAAAATGTCAGATCTATAATAAACATGAGCTAAGTGAACATTCATTCTTCAGGCTAATACAACTGCAACCCTGTACATTCAAATGTAATATATTTAATAATTTTTAATATTCTGATCCCATTTTTTTGTCACTAGTAAATTAAAAATTGCACACAACTAGGTCAATAACAAGTTATAGCAGGGTGTGTCTGTAGCTTATTGTTGCTCAATTATATTTACCCTTTAGAGAATTGCAGTGCAGATGAACTTCATACATGTAGCAGTGTGTAACAGATGCTGAATGGGCACATCACTGCACAATATTCATGCAATAGTCAACACACAATTTCCTATCTGTGAATGATATACATTTTGTATGTCACAAAAAAAAGGGCATAATTTTTACTCTAAAATAGTCAATCCATGACAATGGCCGCGCAGTACAAAAGGTTTATCTGCAACCTTTTTATCAAGGTGTCACTTGGTTGCCCCGAAAATACCTTTAAATGTAAATAATGGGATCTTTAGGCGACAGTAGAGTACAGGTCATGTGGACACCTGTTGTACACTTCGTAGAGCATATACCGCCAATAAATATGCTACCCAACTTGTTTGTTAGCCATTCAAATCCTAATTAGTAGATGCCAACAAGGCTGGTCTTTCTCCTCCACCATTACAGCTGATTGCAATGAAGTGTAGTCAACAGACCATCAGTCCAATTCCAAGTGTGACAGTTTTTCACGCATGAGTGCCTCCCTAATAGTCTTAATCTGCTGCTTTAAATGAGCTGGTGGATTGCTAGTCAATTATCAATTCATAGAGTAAAGTTACACAATATACATTTTACAATCAGTCATAAGATTTTAAAACACAGTGACCTGAATTTATTTGCATTGTTTTTTTTATTCTGTTGCAAAATAGGTGATCATGCATTTACTAGTCAAAACACAACAGGTCACCGTTTAGCACGCATGAGTGCCTCCCTAATAGGTTAGACTATCCTAATCTGTTACTTTAAATGAGCGGGTGGATTGCTGGACAACTATTTATTTGCAATGTTTTGAATTCTGTTGCAACTGAGTTGTGATTGAGACCAAAGCAATTTAGTTCATTTCCATTTGTGGGCTTAATTGGGAACCACTCAAGCATGGTAAAGTGTGACATCACCAGGAGACTTTGTCAAGTGGTTGGCTACACTTCATTGCAATCCACTTTAATTCTATCCGCAAAAAAGGGTATATTCTGCAGAACTATATTATCATTCCATCGTGACTGTCATTTTGAATCATTAGTGTATTGTCAAATTAAGCTTTAAGAGAAGTGTCTAGCTTTGTTTGTTTTATTTTTTTAATATTTTTTTCAAGCAACTTGACATAGGCCTACAGTGTCTTTAATCTGTATGTTCCAAGATTAATAAAAAATCATCTAATGTCTTGCAGGGTTCCTTGAATCGTCCAGCAGAGAAGATGACGATAAATTGAGAGAAAACATTCTCGCTTGGATTACAGATGGAAAATACTCTGAGGAAGACTGGTCTCTTATGGATTTCGATGATGTCGATGAGCCTGTGGAGCCAAAAAAGTTAGTCGTTGTTTGGAAAGTACATAAAATCCCAAACCAGGAAACAATCGATGGACTCCATACCCTTTTAAGGAAAGGTGGTGCACTAGTCATTGCTATTCACCCAAGTAGTCATGCAAGCAAATTTAAAGATGTTTTACTCAATTCTCCTGTGTATGCATTTTTGAAAATGGCTGGTGTATACTTAACGACAAGGAAGTGCCAACTAGAGGATCAACAGAATATCGATGTGAGCAAAAATCAAGCACAGTTCAGCCACATTGGAAAGTGGATGAAGCAGTGCCAAGCGAAGAGAGAAGTGGACACAACGTGGGGTATTGGAGTCGTCCAAGCAATAGGATCCCTACAAGATGAAGACTGTTCAGAGTTGCTCAATCCTTTTGTTAACAGTCTGAACCTGGAGTCACTTTACGAAGCCCCTACGAAGATGAAGCCACTTAAAGCTCACAAACGTATCCCTGCTTTACTCTTGAACATTGTTTACAAGCATATCGAAAGCGACACACCAGCTCTAGGTGTCCATAATTTCCCAGGAAAATTCAACTCGGAGCCTTTGCTTTTCACCAAACAGTTCAAAGTAGATAGTCGCTGTAAAGACGTTCACCCAACAGGAATGTATCTTCCTCCTGGGGGCACTGTGAAAATTGAACTACTAGAGGGCATTGCAGAAGAGTGGGAAGTTCAAATTGGATGCCACACAGATAACCTAGCCACAAAATCCATATATAAACGTTGGCCAGACATTTGTGTTAAAAAGAAAATTGACAAAACTGGCATAACTGAAATATACAGCGCCTTTGGAGGGGGCATTTACTTATGCAGTCCTGAAGAAGGGGCAAGCATAACAGTGTCCCTCTCTGGAGTTGTACCAGCACCGCTGTTTAAATCGACTGGTGATACAAGTATTGCCAGCTGGAAAGATAATCGTGCGAGAGCCGGTTTGTGGGCAGACTTTGTAGGAAAACACGTGATGATAACCATGCCATCAAAAGTCATCAGAGATCTGGATGACCCCCTACCAGCCTTGGATTTCTGGGATAAGGTGGTCCGGGCACAGCATGAACTGGCCGGTCTCAATCCTTTCGTTCGTCGACGACAATGGTTTGTGCCAGATTTACAACCATATGAAGGCGACATGCATTCAGGATACCCTATTGTGACTCATCTGGATGTGACGAAACCTAACGCCAAAAACTGGCTCTTGAAAGTTCCTGAGCCAGAGCACCAAAGCCACTACTGGCCGCTCTTCCACGAAATCGGTCATAACATGCAACATCACTGGTGGACTCCCCATGGCACGGAAGAAGTAACTTGTGACATATTTACAATGTATACCATCGAAACAACATTTGGAATTCCAGCATGGGACATCGAGTGGTTAGAGATCAATAAAAAACAGATGAAAAACTTCCTACGTGAGGGAAGCAATTTTGATGACTGGGTTAAAAATCCTCACATTGCTATTGGAGTTTATGCTCAGCTGGCCCGCGACTATGGGTTTGAAGCTTACAAAGATGTCTTTCGACTTTACCAGAAGACAAGACCAAACCTCAAAACAGACAAGGACAAGATGGACCACTGGATACGTTCTTTTTCAAAAATCATCAAGCGCAATCTGGCGCCAATCTTCCAGATGTGGGGAATTCCATTTTCGGAGGACCTGGGAAAAGAACTTCACAAGTTCATGCCATATGTACCTGATGATGAAGTCACCCAAGTGGTCCTAATGAACAGACCATTGAATATGTTGTAATCATTCTGATATTGCCTAAGTGCCTTCAAACATTACAGTTTGCCCCAACACTTGAGGGCGCTCTCTGAAAAATGTAATCAGTTTGCATACATGGTACTCCAATGATTGCTGTTGACCATCACAAAAAAATATATATATATATATACCAAAAAAAGGATATCATAGCATCCTGCAATGAGTAATGCACCATTTCGTGTGAGGGAGGGTAACAAATTCGAAAAATTTCTCTTGAAATTTAAAACTGGCAATAAGCAAAGAAATTAGTGACACTATCCATAGCATCTACGTAATACCTAAATATAACTGCAGTTCAGAATGCACATTCCCATACATCTAAAAACTTGTCAAACAGAACCGAGTTGTTTGTTTATGCGATAAACACAGTTACCATGACACTTAGGATTCCTGTCCATTTGCACAGATGATGCACAGCGTTCTAGCGGTTTACTGACAAATAAGCCTGCATTAGGTAAATCAGTTCTGCTTAACTGAATAATTTTTATTGGTATCCAAGACAACAAGGTCTCTTACAATTGATCATACATAATAAAACCTTCACACCTAATCAGTAAAACATAATATAGTTTTCCGATATGGATAAGGACACCAACAACAAGGGGTTGAATAATGAGGCAATGACTACTTCATCAGGGTGGGTTCTTCGGCAGGACTTAAAAGAAAATACCACAGCTCATGGAATACCTCATGTAGCCAATTCCAAAGGTTTCTGGAGGAAAACCCTGTGGCTAACAATTTTTTTCGCAATGGTTGGCACTTGGATTTTCCACAGTCATTACACAGTGTCACAGTTTCTGAAGAGAGAAGTACACGTGCAGATAAAACTGGTTTTTGTTAAGAAGATGGGCTTTCCAGCCGTGACAGTGTGCAACAGGAATCCATACAAAACTTCAGAAGTTCGCAATGTTTCTGCCAACCTGGACTATAGCATCAAGTCGGAAATCCAAAAGGGAACATACAATCGGTCGAAGTTGCACTATCCTATGTGGCTGAGAAACTTGTGGCAAGACTACAACAATGATGACTATGAAGAGGATTTTGATACTTATGAGATTGATTTATTTTCAATTGAACCAGGCACTTCCAGTAGGGATCAAATTGGGGAAAACGTCATCCAACTAATAACAGACACTGTTCTTAGCTTTGGTCATTTTCATAATGTGACCTTGGATTCAATGACACCAGATTATGATGACTTTATACCAGTTTGTGATCATGAACGTGTTTCTGCCATGAAAAAGGCCTTGAGGTGAAACATATCTACAACTGGTTGTATGGAAAGTGCTTTGTCTTCAACACAGCAAATGTCCCACTGCAATCCTCAAATTCAGGACCACGATTTGGTCTTCAAATCACAGTCAACATCCAGCAGGAGGAGTATCTTTGGTCCATATCTCAGGCTGTTGTGAGAGTTCTGGTGCATGATCCCAGACAGATGCCTTTTCCAGAAGAAGATGGTTTCAACGTACCTCCAGGACTAGCTGGATCCTTCGGGGTGAAAGTCACAAAGTCTACAAGGTACGGAAGGGGCTACACAGACTGTCTCAGCGACGATGACCAAACGAAGATCATCAACATATTCCAAAATGAATACAACTGGACGAGGTATTCCTACAAAGCATGTAAGCTGTCTTGTTACCAACGCGAACTTCAAACCAGGTGCTCCTGTATGGATATCAGGTATCCAGTCTATCCATTGAATGGAACGAGGGTGGAATCCTGCACCATCAATGCAACTGTGGAAGAAATCAACTCTCAGTGGAGAATTGATTTTTCAAACCAAGGCTTTTTTCGAGTGAAGAAGTTATATGAGGAAGGGGAATTACACTGCAGCGAAATTTGTAAGATTCCATGCAGTGAAACATCTTACATCACCACACCATCATACAGTGCCTGGCCATCTAACCATCTCATGAACGAGACAACAAATTGGCTACAGCAGCAGCCAGGCTATAAAAAAGTGAACATTTCCTCAAATTTTGTCAAACACAATTTGCTTGAAGTTACAATCTACTTCGAAGAAATTGGCTACCAAGAAATGTTTGAGAAACCCACAATTCAAATAACTGAAATGCTATCTGACCTTGGAGGCAACATGGGGATGTACATTGGCGCTTCACTGTTCACCTTTTTCGAGTTGTTCCAATTTATTGTTGAGCTCATGGCCTGGTTTTGTGGGATCCCAGCATTCAAGAGCAAAGATGGATCGACAAGTCATACCAATTAATTAATTAAATTCTTTTTTTACCAGTTCAAATTTACTCCGAATTTTACATCGGTTTGCATAGTTGTTCTTCTGTTTCTTATTATAAAGTGACAATTGGTAAAATATTAATATAAGCATGTAATATGCTAAAGAAAAACCTAAATTAGCAATAATCTGTATAAAAGTTAGTCATTAACTATATATTACTATCAGAATTGTTCCCTTGGCAGAATGCCAACTAATTTGAACATCAAGCTTGTCAAATGTTAGCTTAGTCTGAGAAACAATTCTAAAACCATATTGTCAAAAAAAATCTTCCATTAAATTTACTTCTATGTATAATTGCTTTGTCTGCACAATTTTAATTCTTAATGAAATAAATATTTTGCAACATATGAAAAGTTTTATGGTCAGCAAGCCAATCAGTGCGTATTTGAACAACCATGACACATAAACCAGTTCAAGGTCATGCAAAGAACAGTGTTAAAAAAACAACTCAGAGACAGCATAGTAACTTTAGGGTGTTCAGACTACAGGAACATCTGTCTGAATATATGTTTATGTATTTGAAAACTAGGGGTAAAAGGGACATCCAAAGTTGCCTTTTGCAATCCTAGCTGGCCCCTTGTAAACCCAAGGAAAATCATCCCCGAGAAAGAGCTTGATTTTAACCACTTCGATGACATTCACATGCTGTCAAAAATTTAGCATTTTCAAGTCAGCACCCAACAAGCTGCAAACATTTAGCATTTTAAAATCAGCACCCGATAGAGTATTGCTACCCCAACAATCTTTATGTACGCCATCTACAATTTGTTACCATCTTTAGGCCATACTTTTTTCATGCGGATCTGCAAATATTTCCGAAAAACCTCTGAACGAAAAAATTAAAATATAATAAAACGGGTTTTTTTTGTTTCACTTTCAGTTTGATTTTTCAAACAGACGATTAAATTAATTTTTTTATTATTTCCAACAATGGCCACAATCTGGGCAAAAAAATCCATCAAACGTCGAATAAAAAAGTAAGGTTTAATGAAAATCACTTTCTGTATAGCCAAAAAACAAATAGCGTTATCTCGCTCTTTCAGATATCTTGTTCCTTTCGTGTTTATCAATTACATCACAAAGAAGAGTTTGTTAAACAAAGGACTAGAAGAGAAAACAAAAAAGCCTCGGCCATCAGGCCAACCAGCTTTTTTTCAAAATATGTCACAAAATCATTGATTATAAATAACATAATGTCTGTCTCAAAGGTAAGTCTCTCAAAAAGAATTTAATCATCATCAAATCTTTGAATTATATTCATGCCAGACTTTGCAGACCGATTACAATTTCAAGACTTGATATGAAATAAATTTTGGACTTTAACTACATTATTGACCATGTAAATATTTGGTCATAATACTGTCTTATCAGCACTGCAAAAGGCAACAAGAAATTAACTGTACAGGTAGCAGCAGTGGATGAAAAAAGGTAACAGAATTTCACTCCTGATTATTAGTTAGGAATAACCTAATGCCAAATCCCAGTTAATGAAAATTAAGAGCACATTGATTAATTTCCTAAACGTTTATCTTAACTCCCAGTAGTTCATAATATGACTTCTCCCTCGGCAACTTGAACATCAGCTGCTATCATTGCTTGGTGTACTGTGTCATCTGGTGCCATAGCAACTGCCTCTATCTGGTTAAAGTCCATAGCAACAGTCTCTACATGATCTTCAGCATCAGGTACCATGGCAATAGAATGAATATCAGAGTCAAAGTTTCCAGAATCAACGATGGTGACAGGTTCCTCAATGTTTGAATGAAGAACATTAAATTCTTGACCGGTCTCAGGATGGATCATTGTTACTGTTCCACTTGCACCATCTGAGTTGACCAGTACAAGTTCTGTACCAGGTGGAAAGGCACTCATGTCCAAACTCTCCTGGCCGTCTGTAATGATTTCAATGTTTTGGATACCGGTTGCTTCTTCATCTGTCATCATTACGTACTCCATGCCAACCTGTTAAAGAAAAGTTACACAAAGATAAAATATCATCATTTGTAAGCTAGTGTGCGTATTCAACAGAAACTTTCAAAATAGGCCTATTTCATGAAATCAAAAATAATTCTTTTGTGATATCCAATGCTATTCTGATGTAATGTTTGATAACCTATGTTCAAAGTCTAGAAACTCTATGCCACTCACACCCACCTGTACCTTCTTAATACATTTTTACCATTGAGTTTTTTGTAAGGCAATCATTGTACAGTGCAGCATTCATGAATGGCACCATGTCATAAGACGACCTCATCAACAGTTCAAATACAACCTCTTTAAATCCCCAAGTGTGAATCTGAGCATGGCAGGTTAACACATGTTTATCTTTTGACTCAATTTAATCTTTCGTACTTCACTGTCACTTGCATCAGCCTCTGTCTGGATGATGTAATTAAATCCTTCTCCTTCTTGGACTAGAGATGCCAATTCAGACGGAATTGTCTGTTGGTCAGTTGCTTGCTGCATGTGCACTCGTATCTCCCGAGCCTCTTCCAGTCTTTTGCAGCAAGGTACTGTAATACAATAATAAGAAAATAATTAGGTTTAAGAGATGATTATATATGTACAATGAGGTATCTAGCTGTTATATTTCAAACAGAGTTACATCAAAATATTTCCTATGCACAGTTGTGAATGATAGTCAAATAAAACTTTTGAATGATGAAATAAAAACTGAATTCACACCAATGTTGCATGAATTCTACCCAAAAACTTTTCAAATGCTTGTTTTCTAAAAATTAATCACAGTACAGTTAGTTTCATTAAAAACAGAATGTCAATTTGAAACTGTCATAGCTGGCTACTCAAAGCCAGATCTAAAAGTACATATTTAATGATATATTCGATTAATTTCTAACATTTCCCAAGGTTTATATGTATCTGGTGATAGATATAAGCCGATTATTAGCTATAGAAGTGGACAGAAGCAGCTGGCTTTAGCAGGTTTAGACCACAGCCAGGTACAGGTCGCTACAGACAGCTATAGTCGACTGTATTTTATGAAACTAACTGTACAATGGCTAACAATGGCTAGAGCCTTGATGACCACCTACTTTTAGCTCTCAGATGCCGTGCCAGGGTGCCATGTTCACTGAACTTCTTATCACAATGTGGACACTGGAAGGGACGTTCTCCAGTGTGGACTCTGACGTGTCGCTCCAAAGAACTTTTCTCTCGGAAACTTCGCATGCAATACTCGCAGGTGTAGGGAAGAAGGTTGGTGTGAGTACGGAGGTGAACCTTCCTAGAATTCTACGAAAAAAAGGAAGTCAAAAAAAGCAAATAATAAAGTGACAATGCAAATAGTTCCCAGCAATGCAATTCAGCGTGTTATACTTTTGACTTAAAGGTTTGTTTGACTCATAGAGAGGAAGAAACAAAATAAATATTTATAATTTTGTCATTTAAGCACAACAGTAAAACTACATATAACCTTAATAAACATTGAAATAAATGTCTCAGATATTAAATTAGCTTCTCAATCTCTCTTTATGTGCATTACAAAAAACTTACTGCACTTTTAAAAGATTTCCCACAAATTTGACAGGAGAAGGGTCTGTCGTTAGAATGACTCTTGAAGTGTTCCTTGACAGCACCAATTCTTTTGAAGAGCTTCCCGCACTCCCCACATTCATATCTTTTATCAACATTGTGCATCTCCACATGGCGATCCAAAACCTCCTTGGTGTAAAATGACTTGTGACAAACTTCACAGGTGTATGGTCTAGTTTCTGAAACGATGACAAGCTAACAATTTTTAACAAAATTCAAGCAAGTTCTGAGTTTAATAAAAAAAATTCATGTATTTTCCATTTCGCCCCAAAATATTCGCAATTGATATCATTAATTGTGATACGTAGACCACTACTGTCATATGTACCTTTGTCATAAATTCATAATGCAACATACATAAAGCAAATAAAACATAAAAAACAACTATAATATAAGCTGCACAAGATCCAAACAAACCAAACCAAAAACCCCTTTCCAGCGATCAATCAAGGCAGTGGATAGACAACATACTATAACCATCAATACAAATTTACTATTCATAATCCTTATATTTGTACGAATAACTTTAAAACCATCAAATTCACCTTCGTGGATTTTCATATGCTGTGCCAAATACTCTGTCGTCTCAAAGCATCGTCCGCAATGTACGCATTTGTGGACAGTAGGAATGGCTTTCACTTGTGGCTGACCTTCCTCACTATCCTCTTCATTTCCATATTTCAAAATATGAATGAGTTGCTTGAGGGCCACATCGGCTGCCCTGGAAAAAATAAGCAGTACTTCAAAAGATTCTGGCACAGCAGTAAGGCTCAAGAAAGAATGTTCGTTAAAAAATGGTTGAGAAATTTTCCGGCTAACAAAGAAAATCAGAGGTTGTCCTGGGGTCAGCTACATTTTTGTTGGCGGGAAATTCTTTTTTTAGATGCACCGTTGGGGCCGCCAAAGTCACGTAACTCATAAAAACAAATCAGCGACGCCTTTTGACCACTACAACTGTAGTGATGACTCTGGTTTCGGATATGAAGCCATCGATGTCAATCCTGTGTTCAAAACCATTTACAGCTGTATAACGTAAATTCAGAATTCATAATATAAAACTTACGCCATTTTTATGCACTTACTCATTCACATGGTCTTGTTCAGCTTCAGTATTTTCCTCCTCAGCAGATTCATCCTCCACTTCTACAGCAGCATCCCTTGTAGTTTCATCATCAATTTGAGATTCTAAGTTGTTACTTTCATGTACACTTTCTTCAATTATCATATTCACTGTCTCTACAACTGATTCACTTGTTACAGTTGCTGTAATTGAATCAATTCCCTCCTCTTCTCCGACCATTTTGTCTTCCAAATCAATCGTTTCCACGGCAACCTCGCTGCCAGTTACTATGGTATCACCATCAACAGTAACTGTCACGTCTTCAGTGTTCATGTCATCCAATACAATCACTTCGTTAAAGGTGGTTGGTTCCTCATCAACAGCATCTGCATCAGTTTCTGCAGCAGAAATTTCTGCATCATCTAATTCCTCGTCAAGTGGTGCAACCTCCTCAGTGGTGTCATTCTGGGCACTCGCTGCAGAGGGCTGAAGAGAAAGCACAGAAAGTTACATCTTTATGATAATAATATATCAGTAGAATATCAGTAGAATTACATGAGAAAAAAACAACATCAAAATAACCAAATTTATGACAACACGCAGTGGTTGACCACCGTCATAAAATAGCGATATGCATTGCACATGGCAATAGTTGAGTTAATGGATAAATCTGTAATATATATTTGGACTAACACAATGAATAACCCACAATAATCAACAGATGTTTTGCTTAGAAGAATAACACATTTAAATGGCTAAAACATTTACAAAAATGAAAATGTTGAAAATTTACTCATAGAAGATTCCACTTCAACTTTTTATTTTATCATATATTTGATGAAAGATTACAAAGAAATTGTGTTTTATGATACACATATATGACAGGAGATCCTGCAAGGCATCTTTCTGATGCAGCTCACGCAGGACCACCCTGAAAATTACATTTGAATTGTTATATATAGTGACATATTGATTATTTGAATGAACGTTATAAAATTTTACTTTTTCTAGATTTAGATCAACTTACAGGCAACTCAGTATCATGCTCTGTTTTCATGTGAGCATTAAGTCTGTCTCTTGTAGGAACCGCAAAGCTACAGAGTCCACATCGGAATGGCAAATGAATCAAATGGTCCTTCAGGTGCTTCTCCAAACTTTCGAGGTTGTCACATACAGTGCCACAAGCCTGATAAAAAAAAATTAAGTTGGGTAAGAAACAAGAAATGTTTCTGAATCATTTTCCTATCTGACAATGAAACCCAAGGGATGCAATTAAGTTTCTTTTGTAGTCAAGCATTACATCATGCATCTCATAAATTCACTGTCACACTGATAATATAATCATACATTGAAAAGAGATATCAACTAAAGCACATGTTATTCAAACAAGGAAAAGATGTGGGCTCTTACCAAATGGCATATCAAAACATACCTTGCACTGGTTGCGATCATACTCAGATTCCTGTGGCAGGACATACACGGTGTCTCCTCCATCCTCTTTCACAATTGAGAGAACGTTATTGGCATTCAAAATATTTCCATCACCAAACTGCACACTGATTTGGTCTCCCTCCTGCAAAACGATTACAGACTGCACTAAGTACTGATTCCAGTCATTACTTGACACCGAGACTGACCAAGTGCATCAATCACTCACCTGAAGAACTACAGCCTGTTCTGCCAACTTCTCAGGGGGTATTTCCCCAGGTGCTAATGTGCTGGATTCAGCACCAGCTGCTTTAATAGCTCTTGGATATTGCTCTAATGGTAAAAGCTTTCCATATCGCGGCAAGTCTGCATTACTTTTACTTGTACAAAGTGTTCTGCAAGAGAAAATGTGAAGTATTTAAAACAATGACACAATCTGGTTAAAGGCAAAGAAATTTTAAATATACAAAATATGTAGTAATGTAAATTTCTACTGCTTACACCTAATCAACATCATCAACTGGAATTGCTAAATATTATATGACTGCTTCAAAAGATACAAAGATAAATGAATTCTGGAAGTGAGACAAACCTTGATTTCAAATGCCTGGTAAGAGCACCACTTTCTCGGAAGGTACGATCACATAACTCACAACGGAAAGGTCTGTCATCTGAAAAGTAACATTTCCTTATTATAACAGAAAAATACAAATCTATATTTGTGAAGTAACGGTTTACAATATTGTCACTTTTCTGTGTAAACATGCTGTACAATTCAGCATTGTTCAGGTTAAAGATCAAATCATGCATAATGTAAGTTACACACCTGTATGTCGTCTTTCGTGGCGTTTCAGAGACCCTTTTGTTTTAAATGAATAAGGACATCCCTCATAGGTACACTTGAATTCCCTGACATTAGAGTGAGTTAGCATGTGTGCGCGTAATACTGGATACTGAAAAAGAACCACTAACCACTGACTGACTATAGAAAATGACAAGACAGATAAAATAAGATTTATAGATCTGATCAATGACATTTATTTGATTTATTAGCTTCTCAGATGTGCCAATATGATGAGAAATGCACTGATAGAAAATAAAATGATAGGTCTCAATGTTATTTAATATACATTCTGTTTTTTAAATTTTTGACTAATCCTTAAAATTAAAAATTGCAGAAGATCCGAGAAGCCAAAGGTCAAGTTAGTATGCAAATGCGGTGATAATACACAAAACAAAAATAAAACAAATAGATTTTGTAATTATTTTACCTCTTTAAACCTGCGACCACATTCCTTGCAACCATAAGGTCTATTTACAGCTGATCCAGGGATGATATTAGTGGTTACCATCTCAACACACTGATCCAGTTGCTCATGATGGTTCTCCTGCTCATTTTCGGCATCAGACACCACAAGTTTTTGCCTCAACACTCGTTTTGCCGGTCTTTCAGCAAGTTCTTGTTTGAATTCCACCTCCTCATCGTCATCATCATCATCATCGAGGTCAATGACCTCCGGCTCATCCTCATCCGCACTACCCTTTTCGGCATGGTCGTAATCAATGTGACGCCGCAATGCAGCTGCTCTCCTGAAGCTCTTGCCACACTCCTGGCAGTTGTAGCCTTGCAGCTCATCCACTATAGCCTCCTCAGGATGGTAACTTTTCACTCTTTTGTATTTCGCTGGAAGAAGTACACAGTAATAATACTATAAAGATGAAGTGCAGTAAACCTAATGCATTGACTTCATTACAGCTTCAGTTCACTGTTCTAACTGATAGCCTGCTTTGGCAAATATTAAATTAAGGAAAACATTTACCATAGTCCCTGAAATAAGAAAGGTTTGGCAAGAAGTCCTTTTTACCAGCATCGCTATCGACGCTGTGGTACTGGCATCAATAAAACATTTTTCATTCAAACAGTGTTTGTAAAATTGTGAATATATTAGGGTGGGCATAGTGATTTTCATGGCAAAAGCTGGAAATGTTTTTGATTTTTGGAAAATTTAGAAAATTTTCAAACAAAACTAAGAAACTTTTCAAGAATCTTTAACATATATATGTATAATATTCAAATTATGCAATTCTCACCCAAAAATCTTTCATTTCTCTCTTATCTGACATTTATCACTGAGTAATGCTTCCACTCAGATACCGTGTCAAATCCACACAACATCAGCCGGCCGATGTAAGACTGAAGTCAGCTTTGCATTGGGCCGGCCTTGCATATGCTATGATGCTATCCAGGCATTAACCGCAAACAAAACCAGAGCAATGTATCATACCTTCACTAATATCCTTAGGTTTCACTGTGCTTTGATCCTTCCGTGGACGTCCGGCTGGTCGTTTCACTTTCATGTCATACAACTTAGGCACAATCATCCGTGAGGTGGAAGACTTGTTGTAACGCACAGAGTATTTGTGCTCCCGCAGTTTGTGTTGCAGATAGAGTTCCAAACTGTGGAACGTCTTCTGACATTTTCCACAACAGTGACTGTCCTCCTCCTCCTCCTCTTCATCTCCAGCCATCCCTTGGTGACCAGGCAATATCTGCACATCATCATCTGAAAACAAGATAAGGGGGCCAAATATATATATATGTGTGTGTGTAATATATAACATCTACAGTATTGTACTTGGTACAAATAGATCCGTGTCAATGAGAGGAATAAAAATAATAATGTCCATAACACTTCTGTACTATTTGGATGACCCCGAGTGTAGTGGTCATGTCGCAGGGTTAGCTGTCACCGAGTTGGCATGTCACCGGGTTGACTGACAATCTAGGTATATATAGATATATTATATCTAATATATATAAACAATGATACGGCCTCAACACTCCTGAATTGTGACCAGCTCAATTAGTGTCCCACAACGACATCCTATAATGTGTCTCTCTACTTTTCCATGACTCAATGTGAAACTGATTTGGAACTTGAAGTAGCATGTTTCAGTTAGAAAATACATATTGAAACATTGTCCTGTGTGGTTGTCCAAGCAGGGGCCAGTCAACTCGCCCGAAAATTTCTCGCCCATATTTAACTCGCCCAATACAAAACTCGCCCTTGACATTGTTTCCCCCCCCCCCCCCCCTGTGTGTTTGTTGATTTGTTTCCACTTCATGTTTGTTGACTTTTTTTTTTTAATACTAATTGCCGGGGCTGGCTACAAGAAGGGCAAGCGGTCCGCCATTAACACGTCACCGAAACGGCCTCCCCAGCCACGATGAAGGGAGTAACCTTCATTAATCCAGCATAACTTTGTCATTTCTAGTCCGATTTTCAAAATTTAAAGTTCCTAGAAATTGCCGAAAACTCCTCTTTCTATGTAGGATACTGCAGTTAACAATTACGTAGCGCGATGTAACAATGTCCATATTTGGATAATAAAATATTTAATGTATAAAAATGTGTTTGTTTTCTTTCCAACTAATGAATATTCACAAATATGAAATGTATATGTTGCTAAAATGACCTGGAAATTTATATAGAAAATGTTTTTTATCCAAATAAAGTAAGTTGTAGATCTAACTAAGCTCAGGACAATAATTCACTGACAATCACAAAAATAAGTTCTGACATTATTTTTATAATTATGTATTTATTGCAATCCTACAAGACATTCTCTGTCATATTATACTTCAAAAGGTAGCATAATCTGTCATTATACTTCAAAAAGTGATCATGAATAAAAACCATATAACCTTAATTTGAAATTGTCAGCTCATTCAATGAACAAAACCTATTCATAATACTGGATCTAGATATTACTATTAACTATACATACATATATAGGGGGCCGTTTTAGTAATAGGCAAACGACATGCACTATATCACATTTTTAGCGGTGGAGTTCTGCAAGTTCCCACTTTTTGACTGAACTGATATGTCAGGTACATCTGATTATTATTAATAATTATAAGAAATGAAGTTGATGATAGGTCAAGTCAAGTGCAATTCCCCCAAAGATTAACATTCAGACATCGTTTATGTCTGGGCTATTTTTTCTTGTTACATTGTATTTTTTTGTTACTTTTTGGTTACATTGAAGACAATTATCACCAAAAAAAACGTAACAAAATATGTCACTCATTGACATTTAAAACACTATATCTAGGAAAAGACTAAAATATATCTATATTTTCCTTTTTTTTGGGCCGGCTTCATAATCGCTATAATGTCATACAGATTTTGACTGTTTACATGCACGATGATGGCATAAAAGTGTGGACTATTAGTATTACTTAACTTTAACAAGTAAACATAATAAATATATAGGGGTGGCGAGTTGTTATGGGCGAATTATCATTGGGCGAGTTGGTTTTGTGGCGAGAAAAAATTGGGCGAGTTGACTGTACTCCGTCCAAGCAGCTATATCTCACAATCTGCATGATATGAGACAATATTTGAGAATGGGGGATGGGTGGTTTACCACTGACCTAGTCAGGAGAACTTTTCTTGCCAAGGGACAATAGTGCAAATGTATATGTTTACTATACACTTAGCCACATAGCCATCACTGGCATCATTTTTAGGACAGAACGCAGCACAATTGTGCAGGTCTGAGCAAACAAACTGCAATTGAATGGGCCATGGTGTCTGCAGGGTTAACTTTGCCCACTGTCTTCACCTGTGGACCTTTGGCTTCGTCTGAGCTTTTTGACAGTTGTTTGTTTACAACCGAGTTAAAATACACACCCTTTCCCGCGTCACAGTCAGTCGACGGCCTGTCGTTCATGGAAGACATTTTTGCGACAACAGATTTAGGATCTTCGACGGGTGCATGGACGCATCAGCATCGAGCAGCTAATGGCGCAGCATCAGTGGACCAGATGGATTGAATAGTGCAGTGCCCGGATGATCACAAGAAGAAGCCATCATGGAGCATCCGCCGGTGCCCAGCAAAACATGGGAATTGAGCTTATATGAGCTCCACAGAACTCCTCAGGAGGCAATAACTGACAACACAGAAATAGCAGTGTCCCCTCGTAGTTTGCACAGTGAATTGATGTGCCCAATATGTCTGGATATGCTCAAACAAACCATGACAACCAAAGAGTGTCTGCACAGGTTCTGTCATGATTGCATTATCACAGCTTTGAGAAGTGGCAACAAGGAGTGTCCAACATGCCGTAAGAAGCTCGTTTCTAAAAGATCTCTGAGACCTGATCCAAACTTTGATGCCCTCATTGCTAAGATTTACCCCAGTCGAGATGAGTATGAGGCACACCAAGAGAGGGTGCTTGCCAAGTTAAAACAGCACCACAACACAGCAGCATTCAGTAACAGTATTGAAGAGGGTCTGCGTCAACAGGCCCTGAACAGAGCACAGAGGGTCCGCAAAGCGCCAGGTGATACCGAGAGCAATCCTGACACTTCTGTCGACAAACCCGACAACACAGACGGTGCTGCATCAGAAAGTGAGAGCACAACCACCATTCCAACGCCCCGTAAAAGGATCCGAGCACCCTCAGAAGAATCTGCTGAAACCAGTTCACTGGCAGGAGAAAGTACTGCGTCAAATGACTTGCAGATGAGAGACGAGCCTCAGATGGTGACCCCTCCCCCAGTCTCCGAAATCGAACTGGTTTTCAAACCTCATCCAGATGAGGAACCTGAAGCTGATGGGTCACAAATGTTGCGTTACATTAAAACAACAGCTAACGCTTCTGGTGAGTGTGTTCGAATGACACATACAGGCTCTCTGGTTAAATATGCAATTGATGTGTATTTATAATATATATAAGGATGAAATTACATTCGCACAACTGTTGTGAGCCATACACCAAAATGAGACTCTTTGGAAAGATACTTGCTTCAAATAATCTGCCAATGCTAATGGAGTAAATTTTGGTTGACCACCACCTTTCCCTAATAAAGTGTATGTTGAATAATGTATGTATCAGAGGAAATATTCACTGATAAGTCGCTTGTAGTTGTAGATCTGCAAGTATGCATAGATAATAGAACAGATGTCACCATTGCACAAGCTACAAATTGGTACAATGACATTATAACGAGTGATTATGTCACCTGACCTTTGCTAATTGATTGCTCTGAATTGTCCTGATTTCTAATATTAATGGTCTTTTCTTTCAGTGGAGCATTTGGCGAAATACTTGAGTATGCGACTGGCACTGGAAAGGCAGAGATGTGGCATAGGTGAGAAAATCAATCATTTTGCAAGAGTAGTCTGTTAAGTTTGTCAGTAAAATGTCAAGTCTGGTGCTGGATCTCATGTAATGTGATAAATTCTTAACGGGTATTCACTATTCAGTGAGTAGGTGATGTACTCTATTAGAATTTAGAAATAATGCTATATTATTATGCTAAGCACCACCAGTTCACTTTTTGAGATGACAATCATTGATTGTAATGATTATTCAGTCTCTCTGATTTCATGCAATATGATTTGCTTTTACAGATACTGGAGAGCCAAGGAACTACTCAATATATGTCCAACCAAATCTTCTAAATTTCATCGTCCTCTCTGGACAAATGACTTTAGAGCAAGTTCATGAAAAGCACTGCAAAACGGGGAAACCTTTGGAAATGTACTACGGCCCCTTCAAAGAACCAGATGAGCCCAAGTGACTAGATGTCAGATCCCTGTGACTTCAGCAACTTCCTTTTCTTGGGACATCGTAATATTTGGACTCTTGCAGCTATAATTGCCATCTGTGTACAGTAGCTTGGCCAGTAATTATGCCTTCCAGAGTTTGTTTGTGACGGACAAAAATATCAATGTACTATGATAGTGTATGATGATATTGTAAATGCACGTATGTGCGCTCTGATGAGAACTTCACAACATCACAAAATTTACAAATTAGGCATAATAATTATATTCTGCCTTAACCATGGTTTTGTCTCCAAACTTATTTGTAATTTTGGAAGGACAGAAGAGGATATTGCTTATGATCAGCTGATCAGCATGATCAGGAGATAGTTGGACTCTAAATAGTCATAGGGATCTGTATGGTTGTATTTGAAGGTATTCATTTTTCTTTTGATCTTATTGTGAAATTTGGTGAACGATGCAGTAGAGGTGCTTCTCATTGTAGAAGTTGACATCTCTACTATTGATTTTAAACTGATAAATGTGTAAACAAACAAGGCTTTCCTTGTTTAATAAAGTCGTATTGCTTGGCTGGACTTGGTTGGATCTTGAGGAGGACTTCATAAAAGTAGCACTGTGGTCCTAATTGGAATAAGGATATTTAACGAGAACACTTCCTCAGTCAAGGTACTCTCTCCGCTTGACATTTTTTTTTTTTTTGGAAAAGCATAAAGATCTGTTTGGACCCAGGAAGGGCAGAAAAATGTATATATTTATATTGCTTTTGTAGAATAAATGGAAAATAATAGAAAATCAGAAGACATATACTTTGGTGTTTTATTTAATTTTTCTTATGATATTGACAGTATTTGCAGGAACCAACTCATGAAATCAGAAACTTAACAGCTTGATACAGAAGTAACTCATGAATTAGTCTAACATGGTGGCTGTGCATCCTTGAAAAGACTTTAACAGTCTCAAATCCTTCTCATATTTAAAGCCTTAAAAGTCTTCAAAAAATATTAATTTGTTACGGGACGTCTTAAAAAGTCAAATTCATTTCTTAAATGTTTTGAAATGAATTCTGGAACAAACCCCATAAAATCTGGGAAACATTTCCTAGGGCTTTGAAGTTGTGCACAAATGTTGTCTTTGGTTTGTTCATCAATTTGGTCTTAAAATGGTCTTAAATTTTACTACAAGGAAACCACAGCCACCATGATTAGAAACCACCTTCATTATACATATTGTTATAGCTATAAGCTATTATATACTCCACTTATGACATTGCTAATGATGAGTCAAGACTTGAGCTCTGTACCAAATAACAGCATATATACAATATGAGAGCAAACGGAAAATGTTTCGATAAATTTAAAGGGAGAGTAAATAGAAAAAGCTCCCGAACCAATGGGGAGAAAAAGTAAGAAGAGCCTACAGGTGGCACTACGGATAGCATCACAGAATAGATGACATCACCAAACAATACTTATCTGCTACAGTGTCAGTGACTTCTTCTACTTTTTTCCCCATTACAAGATTTGCTATTAGAAGTTGGCGTAATTTTTTTGCTTCAGTTCAAGAGTCCTAAATACAATAGACCACTTGGATGATCATACGCACATGGTCTCGACCATATGTATAGGATTGCATGTATACCATGAGGGTCATGTAATTCTTTGGTTTTTAGCCACTGCAACACATGGTGTTACATGTTGGTAATTAGTACGATCTTTAATGCATCCAATTACAGCCACAAAGATTTGTGACTGGTTATGGGCAGTGCGACATATCTGTTTGTGTTTGGGCATCAGGTACTCAGTGACAATGTATCTCGGAGATAGGTTAAGTTGTATTTTAAAATATGAGGCAGGTCTGCTGCACCAATTGGGAACTGCCGCAGCAGCATCGCCATCACTTGTTATATGCATGTCGAGATATAATTAATAGGCTACCAATTGTGTTTTAAATATATTTGCACACATGCAATATTTGGTATAAATGTTCACTCTAATTACAGACCACAAATTACAGACAACCGTGAGTGCTGGTTAACCATAAAGGTTTCACATTTATCAAAATTTCATTTACTTTTCATCCAAAGTTTGCTCTGGCATTTTAGCTCACAAATCTTCATGATTGTATAGTCAATTCAAATCAGGACATTCAAAAAAAAATTGAGACATATTAAACCAGTATATACAAGAAATTGCACTAGTTAGTACTTACATAACTACCCCATTAAATTGACAGAATCACAGAACCATAAAAAAAATTAAGTCTTCTAATAATACTGCTTACATTGCGTTTCCCCAACTTGCATCAAACTGTCAAGCGACAAGTGGAAGAGTGTCGATACTCAAAACTTTGCTCATATTGAATGTGCTGAAAACATAATTAATTCACATTTCATTCAGGATAATTTCCTCATTCTCTGCCTACATCAACGCAGCAAATGTAAAAAGATTGGAATTCATGACTTCAGTTGTAAAAAGATTATAACATAAAAAAGACATGACAATTTGCTTAATTAGCTGGGAAAAAGTGCAGTATAGCGGACCCAAATTTATGACCTTATTAAGCGTCAAATCCTTGAATTCAATGTATGACGTCACAAACAAACGACGGTGGATTTCAATTAAGGCCATAAATTATTTAATTTTTATTTCTCTCGGGGGCTACTGCCCCAAACCCCCGCTATGATACGCAAATATTATTGTTATTGTGTGCTAGCACAAAATACGGCCAAAAACTGATATTTTTTTTAATTTCATGGACGCCAAATATGGGCATAAATTTGGGTCCGCTATACTGCACTAAACCCATTAGCTGCCCTGGTCACAAGGTCTCTGACTGATAACATGTGGCACAGAGGTATGTTCATTGAACACATTACAAACTTCTCCACGTAGTAGCAGTGTATAGTGATTTCTTTGCACAGTTTGCGATTATAAAAGCGATATCACATTACAACATTGTTATGGTGCACCATGGAGACAAAGTTTAGTCCAAGTTGAAACTTTAGTGTGATCAAATCAATTATTCTCTTTGATTTTTCATGCATTAAACACAATATCGTAACAAGAGCTTCCAACCTTTGGCATATCAGAAAAGGTTGAATAAAATCAAAACATTGCTTTTATAAAATAAAAACACCAGTACTTCTATAAAAAAAATACTTTGATTTGCACAAGTTCCCATGAATGCACGTGAGTTGGAAGGTCCGATTAGTATGCAGCATCACACAGTATCACACAACATTTCACAAGACTTAGTCCAATAGGAACACTATATTACAGTGCATACGTACAGACATTTATTCATCCCCCTTTCCCTGCAGAAACTTACAATTTCCCACCCATTCATCCACTTAAAATTCACGCAGGAGTTACATAACAGTAAGTTAAACACCGAAACAGCATTTAAACAAGTGATCTATTGGCACATTCACATGCATTCTGCAGATAACTTGGCAATATGTAGGAACATTGCTTTTATCAGTAAGCACATACTATGGGTTTTACTCATATACTGACCCATGAACACAGTATACTTAAGAGACTATGGCATAACCCTTACAGCTGCCGGTTTTTCATCATTACATGCCCTCTTTCGAGTCTTTTGGTTTTTTGGATTAATTTTTAATTAAATCCAACACATCGCAGAGTGGCGATCACAATCGTCAAATTGTCCTATCTTTGCAATCAGGGTTCAAAAACTACTCACTTTTGATCAAACTTTTTAGTGTTAAGTAAAGAAATAAGAGTAAATAAAGTTTGTTAAAACCGAGTAATTGTATGTAATTTCCAGTTATTTTCTTTCTCACAAACACGTAATTCCCAGTAATTTGTTTTTTAAAATTTGGGTAATTTCTACAGGGTTTTAGTTGAAATTTTGTTTAGGCTGGCACTCCGCTTAGAGTTCACTATCAATGCTGATGAACTGGAGTGAAAGCTGGTCTGCCTATGGACAGTTTCAAAAATGTCACAAGGAATGCTTGGAAATTGAATATGCAGCTATAAGGAAACACCACAATCTGATTCAACATGAAAGACGTGTGACTAAAAAAATCATAATGGGTATTAAATATCACAATTCGTCATGCGTAAAGTCATCATTTTCCTCATCAGCATCATCCCCATCCTCCCAAGTTTCAGGTTCACTCAACTCAATTGTCTCCGGCAACTGGTGTCTATGATTTATGCGCGCTTGGTGCAGCAGGTGTCTCTGCAATAACTGCAAAAGTTTGTGTTGCTCTACAAAATGACCTTTACTTCTGAGTAAAGTCCTGTAAAATTTTATTGCATTACTCAATTGCAGTTCAGTTAATTTCTTCCGCCGCTGGAGGTCTTTGTGATAATAGTCTAGTAGATGGACTTTTCCAAAGAGGAATTGCAGCGGAAAAGCTGGGTGACTGTTGGTTGCTTCCTTAGCTAACTTTTCAGCGACCCATTCAGGGTATTCTGTAAAGGAGAGTAATTTTTCGGACTCTTTCTTCTTCTGCTCCTCTTGTGCAGCTTTCACAGAATCCATCACAGATCTAATCTGTTGCCACCTTTCTTGCAACCAATGAAGATGAATGCGAAGGTCCGCAACTTTACTAGCAGCCGAGTAAATGTTATCAGAGATGCACGACCTGCTGCATATGCTGAGTCCCGTCTCGAGCCTCACAGTCCATGTTGCATAAGCCATGACGAATTCTATCAAATACGGCAAGGTCTTTGGTAGGTGGTCGGGGTATGCAACACTTTCTGATTTCCTAAAAATAAAACGATACGTTCAATGCAAATTCTACTAATGGAGGACTTTCAGGTCAACAGGGGGAGCCACACATCGGTTCTCACAACCAAATAATATGTACCAAGAACACACACTCTCGTAAGTAGGACGCGCTATGCCTACAGGGAAAAGGAGGCGCATTGTTAACCAAGCTGATGACTTCACGAACAGAGAACAATTGCCTCAATTGAATGACGTCATTTGACATGATAAGCCTATGTAGCGTTCAGATCTAACGCTGGTAACATTGTGTAAATTGTGGTATATATGTTGCTACATTCACTCAAGGCACTGAAACTGGGGTAATGATAGATCTTATTTATTTTAAACATCAAACAGACGAAAGTACAGATGGATGGGTGCACTTTCAGTCCGTATTTTATCCACTAGGGGCGTTAAAGAACTCTGGCACGCTATGCATGCTGGGAAAAGGAGGCGCAGCATTTACAATGTGAAGTATAGGGAGTGGCACTTCTTGGTACATATTCTTTGTCACAACCTTGTAACAACATCAATGCACTCAATGACCAGTTGCAAAGGGGGTCTACATGGGTCGCCGAAGCAATGTCCCAGGCGCCATTTAAGAGAAAATCTAATGTCTCATGCCACTTTTTAACTAAATATATAATAACTAAGAATGTGAAAACTGTCGTCAGTCATTTTCAAGGAGATATATTCCTCTTTTATCCGTCATTATTTAAGAGCTTCATTGTCTCTTTGTCACTGGTTAAGAAGGTCAATGTTTTACCCATGTGGACCCATTGTATGATTATGTCATCAAACAAAGGCTCAAGGACCGGCACGCGGCTCCCCCTGTTGGCTCTAAAGTCGCCCATTGGCTTAATTTTTCTCAGAAATTGAGAAAGTAATTTTACAATGACAGGTTACAGCAATAGTATCCACCACAAACCTGTAAGCAGGATAGAATTGGAGAGACGGGTACGATTCTGGTGTGTATTCCCAGGGAAGGTCATGCAGATCGCCATTGATTCTAGAAAGTACAAATATTCAAATAACATATTTATTTACTAGTTACATTGTTCACCTTAATGATGATCAACTAATATAATAATTGACAAAAATTATGATAAATTGATAATGACAAATGGGAGTTCTTAGTACACCTTCATGACTTACCTAGCGAACTTTATGGCATCTGTTGAACTGAAATATTTAATAAGTGACAAGAAGGTATGGGCAAAATTTCTGCAAAATCCGCACCATGTAGAATAGTGTAGAACTAAAACGTCCTGAAAAATTACAATAAAACAATTTGCATCAATAATCTACAGATCAATGCTGTTACTCAAAAATTACTACAATCAGAGACACTAAGCTACACTATGAAATTTGCCCGAAAGACGGAATTGACAAAATTAACATAGCAACAGCTATAATCTATAAGTGGCGATTCTTGTGGTGATCAAATCTCAGCATCGCTAAGTTTTTAATAGATTTTCACATCATCCTCTCTTAATAATTCTCACAGATCAGTCAGCAAGTGAAATTAAATTAGTTTTTCATTAAATGCAGAAGTGTAATAAGTTAAATTTTTCATCAAATGCAGATTTTATCCTAATGGAAAAACTTCAATTTACACAAATCTGTCAGTTTCGAACAATATTTTCAATAACTTAAATTTCTTTGCGTCAGTTTGAATCTGCGAGGCTAAAACCCATGAAAGTATTAACTAATGATAAATGCAATACCTTGTCTTCTGTCATAATGAAATCCTTAAATGTCTGCGTGGTAAGTTCTTGGATCACCACCGACTTGCTTGATTCATCAAGAGAATTTATTGTCTTTTCTTCATTTTCCATTGACCGTAGCTCATGATCGAGGCTTCGACGAGTGAAATTAGTGATAAAATGAGCTGCAATCAGAATCAAAAGCAAATTGTATCATTTTAAGTACATATACTTCCTATTTATTGTTAGTATTTTGTAAATGCCGTTGGTAAAGGCATATATACATCTTTCAAAATGTCAACCTGTCAATGGTAGTGATTTTCTCATTTGAAACTATCAGGATGTAGCCACTGGCCAATAAACTTTAACTAGAATGTAATGTATGAAGAGATTAGAGCATTACAATAACTCAATTTGCACAAAAAAAAAGTGCAGCTATACAGAGGTAGGACCAGCGGCCAGACCAAAAACAAGACAAACAAGGTATTGGCATAGCCTAATGACATTGGCTGCAAAATAAAATGCACAATATGACGTCTGAATAAAATTTGAAATATGAAGTATACATTCCCTACATGGGAAGATACATTCCTTGCATGGGAAGATACATTCCTTGCATGGGAAGATACATTCCCTGCATGGGAAGATACATTCCCTGCATGGGAAGATACATTTCCTGCATGGGAAGATATATTCCCTGCATGGGAAGATACATTCCCTGCATGGGAAGATATATTCCCTGCATGAGAAGATACATTCCCTAAAAGGGGTAGATACAACAACACCAATTTGAAATGCACCTAAACTACTCTTCGTGACAACTTCTGGCAGGATGTGGTGAACTTCATTCTGAAAATGGAAAAGACAAGACTTGACTCACTCACTGTCTTTGATTATTATAATTTAAGACAGACCTTACATCAACGTCAGTTAATCACAGTGTTATATTACACACTATGCACCAGTACCTTAATAAATTCACCTAACAAGATGATCAACTGTCAATAGGGAATTAATAGTAAGTTACACTAGACGAAAACTAGTACCAGAGGGCGCTGCAACCAAAGCAGATAATGCACACGGAGATGTCATCTTTCATTGTAACAAAAATGACGTCACACTGAATAGATGACGTCATCAATTAATCTGCTTCTGTGTCAATGACCAACTGTTGTTGCTCTGGTTCCCCACAGGTCAGAGGTGAGGCAGTCATATTATACATGTATAACAATTAGCAGGTCAAGGAATGTTTATTTCTAATACATGACATACAACTCTAATTCTGGTTCTAAGATTATAGGCTAATACAAATCACAGAAAGACCATTTCTATCCCCCAGTATGATTTGTGGGATGCATTGCACACAAGTGTATCCTGTAAAAACACAGAATCATTTGAACTCGTTCCAGACCAGACCAAAGAAAAACCATACCTGTGCATCAATAATAATAGCTCCCGTTGAATTTGGTGGTTTTCCATGAATTTTCATCCCTAGGTGACGAGCAAAGGCACGATTTTCTCTGCTATCAACGACTAAAAGATTTAATGTGCGATTCGTCTGAAAAGCTAGTCCCCTCAACGAAGGTGTTTTGTCATGAGTGCCCAGTCCAAGTGAAGGTATATGTTGAATGGAAACCCAGTTGTGCTTTTGTCGTAGTTTCAGTTTGTGGCACTTGTGAATTAGGTGATTGGCAATACTGTCAGCTATGTAGGGATCAGAATGTGAAGTTTGAGACAGGGGCAAATGAGTGTGCCGGAAATGAGAATGAACTTGTTGATGCAGTGTCTTCAATTGTGGCTGGCCTGATTGATCACAGCACATGCTCCATACTTGATCAGGATTGTAACTGTCTCTGATCTCCAAGCACTCATGGCTCGGATTAGATGCATGCAGGGTCCACTCTGGGATGTCCCCTATGGTCAGCATGCGACATTGCTGGGCGCTCAGAGGACTGCTTGGCTGGTAGGTGACGCAAACATCACACGCATTGTAGCGGGTGGGCGGCCCATCTACGATATAAGACATGCAACAACTGCGAGTGTTCAATGGTACGGTGGCTTGTGGCTCCTCTACGACTCCCTTTTCTTGCTCTAACCGACGACAAGACTCGGCAAGATCCATTTGTTGAACTAGCGAATCCCAACGAAGATACACGCTGGCATCTATCATTCCCTTCGTTCGTGTGTTATTTTTGCAGTCAAAGTAATCTAAGGCAACTTCCCTAAGCTGCAAAAGTAAATGTATCGATATAAATAAGAAAGTAGAGTTATTACAGTTACAAAATCATGTACCAGAAACATATTAATGAATCACGTTACAAGAGAATCCAACTCATGCAAGGACATGGGTGCAATATGATTCCTACAAGAAAAAAATTTCCCCCAATTGAAGTAACATAACTTTTCAGAAATAATTTTTGCAGATATCCCACATAATAAGGTATTTAAAAGCATGTTTCATTGTTATACAACAGCTTTTTTTTTAGACAAAATGTATAATCACTTACCATATTAAAGTATTGATTTGGCGTTGTCAATGGATGATAAGGAGCAAAAACAATTAAAGTTGGTCCCTGTTTAATTTCAGCCCCTAAAAGTAAACTCTTGGACTTTGCTGGTGAAAACCATTTTACGCAATACTGAAACAAAAATACCAATTTTAGAATACAATATGAATTTCTTTAAGTAATAATTACCCAGGCATAAGAGCTTTCAAAACATGATTACCCTATTCACTTACTTGGCTCCGAAGAGAGAGAACCCATTGAACTAAACTGGATGAAGTAAAATTCCTATTCAGCGGGTACCTCTGAAATTAGATAAGTTTCAAACACATAGTAAAATACCAAACTTTCAAATAGTAGGTCTGACAATGTTGCTACATCTATTTGTCTGTTGTTCATGACATCATAATCATAGCGAGTACTATAGTGACATGTAACATACTTTTAATCCAAATATCACTTAGTACTTAGTGTGAATTGGACACAGAAATATTAGGTGTTATCATCACCACTTTCAGGGTTCCAGCTAGGATTTGAGTTGGGAATGGCGCACAAGGATATATGGGCACCTAAATAGACTCATCGGGCATGGTGCAAGGGGCGTCGGGCATGGCACAGCGCCATGCTCAAATGGCCTAGCTGGAACACTGACTTTTTAGCATTGCCACATAATGTTCAATATAGATATCCAGGGTTTTCTAATGTGATTAAACTATTCTGCGTCTCGTCAGTGATCACATAAGCTCAATATGGTTCATTGGTGACACCATGGGTTCATCATATATTTCACCATTTATGCCAATAAAATAAGCGATTCATAGTCAATCTACTTACCAAAGTTTCATTGCGAACATTTGTGAGGAAGACTAAATATCGGGATTTACCAACCATGTAGTCTTTGGCTAAGTTTGGATTCATGAGAAGTCCAAAATCTACTATTTTCACCGGATCTGAAAAAATTACAATCATGATGTGTAAAAAATCCTGCCTAGCATCATGGCTATTAGAGTGAAAAGTAGTGATCCATGAAAACAAATACATTTTACCTTTCTCTATAATTCTCATAGCTGCATAATAAAATTGATCAAATCCTGGTGGCTGAGGTGAAGAATTGAAGTCAAAAAAGCCTACGACTGCATGCTGGAATAAAATTAATTGACAAAGTTAACACAATAACTGGACACAAGATACAGACTCTACATGTTAATAGAGCTGGTCAGTTCTTGTGTGACCTTACACCCCGAAATTCTAATACAATACATGAAGTCACCAATACACAATACAGTCAATAAAATAATAAAACCCTCATTTATCCGGGCCTCACTTACCCGGTTCCCTCGCTATACGCACACATCTGGCTGGGAAAAAATCTACTTAGTGCATTTATATATATTCAGTTATCCAGTTCCCTCATTTATCCACACAGTTAACTGGGGGACGAAGATGTGCGAATAAATGAGGGTTCACTGTACTAGATAACGTCATCAATAACTGGACTTCGGTGACAACACAGACTTCACATGCATTGTACTGGTATTTCTGAGCACTGTGTCACTGACCAGCCCAATATAAAGGTATGCAACTCCATACTTACATCTTTCTTGGCAATAAAAAAGGCAAGTTCCGCTTCAGAATATATGGGCAACAATGGATATAAAAGACGATTCACGTATGATATGATGTGCTCTGCTTTCAAGACACCTGAAAGGAATTTAAGATAACATTACACAATCGAACCTATTCATAATGAGCATGGGAATAATGAGTCGCAGTCCATTTATAACTATACGTTGTCCGTCCAGTCTCAGAGACACTGGTTTCCTTCAATTTCTCGGCAACTATAAGGCCTATAGAGACAAATGAACAACCATCATTCTGCTGCTTACCTGCTCCGGTAACTGAATTTCATATCGTCATGGTGGTCAGATCATTCTTTGCCTGTTTACTGACCAGTTCCCAAAATGCCCATTGGAATAGCATTGGGAAAGTAATGTGTTGTTCTGCCGAAAATATCTTTATGATAACAAATAAAGACAATCAGAAACTTGTCACTAACGATCTAGTTCGAAAATGATGCCATAAATGTCACCACGCCACCTGGCAGATAATGTTAGGGCACTTTCACAATCATGTCAAACAAGCAGTCTCAATGGTATGCCGGATAGACTGAAGGTGAGTGTCCAGAGACGGATCTTTGCCTATCAGACCTGCGTATTTTATAATGAAACCCAGATATAACAAACATTTTTAGACAGTCCCCAATGATCCGTTGCAAGCTGGTCCAACTGCATTGTGATTTAGGGATATCTTCAGTCTTATTTATAAGGTGACACTTATATCAATTTTAGCTTCTCAGGTCTGCCAATATGACTAGAAATGTGCTGACAGAAAAATAGAATAACATCTTCTTATGTTAATCAATATGAAATTTATATTATTCTTTTGAATTTTTAACTGATCAACACGTTAAATATTGTTCTCAGAGGATCCGAGAATCTAAAGACCAAATAAGTGTCAAAACTGATAAGTATATTAGATGAAACAGTATATTGTGAACTTGAAGGGCACTCACCATGGTATCTGTGGCCATCTAAATTTGTATGATAAAAGAATATCACAGGATACGAAATAAATTGATTTTGCTGACGACACTGTCCCTGAGAGTACCAGCAGTTGATTGCTACAAATCTAACCTGAAACGACAGAAAATACATACCAAAATAACGAAAATTTAGATAATAAGTGGTCCATGCATGAAAAAGGTCATCCAACAAAAGGCATGATGACAGTAATCATGGAAGCCAGAAATCTCATTATAGCCAATTTCATAGACTTGGAAAACAATCTCATAGACTTGGAAGCTAAACTCCAAAGGACATCAGGTGGATCCCATTGATTAAGGCAACCTCTCAGCCAATGAGAGTCCTGGATTGACATGATGTCCTCTGGAGTTTGCTTCCAAGAATATGAGATTGGTTTCCAATTCTATGAACTTGGAATTGGCTGTAAATAAAAGCGGCAGAGAAAATCCAGCAGACACAAAACATTTAATTTCATCAAACTGCTTTACCTTCACCTCCACCCCATAATCATGATAATCAGCAATAGAGATCAAAATATTTTGCAATATTGTTCTAGATTGCCATTTTATATTAAAAGTAAATTTTGGACTGGAATTCATTTTAATCATCAGGTTCTGTAGCAATTTGAGCACATACCTGATCCAACAGGTAATTGGCAGCCTTTTCGTATTCATGACGAGCTGCTTTGGACTTGGAACACCAGGGGGCGTAATACATGACCACAATTGTTTCCTCCTCCTGGAGTAGATTAGCAACATCGCCAAGGTTGCCATATGGATAGTCAATGACTGGTGAGGAAAACCCGAAAAATCTCCTTGGCATGGGTTGCTGAGTAACGTAGGCTTTCGGTGAACTGAAAAGATAAGAGAAAAAGGTCATAAGTGGACATAAGACCACATGAAATTGGCATGAATTTTCAAGGGTTTCAGAAAATGTTCTACTTTATATCAATATATCATGTAAGGATCTGAGCTTAAATTTTGAAATTAATACATACATGTGGTATCCAATGACTTTTGTTACAACAGAAAATATTACGTATTACTTCTAAGCTTACAGTGTTTACATAAGAAGACCAAGTTCACAACAATGAACTTATAAATGTATCTTAAAAGTACCAATAACCTGGCAAATTTCCCAATGGCTGTCTTAATATTTCTTTAATGATCATTGACTATTTTCGGAACTTGTACAAAGATTTCGCAGATCAATTTTGCATGATAGAAGAAAGGGAACATTGATATCGTTGGTGATGACTTCTTAACTAATGGGTTTGGCAGCCATTCACATCCTTACCAAAACTCAGTCATCAGCATAACAATTGTGAATGTAAAATTAACTAAATGATTATATATCATTGGACTGTGACCAAGTTATCCATTTCTTACATCAATCCCTTTCACATAGATATACAAAAACTACCATATCAGATATTGTCCATTGTTATGAATATGGAGCAAATGCAAAGAAAAACACCACAGAAATTAATGTATTCATGCAAGACAATTTAAGAAAGCATACATGCATTTCAAACCACAACAAAAAGTTGTCGAAAACAAAAATCTTTTAAAATGTGTATTTAAAATCTCAGCTACGACATCGAAATATGTGCTATGAGTGCATACAACAATTTGCCAACTTAACAAGCACACCAGATAACATTGGTCAGTTATTGCAAACAACTTGTCAGCAAAATTTAGAAATACGATTTACAAGTACACGTAAAGGTATTATACCATATTGGCATTTACAACCAGTTACATTCGCTATCTCTGACATTTTCATAATATCTGTATCACAAGTAATCAGTTTTTAAGTAATAATACACCACACCTGGTGAATGTAATTTAAGCTAAAAAGCATGAACGACTGAGGACACTAAAGGCTTAAGGGCTAGATTAGTGCTGGCAATTGCGTTGCAGTGATAGAAGTTAAAAATACTAAAATTAAGTACTGCTATTTATCTATCTCAGCTTAAGTCATCCAGAAGAGGGAACTTAAAGCTACTAGATTATTAATACTCAAACTGCACGCATATCAGCAAAAATACTTTAATGCCAAAAACAGGTTTCCAAAATTACCTTAAGCTGGCTACTTCAGTAACAATCCTGCATCAAACAAAAAACAAAAGACTGATAGTAGCAGTTTCTGTATGAAACCAACAGAAATTTACAAAACTACATACTAAAAATATGCATCACTAAAAAAAAATGAAGTTAAATACCATTCAAAGTTAAATTAAGTTCAACTGCATTCATATATGTACTGCAGTGCACATCCTGTTTGATAAAAATGATGATAATCTATGTTTAGCAATGGTGTCGGTCATAATCACAAGCAAATACAAACAACTGGTAATTCCATTGATTTTTTCACAATAAAATGTGATAAATTAGATTCTATATAAGGATAACTGTTTGTAACAGCTGTGCAACATCAGATTTGTAACACCTGTGCAACATCCAATTTGGCTTGAGAATGGAGTATCATCATTATCCAACTATACACATTTATATACTACCAAGTATCTCATACCTCAATACCTTGCAGATGTAGGTCTAAGCATTATATTAAATGTATATTAAATTTGAAAAACAACACTACTGAGTGGTCTAGTGATAAGACGCTCGCCTGCTCCTCTGAAGGACCCAGATCCAATCCCAGGCCCAGTCACCCATCATGAGTAACATCTCAGCTTGATGTCGTTCGGATGAGACGTTAAATTGGCAATCCTTTGTACTCGACAGCTATGCTGAGGCAAGGGAAAAACTGCAGTATAGCGGACCCAGATTTATGACTATATGTAGCGGCTCTCGTTGCCAGTCATATGACGTCAATGCTTGAACTCAATGTATGACATCACAACTAATGACAGCGGTTTTCATGTTCACGGTAAGAGCAAAGTTATTTCTTTTTCTCGGGGTCTGCCGTCTCGAAACCCCCACTACTTTACACACAAAATGTTATTCTAATTGTGCTAGAACTTCAAACTTGTAAAAAAAATATATATATTCATTGATGCCAAATATGGGCATGATTTGGGTCCGCTATACTGCACTAAACCCGAGGCAAGTAAAAGACCCCACCCATCATATTGTATATTGCAATATCATTTTGACACTGCATTAGGGGGAAAGTAGTACACAACATCACAAGTTCCCTTTGTGATTTATTGTGTACATATATATGTTTTTACTGAGCACCCAATAAACAATTGATGTACACCTGTTTCATTAAATCATTGCCACAATATCGCAGTGACAGACAGGTATGGGATAGATAAGAGCATCTCATTGTAACTGCATTTAAAAGGTTCAGGTACTGATCAATATTTCACGACAGATCAATACAACTGTACGTAACAATATGGTGAAGATAAACAGTACCAATTAATTATTAATTCCTGCTGCTACTGGAGACACTTAATCCAGTGTTGGCAAGCTAAATGTACCTCAAACCACATGATGCATTGAAACTATGCACGTATATTTGATTTTCAATGCGATAATCAATGTTCACTTTGTTTTGACTTGACCACAAACACACCCAGTCAAGGCTGATGCCAAATGTCAACAGGTATCTGTAGATGACATCCTTCCTAACAGACAACTTTGACAATTGAGATCAAAGAACAGCGAACAATATCTCACCTTTTAGCATACCTGGAGAAAACACTAAGGATCACTGCAACTATTAGACAACATAATTCAGGGTGTCTGGCCATAGTAACAAACAGTTTGTGATGTTGTTGCTGGCGTGGCAGCTTTTCTATGGACGCATGCATGTTTCCATTTCTCAAGGACTGGCCCAGTTTGCAACCAATAATCTTGCCACCTTGCGTTTATTCGAAGAACTACTAGGTATTCTAACGATTTTATTTAACTCCAAAAATGTGCTTTCGTGGTGTCTATCATATTTTGATAAGCAATTGCAAAGGGTTGTTATTCACAATTTAATTATGGGTAAACCAGCACTGATATGACGTCGACTAAAATGACAGCAGACTACTAACGCCATCTATATTTTAGCTTTGGAAGCTTATTTTGTAAACATCAGCCCATGACACGTGTAGGAGCTGTCAAGGAGCTGTCAAAGAGCTGTCAAACATGATACGAAAGGGTCAGTCTCATTTGTTGTCGAAATATACTAAATCTAGCTTTTACATTCAGGATGCAGACTGCTAGATATTGTATAATTTCTGATAATCATGATCTTCTGAGTTGTGCCTGTGGACTATGATCTTCTATGGTATTGCTCTTTATTGTGCAATAAGCAATATTTTCATAATTATAATACTACATACACAACGAATTATTTGCTTTGCAGGAAGGCTTAAGTATTGATGACCACTATAGTATTCAAAATGGACTATAACCAAGAGCAATCTGATGAAATTGAAGCCCTGAAGGCAATTTTTGAGGATGATTTTTCAGGTACTATATATTACAGTTTCATTTTATAGGCTTAATTAGGCTTTTTGAATTATTTACACAACTTCATTCATTTTCATCTGGATTCTAATACCCTTCATAATGTTATTCCAGAAATTACCAGAAATCCACCTTGTTTTATGATAAAGATTACAGATCATGAATTGAGCTTACCAGGTATGTATATCATGTATTTGCGATCAAGGTGTATATATATATATTATCCTGATGCACTATGTATGTGACCTTAATATTCTACATGCTTATCTGTAATTCTTTTATAATTATTTCATGCAATTTATTCCTATGAACAGGTCAGCTGTCATTGAAGGTAACTTTCACACCAAAGTATCCAGAGGATGTCCCTGTTGTTGAGGTACCCCTTGGCAAGCACCAAGTTTTGTCCAAGGAGAGAATTTCATCATTATCAGAGCATCTAAAAGAAACTGTAAGCTATGAACATATATATCTTAATTTGTTAATCAGAATCGTTAAATGTATATAATTGTATGAAGCCAATGGGCTATTATTTACCAATAGAGGGAGCTCTTAGCTGCTTAGTAACTGCGCCCAAACAATTGTTGATGACGTAATCAAACAATGGGGTCATTGAGTGCAGAAAATTATGTCATATTTAGATGACGTGATTAAACAATGATTTGGGAGCAGTTACTGATAGCTCCCTCTATTGGTAAATAGTAGCCAATTAAGTGATAATTTTTCTTAATTATATGCAGGCATCCAATAGCCTGGGAATGGCTATGGTTTTCACATTAGTTGAAGAGACAAAGGCTTGGCTAAGTGAAAATGTTAGTTCAGTGGAAGAATCAGCTGAGAATGTGATGCTTGAAGAAGAATCTGACCCAGAAGAAATTATAGAACTGACTGAACCAAAACCTACAGGGGGAAGATGGGAATATGTCATTGGACTTTTGGTAATTGGAGTCCTTCTTTCACATGATTATGTTATGAATTTAAATCATTAAAACTGTCCTTAAGTTTCCTTGTCACTATATCGCTGTCACATTTCTAATACAATGAGTTTTACAAATTTGCATAGAGTATTTTGGAAGTTTTCATGATCATGATGATATACATATACTTCTGGCTCAGTAATTGTACTTAATCTTAAATGGGTCTCCATTTTCAAAATCAGCCACAATAATGCCACAATAATTAGGTTTGCCATGACTTTTAACCTATTTTTTGCCTGCAGGGTAAGCCATCAGCTGGAAAATCGACCTTTTTCAATGCATGCACGGGTCAGAACCAAGCCAAGACTGCAGCACACCCTTTTACGACAATTGAACCAAACATCAGCAAAGCCTTTTACACTATTCTGTGTCCATGTGCCAAAATGGCCCAGAAGTGTGATGCTGCCTATGGCCACAATTTATTAGGTCATCGTTATGTTCCTGTATTATTGAAAGATGTTGCTGGACTTGTGCCTGGTGCTTGTGATGGGAAAGGCAGAGGAAATCGGTTAGTGTTTTTTATTGGCTTTCTGAAATTAGACATTAGATTTTTTTTTAGTATAATGCTTACATACTACCTAATTTGTGAATATTTACCTGTCCTTTTTGTCAGACGTTTTATGCATTACTTAATTGATGCGTCAATTTTTTTTTTTGGCCAGGTTTTTAAATGACCTGTTAGATGCAGATGTCTTCATACATGTAGTGGATGTTTCTGGTTGTACAGATGAAAACGGAGAACCTGCAGAAGATTATGATCCAACTAAAGATATAAGATGGCTCATGCAAGAAATTCAGTGAGCATAATATTTTAGTATGGTATAAGGAATTTACAAGGACTCCATGCTGTAGTCCATTTGTGTTTGCAATGATAGTGTAGGCTTGCAGTTCTCAAGAATAGAATGCAAAACCAGCTTTGCAGCAGATCTGATCTGGAAACTGAACTCAAAAGAATCATCATGTGAATCCAGGACTCCCCTCAGCTAAGAAACTGGCTTAGCATGCTTAGCCAAAGGGAGTTCTGGCTTTAAATGACTTCTTATAAAGTTTAATTTCAAACTTCATGCATTCTGCTGTAAATCTGCAAGTTGGTACTATTACACACATAAAATAAGGTGGACCACATTGCTTGTTCTGTGTCCAAATAAAAGGGATACATATTCATTTCTCAATTATGTGAAACTTAATAGCTACACTGCAAGTTCTGGTGAACATATATCAAGGCCTAACCACTTGCATTACTGTGTAGGTAATTTATTGTCTTCATTAATTTTGGGCGTAATTTTATGGGTGTTTCAATCATTTTCCAATTTCAGTCAGTGGATCTATGGAAACCTTCAGGACAAGTGGCAAAATGTCTGTCGGAGACCTCAAAGACTTTTTGATATGTTCTCTGGGTACCATGCGAACAGAGCGACAGTTTATGCTGCTCTAAAAACTGTTGGTGTCAACGAAAAGTAAGTATACAGTAAAGTTGCAGTGTTGGGATGATTAGTTCTATTTAGGTGTGCCAGCAGTAATGTAGCATATATTGCTTAGAAATGTCAGTACAACTTATGTTATGTTTTAAATTCTGAGGTATCACATACGTTTCTGTTATATTTTGTTAAATTTCTTTGTCTTCAGAAATTTAGCCAACCTTCCAAACTGGGGAGAAGATATGATTCACCGCATTGTGGATGGATTCTTGAAAGTTCGCTTCCCTGTTTATTTGGTGCTAAATAAATCAGACACAGCTACTGCAACAAAAAATATAGAAAGGTAAAATTACATCTTTTCCATTGAGCATGATTAAACTGGATATTTCTTAATGTTCTCTACAAATGAACTGTGTATGTTGCACCTATAAATGTCCTATATATGGCTCACTGGAGCACTAGCATTGTAGCAAAATTAAGAGTTCCACAAGTTTCAATGACTTTAAACTTATTGTTAAATACTATCTTACTTCATTTCATACAAGTTAATAAAATAATATTTTAATTCTGCAGCAATATTGTACTAAAACAAGTAGAAATCCTGGAAGTGTATACTGTGAGACATCCTGATAATTCCAATAATTGTGAAGGTTAAGACAATTCTCTGGACTCACTTTTGTATGAGCAACGTTACTGAAACAAACGTATAAGTTGTGAGAATTGTCCTAACCTTAGCAATTATTAGTAGAAGTCCTCTTTAAAGATCAGATTTTGTTCATTGTAGAATAAAAGAAAAGTATCCAGAGCAACCAATGCTGGAGGTTTCAGCAAAGACAGAGTGCCAACTGCTGAGATTGTGTGAAGAGGGTCTTATAACTTATCACTGTGGTGACAGCAAGTTTGAATGGAAAACAGATGCACCACCCCAAAATTCAGATGTGTTGAGTTTGAAAACAAACACAGTATTTGACAGGTATGTGACATTTTACTAATCAGTTTTTACTATGGTTGTCTGAGCCAATTTTGCGACAACAGATTATACTTTATTATAAAATTGAAATTAATTTTTTGCGGTCATCAGCTGGTGGTTAAGGCCCTAAAAAACTTTTGAAGATCTCGTTTGAAACTCAGTCCGTACACTCTTCATGAGCGGTGTTATATTAATCATTCTCCATTTTGATGCAATACACCCTTTTCACACACCAACCATGTTGGTATTTTTGCCTCATTGACCTCATTTTGATTAGGTCATATTATGACATCATTACTTATCCATTGTTCTTGCACTCAGTGACCTCACCATAACCATTGTCTGATGACGTCGCAATATTATATCTGAGTGCAAAGAAAGGTCAATGAGGCAAAAATGCCAACATGGCTACTGTGTGAAAAGGGTGTATAATGGTTGGGCTGATTAAAGGCTGCACTTAATTATGCCAAAGGCTTGTATAAGTAGGCATCATGTCAAAGAAATTAACCAATATATATCTATATTTACTAGGTATTATCACCATATCATTTTAACATTTGATTATTTATTTCAGGTTCGGAGGTACCAATGTACAAAGAGCGCTCAGTGAAGCCGTAGAAATGAAACCGCCCACTTATGCATATCCAGTTGACTGTCTGGACACGTTAATGTCTATTCACAAGTACCGGGACCAGCCACCAGGGGTGCTGCGGGATTGTGTGCTTCTTAAACCAGGCACAACAATAGAACAGTTGTACACTGTTCTCAGCCATTACCCATTGTATCTAGTCGCTGGGGATTTCATTAGGGTTGAGGGTGTTAATGAAAAGTTTGCCAAAAGAATTTTTAAGAAAGGAGACATTATAAATGACACTAATTGCATTCTTAAGATTTTTACTAATCGAAAAGTTACCCAAGTTAAATTTCGAGAATAGCAGCGACATTTGTTTTATACTATTTTTCCTTACCAATGGTGCTTTCTAATTATATTTATATATGTTCGAGATTTATATAACTTGCTGTTGAATTTTAAAAATTAAAATGCCAACAAAGTTGTTTTCAATATTATTTCTGAATTTATTTCTTTTTGTAGTGGTTGAAAACATACAAATTTACAGAAACCACAGCAAGTCAAACTTATCACTATAGCTTCCATCAGGTTAACTTCTGGGTGATAGACATTGTACACAGCTCATATTGAAAGCAATACGTGAGGACAATTGGAAAGAATGCTCTGCAGAGGACATGCAAGTGATAAAATCTTTTTCTATGGTACTGCACAAAATTGTACAACGAGCATATGGCATTAATTAATTAATCAAACATCTCCAATAATTTCTGAGGGTTGGTACTCGTTTACATAGTCACTATTGAATAAGTCAAGCATACCAAATATTATTTCAGTAGCTACGCTACATTCAATGCATGATTCTGGGTGTGAGCTATTAAATTCTATTTTTTTTTCACTATTTCCAATTTATTAATCATTCATCCCTTTACATTTATCAGAATTCATTTACATGTCCCACAGAGACAAAGTTTAAAGCAAACATTGATAATTATTTCACAAGATAGTCGGACAACAGATTTGAGGTGAAGAGACATTGAAGTATTATTTATAACAGCTGAACATTTGCTCATGTTGTTCAACAATAAGAGGCTTGCAAAGCAAAGCCTGAGGGAGGATAATAAGCTGATATAACAACCAACGTCCAACAATTCATTTTGCTTTTTTAAAAAACCCAGATCAATTAACTTTAACAGTAAACTAAATGGCACTTGCAACTTAAGGCAGCATCATTTGATTATCTTGATATGACCTGACATAAACAGTAATGAAATGTATTCTCAAAAGAGTCCTTCATTGTGCTAAAACTAATAGCAATAATTACCAAATTTAGCACCTGCACCAGCTGCTAGCAACCAACAATTAATGATTAATAAACTACGCATTAAAAAAAATCCTGACACACGCATTTGACCATCCATGATTTGTAATTCGTGCCACTTCAACAATAATCATGCGCATAAAGATCAATGATTATACCTTGTAAGGCAAAACAAATTCATACATCTCCTGAAAAGGCAAATTATAGAATAACACCTCCAGCATGCAGTATCACGACCATACACATTATCTTTTATAATATTGATTGATGCAGTCAGTTCCACATGAACAATTTCACTTATGAATAGCAATGTCACTGACAAATAGCTCTTTTTTTCGCATTATCATATCACAGTGAGCCAAAATGCGGTGAGGTATGAAAGACCCCTAACAAAAGATAAAATGTGCGTTGTCAGTTATTTCAACAGGACCTTTATATATAGGGCCATTGGCATTTGCTAAGCATTCAATAAATTGTTTTTCTGACAAGATTTTGGGTCATCCAAGACTCAAGTTCTGGTCGTAAGAATTGATCAATACTTCTTTGATTTTGTTGGTCTTCCCTCCTTCCTGAGCTAGACAGGATATCAAGCGAATTCTGTTCAAAGTGTATTTGGCAAATCAGCGGAATGATACCACATCTTGTTAACCCTTTCCGAACACCGCAGAGACTGTCTTTGCCAGTGTCTCCACCTTTGAATCTTCATGTTTACAGAGTTTTGTCACACTGTCCTGAATTTCTATGAGTTTCATGAGTGCCATCATTTCACCTACAGAAGAAAAACAAAATGTAACGAGATAAATTATACAGTTACATATTCGACAATGTGAAACTACGCGTCTGCAAAGCAAATGTCGACAGTGTTGCAAGTATTTCAATATCTTTTTGTTGTATTATTTGACCATCCGTGAATATTATCTCGTTTGTATGATACAGCGCAATATCTTGCCGAAATAATACATTCTCTATTCTATGATTTGAAGTTTTCAAGTTTACACAATCAACCATTTACAATAACCCATAACATGCTAAACACTGCAATGGGGAAGATAAGTACCAGCAGAGGTCACTGTCACTGCAGCAGATCAGATAAGTACTTTTCAATGACGTCATCTATTTTGTGATGTCATCCATTTAAAGGTGCACTGTCTGCCAAATTTGTACATTAAAATAATGATATAAATCAATACTGCCTTCTTGTCTCATGATATTTTTCACCATTACATACTCACTGTAGCACAACAATTTAGTTTGATGATGTCACAATACTGAACAATGGTGATGATGTCATTTCCATTGTGTTTCCAATGTTTTGGTCTGGATTTTCTCTCAATGTATATATAATTTATTTTTAAGTAATTAATGTCTTAAAAAATCATTAATTCACAAAAATTTAGTGTGCCTTGATCAATAAAGGTAATTGTCAACTGTTTGATAGCGTCTTGGAAAATTGCAAATTTGACAGACAGTGCAACTTTAACAATGGTGGAGTCAGAGCTAATAGAAATGAGTGGAGTAACTTTTCTGGCCCCTTACGGATGCAGGGAGCAAGACATAAACAAGTCGATTAACACAGAGCACCAATAAAAAGTAAACATCAATTGTGACATCACGGCTAATTGTTTCCCGCAACCGCTAGGTGCGCAAAAAGGTTAGGTCCGGGGTCTCCCTAAATGTCTCTAGTGTAGTGACGTCATCTTATTGTATTTTTATCTGCTATGGTAGTAGCGCCCTCTGTACTGTAGGCGGTTACTTTTTCTCCCCATAATGCACTATTACCCACCTGAGGAAGCAAGGCCTTTAATGAGTGTTAGAGTGTTACATAAAATTTCAGGAATGGTATTTCCATCAGTCAGGACCACCTTTACGCCAGGCACCAGTTCAGCTTCTTTCAGGGCCATTACGCACTCAGGTTCACCTGAAATTAATTCAGAATTGAAAATACTAAAATGGTTCCATTCCACAGGCAAATGAGAAATTTTTTGAACATGTTATATCATTATTGTTCGATAATACACCTAGTAGCTACTAAAAATTCTCCATACAACCAATTACCATTTTTTCTTTTTTTTTTTAAATCAAACTTTGGATGGCCTAGTTCAGTACAACACAACCATGTTTATTGGTACTAATATCAAATAATACTGAAAAAATAATTCTATAGTTAATTTAACTTTACTACGATAGCAAATACGAAGAATAAATGACAGGTTACAAAATTCTAATTCTTGTGCACGAGCAAATATGCCTCAGGGCATCAGTTAAATAAACAAAGGACTCACCGATGCAAGCAGTGACTATAAGACTAATTGCAACAAGGGCCTCATTTTGCATGACAGCATGTTCTGCATTCATCATATTCACGAGATGAGGAACTCCGTTTGCTTTGATGACGCATTTCATGACCTCTGAGTTTGCGGAGTGCTTCACAAGCCAAGCTATCAACCGGTTGGCTTCTCCTGTAATTGAGATGTTGAACAAAAGATTAATTAATTATCATTAATAACCATGCATTTAGCTGAATCTATAAAAGTGTGTGATAGAACTTTAAGTTCATAGGAGGAAAGTTATTATTATGAGGACCATAAATAGTTGCTAGAAATTTACAATATGAAAATTTAACTAAGTGTGTGATAGCTCTTTAAATTGATTCATTAGAGGAAGCAATTATAACCATAACTGAACAAAATAATAAGCTGCTCGGATAATAAACTGATTCTAGAAATTTATGATATGAGAATTTACTAACCTTTTACTCCAGCATGATCCTCTACTGAACAAAACTCCACAAGCCGTTCTAAGAATTCCGTATTTTTACCTGCCTTCTTGGCTGCCTCTTCTGCAAAAAAATTAATGAGGTCAAATGTTGCTCAATTAAGTATATTTCATTAAGTAAATATACAGATAAATGTATTTTATCAAAGTCACCCGGATACAATTATAAAAAAAACAGTTTATAACAATTATGCATCCTCAGCCCACATGGGCTTATGAGTGACTACAAATAACTTAGTAAGAGCTGTTCCATTAAAAAAAATTATGCCCCCCCCCCCCCACCCTTACCCCCGCTTTTTGTTTTTGACAGACCCACCCCCTTTTTTTTCTACATGAAAATATTAAGAAAATACTGGTCAACCACCACCCGCCCCCCTTCTTCTCTTTTGGAGAACCCCCCATCCCCGGCTTTTTTCAAAAATCTTCCTGTCCACTCCCCCTCTTTATTAAATGGAAAAGCCTATATAGACAAATGGGCACTTAGGCATTTACATAGATCAAAACAATTAACAGTAGCACGAGCAGAATATATATTAATAAAAAAAAACACAATCAAAAAGTTGAATAGAGTAATATTGTACATGAAACGCACTTTGACCATCAACGACCATCCTCAACAAGCCAAGTAACTTGAACTGCACAAATGTCATCCCAGTGGCCATATAAGGCAAAACAGCATCCATCAAACCGCACCCCAGCATGCTAGATTTGTTCATAGCTGCAATCAAACAGAAATTCATATTAGTGCAATTTTTTATTTTTTCATCAGAATTTTTAAATCAGGTTTTGTACTTCAGTGTATGTGCTATAATGTAGCAGTATTAAGCCACATTTAGATTAAATTGTGTGTGTTTACGTGTGCATATAGTTGTACGACAGAAAATAAGAACATATATTTTGACAGACTAATGTGAATGGTTGCACTGTTTCTATTTTTGACGAATGCGCACACGCCCACGGAGACGGTTCAATCTAAATACAGCAGTATTATCGCTACGCTCTTTGGCATCTCATTGGGGAATTCTGCTTTATTAACGTTTCTTTATCTTTGTTAATTTACACTTGTCACATTAATGTATACATCCATATTTGTGTAATCTAGCCGATGGACCTTTCGGAGTCTGCAATAAAGTTACTTGACTTGACTTAGCAATATTTCAAATTTTAATATCCTGAAAAATGTAAAGGTCTGCCATGTGGACGCACCATATGTCAGAATTTTGGTACATATAGCTGTATAACATTTTATTTACACTGTAATCAAATACCTGGAATGGCAAGATTGCGCAGGGCACTAAAAACGGCATGTTGGACTGTTGACGAAACATTATTTACACCAGGTTTCAAAAGTGTGAGTAATTCTTCTGTCACTCCTTCCCTCACAAAATAACTACAATGGCCATCTGTAAAACGAAAATAAAGACACAATATTCGTTAATGAGTTCATTATAAGCATCAGAGCTGTGGCAAATGTCTTAAAATATCTGCATACAGACTCGGTCGCTCGAGTAATCATTAGTTCTTAGGTCTATGCACTGGTAATACCGACCGTTTCTGGCAAAATTGCCGATGGCAAGCGCTCCAGACATCTGAAGGTGTTCGTTGTCTGATCTCAGCCAATTTCTTGATTCTTTGTAAATGAGACCTTGGCCATTCTGATACAAAACTTCCATACTTGAATCTGAAAAAGGCAAAATTAAACATATCTTAGGTGAAAGTGACTATTTTCATCAGTGCTGCACAGTCGTCATACCCAAGGCTGGACAGCCCTTGTGAGTGATGTTATTCTTAATACAAAATACAATAGGGTTGGCCAGTTCTCGTACACCCACGTGACCTTTTCCCCGGAAGTTCTACTATAATACATGATGTCACCGATGCACAATACTAGATGATGTCATCAATAATTGGGCAGTAGTGACGTCATGAATTGTTCTGGTATTTCCGGGTACAAGGTCACATGAGACTGACCAGCCCTATTAAACTGACATATTTTTTTGTTGCCTAAGCAGCATTAAGACAAGGTTAAAGTAGTTAAAAGTAACCAAGCGCCCTCTACAATAAAAAAACTTCATGAAAATTTCCATCAACTTATATCAAATGTATAACTGACATATGTATTTCACTTTCTGATATCTATCTCAATTTTTATCGTTTCCAAATCTGTGCTTTTGGCAGCTGATCATATAAGCTGACTAAGCTTCAGACCAAGTAGCATCGAGACACAGAAATTTTTAAAAGATGATGTATATTTACCAAATAACTACAGTAGAGTTATCATCCAATAACCCAAATCTAACTAACTGACCAACAAGCAAATCAGCGCAATTGTTCAGCATTTTGCGACAGAAACGAAATACAAGGTTCTTCACCTCCAGTTACAAGCAAAATAACGAGATCTGAGGCGAGTTTGAGTTGCTGTACATTGTCCTCATCATCCTTGTTTTCAGCATCTTTCACCATGGTAACCAACTGCTCTTTAACATCTGAAGATGCTAACTGCAATTTGACATCATCTGGAATGGTTGTAAAAGAACATTGAAAAATATGCTACTTTCCATGTCAGTATAAAAGCCATATAATTCCTTGAATTTATTTGCCATCCGAAATAATGACTAGACTTTGTTAATTGTGAAAACCACGACAGTACAAGTTCCACTGAATTCCAAAGTAGACATTAATAAGTGGGAAAAGTGGAGGCAGTCTTTAAAATACAGTACAGCTGTAGTATAAAAAAAACACATTAGAAGTCATAAGGCGTCGGTTTTTTGATCTTTCGTTTCTGCCGGCCAAACTTTTGCAGTGCCGCTCAATTAATAAATCAACAATTGTCTGGGCAAATATGTGTATTGCATCTCAAAGTATCACATCACCTGTGTTAATTTATGAAAAAAAAACCACTTTCTGGGGATTTGTTTTATTTTCAGACTGACCGTCTCATGAAAAACGGTCCGAGAAAGTTCCAAGAAACATAAGATAAAAACCGTGGCCTAATGATGAAATTGTCACCATAATGGGGTGCACCCAAGCAGAGGTTCAGTTCCAATACCTCTAGAAAGATAGAATCAATTCTTACCACTTTCAGAGAGGTTAGACAACATTTCTAGAATGGTGTCACGAAGGTCACCATGACCGGTTTCTGTGGACAGGAGTTTTCCGATAGTCACAGCCACTTCACATTCACTCAACTTCTCTCTTCCTACATCTGTCAAGAACAAAAACATTGGTTATTGAGTGGCATTAATTTCAAAGTGTGCTTGAGTCCTACCTACATCTCTGATGTAAGGACTAATATATATCATCTTTATTTATACTCTTGGTATACTAATACAATACTAATACAATACATGGTTTACACTATAGTAATAAAAGTGCAAAATTAATTGAGACACATGTCCTCAATAATTGATTTATCTTCATTGGAAGTAAAGTCTAACTCTGCAAGTCCATCTCTTACCATTGACATTTCACGTACAGTGTGTGCTGCATGTAAATTAACAAGTGTTTTGCAGTCACATGTACATACTGTCTGAACACACTTTGTCACATCTTTGCATTTTGGAGTAAGAATCTCAGTTAAAGAGAGAGACAGTCTTGAGCAGCACCATTGCACATTGTTAGCAAAGACAGAAAGTCTTGCAGTCTGAAACACTCTAAATGCAAACGACACCTCTGGAATATCATGGTGCAGAGCACCAACAGCAAACTTTATAAATCTAGACATAATTGCATGACTTGAGCATAAAGTCTGAGATAAACCTGCCAACACTCCACAGTGCGTATGCCAGGGAAGCTTCCAGACCGATCTCAGAGTTTTCCGCCATACAACACTCAATTTCTCCATTTTGCGGTGTGGCAATAAAATACATCCATAAAAAGAGCAACAGTAAGTGCTGAATAATCCTGCTTGTGCAACTGACGAAATATGCCCAAACCGACATCGAAATGCATTATATTGTCTATAAAAACTGCAGAGTCTGCATATAATTTGTGTCCTAGGTGAACTGCAAGCATTTGATTCTATACTAAGGTACCAAAAATGTTGATTGCGATTTCTTTATTTGAGACCTTATCATCAAAGAGAATAAACTGGCTCTTTGCTCCATTGAATTGAACTTTATAATCCTGAGAGTAGATTTGGCAAATAAGGAGCATACTCTGCAGTCCAGATCTTGTGGGGGAGAGTAAAACCAAGTCATCTGCATAAGCTACACACCCTATGAAGTGTGGGCCAACATAACACCCATATCAACTTTGCCTAAGCTGCATGATAAGTTCATCAAAGTAAATCCCAAAAAGAAAAGTCCTACCTATATCTCTGATGTAAGGATTAATGGATCGGTCTCCTTACTCCTGACTCCTATATAGATCCCAAGGGACTGGGTTGGAATCAAGTTCTTAAATCAATAATATTTTTATTCTATCACTGGACAAAAGTCAGATCCCATGTCACTACCTGTATTTGATTTTGAACAAAATATCAATCACAGCGAGTTATTTAATGATCCTCTTTTCTCCAACTGCTCAATGAGTTGTGTTGCTTGTAAAAGTAAAGATTTAAAATAACTTAGTCAACTAAAAAAGCTTCAATTGCTGAAAAAATTCATGTAACTGATTTGGATACCCAAAGAAGCCCAGCGGTACTAGATGATTGATTTTATGGCAGTTTCATATATATATATATATATGTCTTCAATCAGTATGTTGCAACTGGTAAAGTCAATATTATCATCATGAAATTCACTATTCATAAAGATGTCCTATTTAAACCCATAAAATTCAATGAAGTTTTCCCGATCATGATCAAGCTAATTAGGGTCAAAATTTCCATAATTATCTTTTGGGACAACTACAATTGTCCAGAACACGAGAAAAATTCCAGGACTGGCAGTGTCATAATTTGTTGAACGCTTACCTGAGTCAGTCAAACTGCCTACACACATGAGAGCCATTTGACATAATCCTTCATCACCATTGTGTTTCTTCAGATAACTGTCCATCAATTCTAATGCTCCGAGCGCAACTGCTCTCTCTTGAATAGTCTCTGAAACACAAATAAATAAATAAATATCTTTAAATGTAATTAAACATAATATACAGAATGTATGGCTACACATTGTAACACCTATGATATATTTCATTCTTAGATTCTTTGCTTTAATTATCATGAATTCTCAAATCAGTGACACACAATTGAATCCACTCATAACTAAATCTCTATATCTTCTGCATTTTCATTACAAATGACAAAACTTTGTTGTTATAACTATATGCAAGATCACAAGACTTCCTTTGAATGTAAAACTAACACAATTATCTTTAAAAATTCTACACTGAGCATCTCCCCACATTGTATAAAATACACAATTTAGCAACAAACAAGACTCAACATCAGTATATAACACATTTATAAAACTGGCAAAACAAGAAAATGGCACATGTGCATTTGAAGTCACAAAACATTGATAAAACAAACAATAACATGAATGAAAATAATCTATATTAGACTGTCTGCATCCCATGAAGCAAGTGTTTGACACATGTGTGCCTACATTCTTTACAGCCAAATTCAGAGAGTTGGCAACCGATCTCATTGGCTTGGAAGCTCACTCCAGATGACGTCATGAGAATCCAGGACTCTCATTTGCTGAGGGATTGCTTTAACCACTTAAACCAATGGGAGTCCTGCATTCATATGACATCATCAGGAGTTTACTTCCAAGAGATTGGTTTCCAACTCTATGAAAATTGCTGTAATATTCTGGAACTTCGTTTTTTATATGTTCGCCAGGAACACCAGATTTAGTGCTTCTTATAATAACCATCTGCGGCTCAATCTATTGTCCAATCTTTATCCATATCAATCCAATCATGAATACTGAGAGAAAATTCATCTATATTTAGGATCGGTAGCCATATATGCATACATTTCAGACAGGTACTGCACTGAAACTAATTGCACAATTTATTCCTGCCTATGCTTTTCTTCCCTAAATGCACACATGCTTTGAGTACATAATTGGTTTGAGCTGTATTTTTGGAAAGTAATCAAATCAAATATCTGTATTTATACCAAAGCAAAAGGTCATTAGTAAAGACCAGGCAAAGACGCACTTTGTCACCGCTCCCATTAAGCTTTCAGCTGAACATAAATAGAAAAAGATAAAGGTTCATTTCTTTAGCTAAACAGGTGCTTAAATTACAATCTGTTCCAACATATTATTGACAAACAATACTAGTGATGTCTCCAATTTGTCACCACCAGGCGGTACCTTTACCTATGTGACTTTACAACAGAACGTAACATTTCTTTATCCATATTAATCCAATGGATATTTTCTCAATGCGCGTAAGTAGACCTGTAAGCCAGTGAATTTCAAATTCTGACTGACTCGGCCAAAATTTTGCTGCTTCTTTCACTAAGTCATAAATTCATGACTCACTGCTGTTTGTTGCAAAATATGTTGCTTCTGAACCAGAAGCTGACTAAATGCTTTACAGTTCCATGAAAGACACACAAACGAATTTTAAAAATGATAACCTAAGGGTGTGAAAATGGGCCTGATCTGATTTCCTACAAACTTCTGTTCATCAATATATGGAAATAGGAAATTATGACCAGGGTTGGGAAATCTGACATTGTTTAGTTTCAAACTACAGTCCTTTTCATCACATTCATTGTAGTGGCTGATCCAGTAAATACATTTATTTCAGCCTTTTTTGTGGCTTTAGTTGAATTTTCAAATCTGACTTGACTTTTGCTGCTTATCATAATAAATGTGGTGGCTTGACTTGAACAAAATATTACTAACTTTAGCAGCTAAATGGGTCTACTCGTTAGTAACAATAAGCAGGCTAACTACCTTGAAGTTACATGAAATGAATATACTACACTAGAGTGGGGTAAAGAGTAGAACGAGCCATCAGCAAGAAACGGTTTAATTGCCCCTCATGGAATATTCCAGAGGCAATTCAATTATCGGCAGCAGAGATGTCTGAAAATTATTTTGGCACTTCACACAAAGACTGAAATATATAACTGAAATTCTTCCCTAAGATACTGTCCTAATTAGATTATTTGGTCTTTTTAATACGTCATAAGCAATTATGCATATATAATAAGTCATTCTACATGGCATTTATTATCATGCTAAGTTTGGTTGGCTGTCTACAAGCCCTATCGCAAGCTTACGGACTTCGAAGTGTCTCTCTTATGCGACATGAAAAATTACAATAGAAAAACATATCACCAACATAGACAATTAACAATATACTGACACGATATGAGACAAACCATGCATACTAAAGGTGAGAAGTAAAGTGAATATTCAAATAAATTTTCCGATCAGCTCACCCTGGTTAGCATTAGGATTAAGTTTCAGTCGAAGGGTGATCATGCGAATGCCTTCACCTTCATCCGACTGAACTTTCTGCAATCCTAGAGGTTCTTGGATATTACAACTGGACAGAGCCATGCCTGGATGATGCCATGGAGTCCACCAGATAGCAAAGATTAACAAAAGTCACATATCCATCAGTTAGTAGTGCGATAAACAGATATTGAGAGGTCCGAAAGATCAGCCGTTAAGACACAAACCACATACACTGTAAATGCAATAGGAAGTTAACAGTAACAATAAAAATTTTGATTAATATACAAGTAATACCATATAAGCAGAGAAATCCGCAACTCTGCATTGTCCAAAAGGTGATCCTTCTGATTGCCTAATTACTCAACTCATCCACAATTATTTTCAGCCACCAAGAGCCATCCATCACCATCCATCAGTGACCATCATAAGGGGTAGCTACAATATCTTGTCTGAGTCTTACATTAATTATCCATCTATTTCTTACTGTCATAGTTAGCTTATAACAGGCTTTGTAAGGAGGTGCAGTAAAATAATCTAGCAAAACAGAAGTGCTATTACATTTAAAGTGTATATGGTTGTCAAATGCTGATACATAGTATATCTTAAATATCCTAACAATAGGTACACAAAGATATGCCTTCATTCAGTCTCAACTCACCATGAGTATTGGTCAAGTTGAGTAGAAATCCACAGGCCACCATCCGAAGGCGATCCGCCCCATCGGCCGAACTGTCTTCGTAAGTTTTCAATAAACCAATCAAGCGCGACACTCCGTCCATCTGGTCAACCACATCTCTTCCAGCATCTGAAAAACAATATAGAGTATAAAATATTTATCTTACAGTAAAATGTTAATGCACATGATAGATATTGCACTCAGACTAATGTAATTGCTGAAAAATCCATGATGCTGGTATGAAAAATCATCAGATTATTTATTGACAAAGGGTAGTAGATTCCATGCAAATTGAAGTAGCCATGCATTTGTCTCACATACTGATTGGAAATTAAATGAAATGAATTTATTTAACCCAAAAATTAAATACAATGATGTTTTGGATTACATAAAAAAAGAGAAACATAGAGGGTCAAGGGACACCCATTTTGTCTCAATTAGGACGCTAGCATGGGTGCCCCTTGTATGTCAAAAAGCACAGTGTGAAATATAGTGTGTTACACAGTACCATTTAGTTGTACAATTATGCAACTTCAGTCAGTCACTAGGAAGAACATAATGATGATTATGAAAGTCCACACATAACACTTGCATCCAAGATATACTTCAGGTGGAAATTTCATTGGCACTGACAAGGTAATGGTGTATGCACGTGCCGAGAGGAATATGCAGTATGCCTAGTGAAATGAGTTGATACCACTTGGCAAGGAGTTTGCATAAGACCTTCAGCTGGTGGTTGTCTGTTATCAGCATCTATGCTGAGGCAGGTGGAAGTTCTTACCTAGGTAGTAAATTGGTGTACCATTGGTGTGGCCTTGTCCGTGTCAATCCCTGGAGTCTGGTGTGGCAGTTGGCCATATTTTCTATTAGGTGAATAATACAGTTTGAGTCTGGTGTGGCAGTTGGCCATATTTTCTATTAGGTGATTAATACAGTTTGAGTCTGGTGTGGCAGTTGGCCATATTTTCTATTAGGTGATTAATACAGTTTGAGTCTGGTGTGGCAGTTGGCCATATTTTCTATTAGGTGAATAATACAGTTTGAGTCTGGTGTGGCAGTTGGCCATATTTTCTATTAGGTGATTAATACAGTTTGAGTCTGGTGTGGCAGTTGGCAATATTTTCTATTAGGTGAATAATACAGTTTGAGTCTGGTGTGGCAGTTGGCCATATTTTCTATTAGGTGAATAATACAGTTTGAGTCTGGTGTGGCAGTTGGCCATATTTTCTATTAGGTGAATAATACAGTTTGAGTCTGGTGTGGCAGTTGGCCATATTTTCTATTAGGTGAATAATACAGTTTGAGTCTGGTGTGGCAGTTGGCCATATTTTCTATTAGGTGAATAATACAGTTTGAGTCTGGTGTGGCAGTTGGCCATATTTTCTATTAGGTGATTAATACAGTTTGAGTCTGGTGTGGCAGTTGGCCATATTTTCTATTAGGTGATTAATACAGTTTGAGTCTGGTGTGGCAGTTGGCCATATTTTCTATTAGGTGATTAATACAGTTATCAGTAAAAATCTTAATGTGGCCATGAGATTGAGGTGTTCCTACTACAGGGCTGTCCTACTGGTGTGGTGGGTGGGTGGATTAGGGTTTTACGTCCTGTATTTCTGCACCTGATGGGCTAATTAGGACAGGCAGAGACCATGGCAATGAGACGAAGGATGAAACAGCCATCCAACATAGGCTCAACCGGGAATTGAACCCGGGACCTAGTGGTTGGAAGCCCAGCGCGCTACCACTGAGCTAGGCCCCCACCCAGGCCTGTCCTACCATAGGGATCCAATGTATTGTGAGCATTGCAGATCCTCTACCAAAGTCTGAGAGGGAGACCACTTTGCAACCAATGGCAACCATAACCCAGGAGGAAATCGGTTCTAAACCAAAGCATTTAAACATTCATGATTAATAGGGGGTTAAACAGAACCCCTAAAGCTTATCTCTCTATCTATATTTCTCGAGGGTAACTTGGCAGCGATGCCTATGCATCCAGAGGGTACAGGGTGAGGCAGCTTGTAACCCTGCAGTGGCCTCAGATACCCCGCCCAGATCTGAACCCCAACCAAAAGGCCCTCCCTCACCCCTGCATATTCCTCTCGGCACGTGCATACACCCTTCCATTGGGTATTCCAGATTCGACTGGCCACACAACACTATAGTGTTTGCTGACAAATACCAAGACTGTCATACAACCAGTCGAAGGAAAACAAGCTCACTTCGCTTGTAAGGATTTTCAAAACATTTTCTTTTGCCAAAACATATAATTCTACCTGCCAAAGCATTACTTCAATTGATGCCAGGAGTTGTGAAAGCTCTCAGCAGGTCAAGATTTAAGGAATTGCCATTAAGGTCCTGATCCAGGTATGTTTCTGCTTTTTAATTTTGCAATTATACCATTATGGTTTTATTCCATGTACGAACTATATAATAGATGAACGTGAACGAGGTACAATATTGCCATTACACATTACGGTGCATAAAAGCTCTCTAACATCACATTATTGTCAACTGACCAGTCTTGTTGTTTGCACTACGTACTTGTGTGGCAAACAAACTGTGTACATTGTACGCGTGTGATAAACGTGCAAGTACACGAATACATGTTCTGGGACCTACAAGTGGTAGGTCTACCATCAATGGTGAATAATAAAATATCTTCCATCTTCAAACTCCTTGTATTGACTAGTATGGAACACAGGAACTGTGTTGGGATACTATATTAAATTAAATTCATCTCCTGAACAAAGACGCTAAAAACGGAAAAGAATAGAAGAATATAATAGAATAATCTTTATTTAAAGTCGACATCAGTCAACAGTAATGAGATGATAATGCTTGAAGTCAACACCATGTTACACATTTATCCCATGAGTGGAGTCTTTTACTTGCCTCAGCATATTTGTAGACAATGCAATAGATGTAAGCTCGTGAAAAGCGCCCGGGCCGGGAATCTAACCCGGGACCTGCAGCAGAGCTAAATTTCTAAATTTAAGATCCATATAGTGTATTGCAGAGAATAATGGCCCATTATGGTCTTAGGCAAGTCAACAATACTTAAGTGACTCATACCATGCATTTATTTCTCAGCGATATGCCATGCATTAGAATATTAGAGCTTGTGGCCAGCACATGCCATGAAGGCTGCTGAAAAGAAATTTGATGAAAAACACAAGCCAAGTGGTAAGGGTGTTAAGAGCATCAGCTGGAATTCCTGGGAACAGAATGCTGCTGAAAGATACATGGAAATGTGAGGAAGCACGGGATGAGAGAGTGACATCTTCCCACCTGAAGCATCCCTCATTTATAAGAACAGCATGGTTTCACTACAGATCACTACATACTCCATAACCATGGCAGTTCTTTCAGAGGTTTTCTTTAAGTAAAAAAAAGAAATTACTGTTCTTTAATTCCTTCTCTTGGTACGGTTTAATATGGAAAGTTTTTTCAAACTGTTCACTACATTTAACCGTACTTTTTTTAACCCCATTCTGTCACGGTTTTTTGGATTAAAGTAAAAGCACCCTTCTTTTACATTCAAACGTACAGAAAATTTAGGGATCATCAAAGTGCGAGTGTAAAAAATTCATTTGGGGCACCATAGGCTCTTTTCATGCAGCAGCTATGTTTGCATTTTTACCTCATTGACCTCTCTTTGCACTCAGCTTAAATATTGTGATGTCATTAGTAGACAATGGCCATGGTGATGTCACAGAGTACAAGAACAATGGAGAAGTAATGATGTCATAATATATGACGTAATAAAAAATGAGGTCAATGAGGCAAAAATGCCAACATGGCTGCCGCGTGATAGTAATCTAATAGTCTGCAGACTGGTGTATGTCCAACCGCAAGTACTCCATCAGTAGCAAGGCTTTTTTTTCATATTTAAAAGAACCTATCACATATACACCTGTCAGTAACTCTTTCCTAACAAATCAATTAACATGAAGTATCGACCTTACATCCCCTCTCCTCTTTGCCCCTCCAAATGCTGTCAGCCACAGCTCTCCATTTCCATGCAATACCGTGAGCTGAGGGGTTATTGGCCTGCCCTGCATGCCATGAAATAACATCCACATCATCTCCCCAATCCCAGGTCACGACCCTTCCCATGACGTCCCAATCACGTCCACTTCTTCGATTGCTTAGCAACAAGACATAATCAACTATGACGTCATCAATTGTAAAACTTCCTGGTCGTGTCATGTATGGAATCACAGATATTGTTTCGATAAAGAAATTACCATTACTGCCATTGCACTGACTACGTATTCACAGATTAATTTATTTCAGTTGATAAACTTATTTCACTGATCTATCTGACGAATTCAGTGCTCTCCACCAATTAAAATAACCTGCATATGTTTGCAATGAAAAGCTCAGTCAGTCAGACAGTCAGACAGCACGTCAGACAGACAGTCAGTCAGTCAGTCAGTCAGTCAGTCAACAAATCTATCAGTTTGAGCAGCTGGTTTGAGCACTCATAGATGCTGCTTCAATGACACACCCAACTACTTTTGTATTCAGTAGCAGTAGTTAGACCTACAAAGCTGCAGGAGAGAGAAGATGGATGTTGACACAAAGATGAAGCTGCAGAGACACTCACCAAGGACAGCGAACTCTGCAGATGACAAATGATGTTACGTTCACCAAAATATCTGCCACTTGCAAAACAAAACAGTCATTCTTCTGTCTCCCGGAATGGATGCAGTCTGCTCATGTCATTTCCTTCATTGTTCCATCACAATCTAATCCACATTTCCACAGATTACGGCCCTCGTTGAGTTGCGGATAATGTTAGCTTCAAACGATATTGCTGTTTCCAAAGCGCTTTGCAATTTTCAGGGTTATTCATAGTATACCAATTGCAAGTTTAAATCTTACTTGTGCATCTCCAAAGCCGAATACAAAAATACGTTTATGTAGGTGCAAAATATCTGAATATCTTGTTACTTATTGATTTATTAGGTCCTCATTAACATACCGTATTTTTCTCATGAAAATGTACAGATGTCTAAGTCAATAGACTTTATATGCCATGGAACAGTATGAAAATTACCATACTCAGTGTTCCAGCTAAGATTTGATTTGGGCATGGCGTACAAAAATTTAATACTAGGACAACTACCTTAAAAGCAAAATAAAAAGAGAAGAAAAAAAATAAAATAAAATAAAGGTCATTTAAATTTAAATTGCATTGATCATCTCTCCCCCCCCCCTCCCCCAAAAGTGAGGGTATATATCCCCCACATCCCCCCTGAATCGACACCCCCGAAATCACCATACTAACAAATGAAATTCTTTTGATTTCCTATAACACAGTCAGTCGTTGAATCTCCATGCTGGATTCTAACCAAGTCCACTGACAACCAAATGTAAGAGGCCCAGTGGCAGTTTTTGTGAGGCCATATCAGCTCCACGTGAGAAATATGGCAAGGACAGACAGCTGCTCCTTGTAGCAACTAAACCAGTCTACTCCCTTCATCCAAATCACTGAGGAAGGTTGTTCAATCAATATGCCAACCAGATCGATACCTGTCTGCCCTCTGTGTTGCTTGTGATATCACAGACATGATGTATTCTCCTATCTAGTCATCATGTATAGGAGGCTGTTTTTATTTAGTATAAGTTTTCTCAAACGCAGATACTCAGAGGAATAATAGTATGCATGGTTTATAACAGTTCATAATCTATAAAAGCTCACAGTCAAGCCAATTCCCAATTTCTTTAGTTTGGCTGTCATCCAAATACTGACGACACATTGTCGTCTGTCTGGATTCTGTCTGAATTTTCCAAAAACCAGAACATGATCACAAAAACTTAATTTAGTACATCTGAGCAATTAAAAAAAAACGGAACAAATTCCAGTTTTCATGTGAGAAATGAACACAAAAATCGCTTACCTAACATATGCAGGAACATTTCTAGACTTTAATGACACTAATCTAGCCTAAACAACAAATCACAAATGCACAATTTTTAAAGCCATCTCAGCAATCAGCTGTGCTCTCATTAACACGAATCCAATGCATCACAGCTATGAGGACTGCACAAATATTTGAAACAAAAAGTTCTCTGTTAATACATGCATGCAGGCAAAGCAGAAGCATTCTCCCAGGACGAGCATCTTTCTTCATTCTTATTCATTTGCTGAATATTTACAACAGGAGCTGATGGAACTTGACAATTGTGGTGTAAACATGGCCTCCCTGCCTACCCTAACCCATTCATTATCATCATGAGGGAAAAAAGATGTCCATGAAATTTCTGGAAAGGTTTTAGTTAGGGAAATACGGTATAGTGTATGCCAAGATTACTGTAATAACCCAAAAACTACACCAGAGAGTTGGAGTGTTTTGCATCAATCGGAGTTAAATATCTCGCTTAATCCAAATCATATTTTACTTTATTCCAGTAATATTAATTGCATGTCACTGTCTCCAACACTCCTTTGAGTTAATACTAGCTTATCATGCTCATGATGCAGTCATATTAGACAAAAGGAAATATATTAGGTTCATCAATTACTGGTAACGCCATTTTACAAGTCACTGCACCTATTAAGTGAAGACAAAATGACGAGTTTCAGTCACTAAAAACTATGGACACAAGACTTTTTCTTTTCATCATACGTCATCGGATTATATTGAAAACTTTGTAGTTTGTAATACCAGGCACCAAGCTGAATTACTACTAAGTACATAACCGCCCCCCCCCCCCCCCCCCCAATGTCTTCTACAATAATAATACCATAACATTAGCATTTTGCCAACAACACCTCTTTGGCAATCCTCTAAAACAAATGTAAAAAACAATATCCCTAACAATATTAAGAATTGTAAATATAGCTTTGGCAGATGCAAAAAGCATCAGTCTGCATCAATCAGCTTCACCATCCATCATACTGTATCTAACACTAACATCAGCCTGGGTAATGCAGTTTGCCTTTGTTCCATTTGTCAGTTTATCTCATAAATCTAATCATACTCAGTGACAGGTTGTCTGGATGACACACGTTATATTCCATAGGATTTTCTGAGTCCCATACATGTTACAGCCTCCAATTGTTGTGGATGATTTTTTGAAGTACTTTTAACGCCTTTTAATGATTCATTTAAATAGTTTAACAATCCATTAAGCTTAGTGCGAATAACACACAAGTGATCACATTTGGTAGTATATATTTGACGGTATATAATTGTTGTTATTAGTCATTTACCGGCCACACATGATGATTTTTTAGTTTCACATTGTGGTAAGGATTAGGATGCCATAGTGAGAACAGGGCACGGTAAATTTAACGTATCATGTTAATCGGCTTATGGGACCAACTACTGAAGCAGACGTAATGGTGAGATGATGAGGCGGGTGTGCCCAGTGCACACAACACTTGCCATAGCAATATAGCATACACGTCAAAGACAAGGCATCATCAATAGGTGGGATTTCGTCAGATGCCTAAATTTCGAAAGTTTAATTTACTATATACAATTACTGTGTGTCATCACCTCACGGCCCAGCGACCTAATTATGTACATGTTTTGCTCGTTAACTCATCTCAAGTAAATTAGTAAATTTTTCCTATAGTCTGTAGGCTGGCTTATGGTATCAAAGATCTAACAATGAAATTAGAGAATAATTATATGTTCACGCGCTGAGTTTACACGATTCTTGTTCTGGCAAGCAGGCAATTCAGAAAAATTGCCTAAACTAAAAAAAAAATATGAATCCATATCTCTTGTATTTTTAAGAGAAGATTTCTTAAGTTTATACTCAGCCTTTCGGCTATATAGTTTAACCAATCATTTTGTTTAACCAGGTAAAGTAGCAAATAATGTCCATAATTAGGTTGTGGGCTTTGAGGTGACGAAACACAGTGTAATAGGACAAATTCCATACTGATCACCATATTATGCATGCACACCAAGGTGGCTAGCTCCAAGGTAGATCCCTGGAGGCTTTGGAAACTGCACAACAGTAAATTATGCTGTTGAATCACCTTGCTGACCACTGTGACCAGTGGCTACTGCAATGGTCAGCAATGGTCATTCTCCAGACTATTCTACTGGCTTTTTGCTGACCACAAGATGGTCACGTAGATAAGGCTGAAGGACACTGCAGTGGACACCAATCAAGTTATCCAGACTAGAGTTCAATGGTGTACACTGCCCCGCAGTCAGGCTGCAGACTAAAGCTACTGTAAGAGTGACTAAGATGCCAAGGAGAGTTTCATTGATATGGATTGAAATTGCTGCCGCCTTTGAGAACAAGTTTCTTAGGAGAATTTAAGGGAAATACCAAGTGTCAATCAGACTTGACTGGCGGGATTGCCAAGTTGTTCCACACACAGCTTTCACCAGATACTTTGACAGATCTTTTTAGCTGCTAAAATCAAAGGTGTCAACCAAGGATAGGTTATGAGGCCACTAGATTTTGCCACCATTCAAACATTATGGTGAATGCAGTTGCAGATATGGCATCGTTTAATGTATTAACAGCTACAGACTTTCCGCAGGACCTTATTCCAAGGTTAAGAAGTATATTTAAGACGCGAAGCTTATAACCTGCCACATACATGTATGATTTCCATCGGTCTGTCAGCTACTGAATTGAGTCCGCTGGAGCAACTAGATACATGTATTTAAAACAGGCTCCGCGGCACAATAATCACAACACTCAAACGAATACATATTAATGTTATTCATTCTATAGCAGGCCTAATCCACATCAATCCACATCAATAACACCAAGCATTATCCAAGATTCATATCCTTTCATAGAACCATGAACAGCTTAGTTGGGTGCAAACATCACTCATTTGTTACCTCGAAAGCAATGCTCATATCGATAATATACGTGTGGTAGTCCATTATAGAGCAATAATATCATGCTGATGTCTAAAAGCCAACACGGAACCAGGCACCAAGGAAGGTCTTGAATGATCCATCAATTTCACATAGAGCAACTAAATTGAAGCCACTCCTTCTCCACCAGCCATTCCACATCGCTACTGTCCAATGTGATGACCACATGTGATGATATGAAGCATCCTCCATGCTCAGCATCCCTGTTGCTGCGGCAGAGAATGTCATGTGTTTCGAAGTGGAGAATTCCAGGAAGCTGTTAAGACAGAGAAACGAGCGAAGTAGAAGGGCGGAGGGGCTTCTTTTTGTTTTTTGTTTGTTTTTGGAGATGGGAAGTTATTGCCTTTAGTTTGAATCAATGACACTGATCTAAAGCTAGGTCAGTTTATATGACCTACTATACCCACTTAAACTTTATGGCATATTCCCATGCAGTGTCAGAATAACGTAATGATGAGAAACACAAACTTGACATTCACACTTGTCTAACCATGTCATCAACTTGAATCATTTAGCAAAGCTGATGCAAGTTCACGACATCCAGATCGGTGTTCGAACCCAGGATCATCAAAGAAGCTCATTACTGAGTAAACATCACTTTAAATGGCCACCAAGAATCCCACCTTCAAAAAGAAAATACATATAATATCTCAGGATATATCTGTGTAGATTTATCCAGTCAGAGTCTAGTCAGATTCGCCATCAGTAGTAATACCATAGTCTAGATAGAGCAGGTATTCTGCAGCATGTTTACACATTGGAAGAAAGTGAAACGCCCGGAAATATGATCAGGGTTTTGCCCTGCTTGGAGGGGTTAATTTACGGGGTCAGGTAAACAAATAAATATGACTCACATTAACAATGCAACTCTACCTCTATGTAAATACAGCGTTTAATGAACAACATGTGTTCGGATAACAAGCTTTTAAACCATTTGGTGACCGTGAATATGCAATGGTATGCAGTATAACGTTTCCTTTAAGTCATTTTAATGTTTTGTAATGCTAAGGGAGTTTAATCCAAGGTGGTCTGATTAAGATGTAAAATGAGCAATATTTAAAATATTCTCCGAATGTAAGTACCATATATCTTTCTGTGTACTTGATTAACTGAGCCTTGGAATGTGATGCCCTCAAGATGATTTTCAACATTAGTCCTTGAAGAAAGATTTAAAATCTGCAGTTGCTTTTAATCTTTTAGATTAATATTCATAATTTAGAACTACTATTAGTATGAAACGGAATAGTACCAGACACTGAACAGATTATGGCCACCACAACTAAGTTTAATGCATTCATTCATTCATTCTGTTCCCACAGTGCACAATTTTGACAACCCGCCAAATTCTCTTGTAAATCAAAAATCTGCAAAATGTCATAGGCAGCTGTAGCACTGTTTTCCACTATGTATATGAAAAACGACTATCCATCAACTAAGCTTACTTGCCCACAATTACAGCAATATTCTGACAACTAGGATTTCTCAGATTTCTTGCACATCTCAGTTATTTCGAGATGAACCTGGCCAAGATCAATGGCTGCAAACATGACCCTGTCACATCTTATCTTATCAATAATAAACAACATACATTTGCCTCAGGATTGCTCTAGAATTAGATGTTCACAAGTTGCTGAAGCATTGGAGGATACACAACCATAAATATTACACTTTCTGTTGTACTTGTCATTGACAGAAGCTGTAATAATTATTCCATCGGAAAGGTGACTAAATGACTTAATTTACCAAATGTTTACCAAGTTTGCATGAACGTCAGATGCTCAGCTGTTTCAAAATTATCAAAATCAATTTAACTCTATTAAGAGCATGTAGTTCTATTCTTTTCATTGTTTAAAATTCCCATAAGATCATCTCACAAAGAAGATCGAAAGATACGTCCGGAAGGTAGTTTTAATAACGAAGTGTCATAGCATGAAATATTCTGCACAGAGCATAATATGCCCTAACATTGAACCGTGACCAGCGTTTTCCTCATTGTTTAACTGTCTTCGAGATATTTCCATAGTAAATACTGTCAAATTATGCCACCAGTTAAAAGCATCAAAGCAGCCAAGCAAGTATGGACTATGGTGTGAGATTCAATATCCAAGTACATTCTGAGTATGCTTCACATGAACAGGTGATAATAAATGACTATATAATAGAAAGGGGACATGTGAATTTACTGAATTACCATCCAACCTTCGAATGGCAGAATCAATCAGATGATTTTTGTAGCACTCTTGCCAATCACTCAATTCAATTACTGTTCTTGTTACTCTAAGTTTCCACATGTGTCTACCTGCAAAGTTAACCATCCAATCAGTTCTACAGTCAACTTCTGCTTATTTATGCACAGAAAACATCCTCAGCAGGCAAAAAAAGATGATAAATGTGTACGTTGATAAAACACTACCATGTGTCTTACACACCTTGGCCAGAATTGAACCAGCATGACACAACAAACTAGTAATGGCTATTGTATGTACCCTACACAGGTAAGAGATATTCTGAGAACAGGTTTGTCCATCACAGTGCGAGACTATTTGAGTTAGTCAATCAGTGTGCTTGTAAATTGTATGAAAAAAGAACAAGAAAAAAATAGAAACGGCACAAGTACTAGACTTAATAGTGTGCTCCCTAGGAAATACAGATTCACAACTTGCTGGGCCCACACAGGAACTAGCGTTAGTCTCTATACTCAAAAAGGTGGGTGGATTAGGGCTTTACATCCTGTATTTCTGCACCCGATGGGCTAATCAGGACAGGCAGGGACCATGGCAATGAGATGATGGATGAAACAGCCACCCAACTTAGGCTCGACTGAACATTGAACCCGGGACCCTGTGGTTGGAAGCCCAGCGCGCTACCACTGAGCTAGGCCCCCACCCTCACTCAGAAAAGAAAAGCGAAAATACGTTTAAAAGGAATCTGCATCAAAAGGCCACCTTACTATTCAGACCACCTCACCATTAAGACCTGTACATTTCCTACTGTTATAAAACAGGGTCTGATCAATCAACCCTCAAGAGCAGTGTCATCTCTTCATATAATAACTTATATATTCATGAAATAAATGTTTTGAATTGTATTGACAATTTGACAATCTATAGTAAAGACTGAGTAATAGCCGCTGTCACAAAACTTGACAGGTAATACTTTGCTACCACGCACATCATGAGGAATCTGGAAAGATGCTGCAGATTAATTACTGAATGCTCTGGAAAAAAAAAATCTTATCGAAGTTTTACGACTTTGACATATGCAGGTATGAATGCTGAGATAATGGAAATGCCAAACTAAATTAAATAGTATATTTTTTTTTCTTACAAAATTTCTGACATTTTATATATATATATTAATTTTCATCAAACAGATCCATTTTCCTGATTAATCACACAGAATAAGGTCCTCCAAACATATCTGTTGTCATGGTGTCATTGCGTTGCCATGACCACAGTTTACATTATGATGATTAAATGTGCTTAGAACACAGAAACAAAGACATTGAGCACCATATAGCTGTTGTTGTTGTACACTGCCAAGGAAGTGAATAGGATTCAACTTACAAGAAATAGAGAAGATGCTAATGGCAAAATGATACAGAACCTGACAAAAAAGAGATAATTCAAAAACGACAGTTGCATAAATGTTGATTTTTCGAGCACAACAGGACCTGGTTTGACGTAAACTTAGGACCTTTAGACCCTGAAGCCCAGCAGAGTCTAGAGGATAGCCTTGTATAATTCCTTGCTCGGGGCACCCCACAGTTGCACCCCAAGTGTCTTTGGCTCTCAGGTAATCTTGGGGTAAACACCCCAACTCCAGCGGATGCAAGATGACAGTTGTGGAGAAACTGAAGCCGGGGAGAAATATCCTTAATCCTCATAAAAGATTTTCTCAGTCCGGAATAAGACACCGGTGCAGGTGTTCTGCGCTTCCAATATTAATGGAGTCCAATGATTTCTATTCCGGTTCCGGTTTGATAAAATGGCTCCCGAACAAGGTGGGTGGCCCCTGGCATATAAAGAATATGTCTGAAATGTGAATGGGCTCAGGTGGCTGCATGACTAGATCATTGAATTGCAGTGATATCATTACACAGCATACCTGCGTCTACTTTATGACGTGTCTACTTTTATATGCTTCAGGATATTCAGGTAATTTTAACGCACACAAAATCATAAATTGCAGATAACAGTAAATGTTGCATTAGCGTGATTCAATTCTAATGGCTTGTTGGCTTAAAAATGTTTAAATACTGATGTTGCATTAGCATGTTTGTATTTCTGATGGGATCGAGGGATAGTGGATACAATGATCTAGTAATGATGTCTGTTATAAAGTGGAGTGTATCATGACATTCACATGAAGCAGCATATACTTAATAATTATAGAGTGGCCCATTCTGTAATAAATTATCTTACTATAAATGACCATATCCATGAAAAATACAAATGACACTATTCTTGCTAATTAACACTATCTTAAATTAGATGATAATTTCCATTCTGCTCACGGTTACAAAATATATTGATTTAGCATTTTTCATTTTTTAATACAAAGTAAAAGTGTAATATAAACTCTAAGTTTTCCATGAACTTGAAACCTTCTGTGAAATATTCATGATGACAAGACATTCAGATGAAGACTAAGGTCTGTCAGTAAAATTCAATGGCTTTCCTGTTTTGAATACACTTCCCCTTGTTACTTAAATTTCATGAAAATTCAAAAAGAACTACAATTTGTTACAGTGAGAAAGATTACATACAATATTTAGATATAACCACCTTATTTATTATATGTATTGTAGCTCAAAAAAGTGGCACCAAAGGAGATCCTAATGGTGAGGTTTATTTTTGCACTGTGTAAGTTGTGAATTCTAGTGGTATGCTAAAATTGGTGGTGAACTGGGTAGTCTAAAATGTTATCCCACCAGATGTCACTGTCACTGAAGCAGATACGTATTGTTTAATGACATCATCTATATTGTATTTTTATCTGCTACGGTCGTAGCTCCCCCTGTAGGCTGTTACTTTTCTCCCCATTATCCATCACGTATTTAATTAAAAGGGAGTTGCTAAATTGTGGCGCCTTAATCTGCAGAAATTATTTCTTTTGCATAAGAGGAACTGTAACGCATTGTAGATCCTAGCTGTAATTCATGTACCTCATCATGAGCAAACTGTGACTTGCAGACCAGCAGCACTAAGTCAACACCATAGAGGGTCCCCCGCAACCCTGATCACAACCAGTGGTGCACCAAATTTTATGGTAGAAGTGGCCGTAGCATATAAACTGTACTACATTCTCAAAGACCTGTCAAAGGACTGCACCTGGTGGTGGTGGGTTGTGGTGGGTGGCTGGATTAGGACTTTACGACTATGTCCTGTATTTCTGCATCTGTTGGGCTAACTATGACAGGCAGGGACCATGGCAATGAGATAAAGGACGAAACAGCCATCCAAGGCAAGGACCATGGCAATAAGATGAAAGATGAAACAGCCATCCAACTTAGGATGTACCAGTAATTGAACCCTGGACCAAGTGGTTGGAAGCCCAGCGCACTCGCTACCACTGAGCTAGGCCCCCACCCCTTCAAAGGATTGCACAACAGTGTATAAATGTAAATATATAGTCCCATTCCACTAAGTATAAACATCATACTCCACATCCAACCAATAGCTGACAGAACTGACCGTTTGGAAATGGTCCATAAACAAATACCTTCCGCCCATTATATGCTACTCTGAACAATGTATCAACAAAGTTTGCAGATCTCAGATTAGTTTGGGAACACTTGTCAAACACTTGTCAAAATGCCACTGAATGCCCATCAATCATATCACACCATTCACTAGATGGCGTCCAGGTTGCATAAAGTGACATGGCGGAACAGGAAGTCAGTGAGGTTGCCTCTTTGGCAGACTGTGTTGCCTGTTTGGCAGACTTAGGGGTTTTTGGTGCAACCCCTCAGTAGGTGTCTTCACCTCTATACCCTAAATCACCCCACGCTTGTTGGCCATGTTAGAAGATCCAAGGAAGGTGTGGACAGCTTCATAGAAGTTTATGTAGAGGCAGGTAGGAACCTTTTTAAAATGTTTTTAAAACTTTTTCTTGAGACAGAAATCTAAGTCTATGAGACAAGTGCATTATAATAATTCCTAGTGAGATCTACTTTTTCTTTCAACAAAAGTTATATTTTCTTGTGATCAAAATAGGACTAGTCTGTCACATGAGGGTTGTGACAAAGGCCTTATTTTCCATCTGTGTCTATTTTGATGTTCGAAATCACAAAGCAACAGTTAGCGCCATAGTAAACTGTTATGTTAAGGCTGACAACGTGGGCTCTAAAAATTAGTTTTATTTGCAATTCTCTACAATTAATGAGAAATGCGTAGATGTCAGTTTTGCTGAACAACCAATGATGTAGCAGTCTAAACTTTCAAGTAAATGATAACATTTACTTCGTTGCTTAGCACTTTTTTTTCCATATTACACAAGGAGGACTGCTCAGATTATTATCCATTTCAACTACAAATACTCTTAAGTCACATTCATATTCTCTTGATAGGCATATATCCTTTAGTCTTTTTGTAAGAGGTCTATCCAAAAATACCCTATGGAGAAAAAAGTGATGTGCAAAACTCATTACGTGAGAGATTCCACATTGTCAAAGTGACCACCCATAGTGTTATACCCCACATCATAGACAGAAATCGTCCAATATTTTCATACTAGAAGAATTTGCACACCTGCAAAAGAGATTCTGCGCAGATCCATACTTCAGATCCTTGGTTCAGTGCTCAAAAAGATAGAAAAACTCAAAAAGCATCACGCTCCTTCTGTTCAGTATTGCAAAAACATTCAACTACAAAACAGAAAAGAAAATACTGAGCAAAGATCGTCAAGTTACTAGTAGGCTTACTGTTTGAAAAACATCACTATTACATCACACAACACTGCTTGTATATAGCAGCTAAAACTGTTTTCTTTTTCAGTCTTCTTCTTTTTTTTTTTTCCTTTAAGGAATCAACTTGCACACAAATATCAGTTTCAGGTTACCAAGGTGACTGAATATTCATGACACAGGTCAAGACAATGCTGAATAGTGACGCTTTTCTATATTTGGTTGAATTGACCATTTTGATTGTTCAGTTCACCAATCAAATGGTATTCTAAACTGATGTAACCAAATCTTTGTAGGTAACATATTGATTTTATAATATATTAAAATAATCAAAATGTTTGCGGCGTTCATTAAGAACTACTAGTTACTATCATAATTCCTTTTCCAAACTGGTTTATATATCATTATGGCGATTCATGTACAAGACATTAATAACTTACTGGCGTAGAACGGCAAGTACATCATTTAAAGAGAGATAACGGTTACTTGCACTGTTGATGCACCCAGCATATAACTCATAACTTACAATGCTATGTAACGTTGATTTCACAAAATTCAATTAGACTCCAAACAGTAAGCCAAATTCGGTTTGCTTCTAAGAAATATTAAAATAAATCCTTCTTGGGAATTGGGAAGGTCATAAGGATTCCATATGTTCATTTTCGTAAGAATATTTACCTGTTGTGCAGAATAAACTGAAATATTCATTTCTAGGGACATTAATATAAGAGACAGCAATTGGCTAAAGACAGTGAAGAAGAAAATAAGGGAAAAATGCTGCTTGAGATGAGTAAATATTTGGGCTTTTTGCTCATTTTACTGAGTGGCAGCAATGACTTGTTCATGAGCACTATTGGTCAATGCTCCATAACATAACTAAGTGGTCCTTCCTCTAAGGTGGACTATGAGGGAGGGGTAGAGGGATAACTTTCACATCTGTGTGGGGTTTACCCAGCATAGGGGGTGATAAACCTGTTGCCAATATCCTGTGCAAATGATAGCAGCCTAATGGACAGGGATCCCATGTCTCACCTATGCTTGTTGTTATGTAAGACAGGATGACCATATTTCTTGCACTGAAGGTCCTGCACAGAGCCAATGGCAAGATGACCTCATCGTTTGAATATATGAGACCTGTTATATATTACTAAACATAATACCATGCCTTATATTAATTAAAGCAGGGATAATTATGTACAGCATCATTTGCAATTTTTACCTTCAGCAGCCTAAATATTAGTAAATAATGATGTTTTCACAATTCGGAAGAAAGTTTGGCTCACAAGAGTCACATCTACCTGTGTGTCACATGAATGGACCTCTATTCACCCATTGCTAATGAGGTTTAGAAAAAACACATCAGGTAGCATAAATGAAAGCAACATGTCTAGTTTGAGCTGGTTCTGAAAGTGTTGCACCTGCCTCTTTGAGACATTGCTTCTGTGTCTCAGTGAAGCTAAAAGCTGAAAAGATTAAATACTAGTCGTGGCAGCTCTCTTCTGGAATTGTCTAAGCTATTTACTGTTGGCCACCTCTGCAATGTCTCGGGCAATTAGGCCACGGTTTTTTGATCTTATGTTTCTCGGAACTTTCTCGAATCGTTTTTCATGAGTCGGTCGGAAAATAAATAAAATCGCCAGAAAGTGTTTTTTTTTTTTTTTATAAATTAACACAGGTGATGTGATACTTTGAGATGCAATACACATATTTGCCCAGACAATTGTTGATTTATTAATTGAGCGGCACTGCAAAAGTTTGGCCGGCGGTGTCGAGAAACGAAAGACAAAAAACCGTGGCCTTACGCCAAGTGACTTAACTCATGTTTATCACACTTCGAGTGTGCAGTATGAGTGAGGCTCCATGAGTTAGTGGGATAAACAATGGTGGGCAACGACCTATACAATAGCCGGGTATTCACTATCTGAAAGAGAAATGGGCCAAGAAATTGACTTTGACGTTTTCCCAAACCACCTGCGGAGTGACCTATAACTAAGCCATTTGATGGAATGCATTGTATCGTTGCCATGCCTACCAGCTTTTCCATAGGCTGGTGGCCAGTGGTTGGTGAGGAAATGTTGGAAACAGCCAAATGCTCTACAACTGGCCTGGTTAATGTGTCTCCAATGATGCTGGGTTCAATTGCATGCTTGCCCACTCTCAGAGTGAATTCCCCAGCTGGCTTGGTCAAATGGGCCGGAAGTTGGATAGTACGTGTGCTGGGTGTCTACCTGACTCGTTCCCATCTCAAATAAGGAGACAGGTCGCGTCTGTCAATCGGATGGTGACGTCACAACTTGATATCAACCAATCAGATCACAGAAATCGCCAGAGTGTTATTCACTCAGGAGTCCAGAGAGGTGTGTACTAGAATGTCTAGACAAGTGAAACATCCCACTCACCAGAATATTTCCAACTTAACAAGGACTTAAGTGTTTCAGTATAACTTCTGCCCATACAAGCCATTTTACTTTAATTGTCATATAAGCTGAGAGAACTGGTCCATATAAAAATACAACTCACTGGAATAAGCAAATACATTGAAATACACACTAAGGTCAAGGTCAACACAAGTACCAACTGATATTCAAGGCTCAAATCAGTGACTAAAAAACTACATCCACATCAACAGGCAAATCCATTTCCTGTGATGAAACTACTTAGTTCTAAATTAGACAAGGCTGCTTGCTGTTTTCAATGGCAAGTTCATTTCTTTTTCATCAGTCAGTCATCAGTACAATCGAAGGCACCAAAAAAACTGAAAAGCGTATTTTTGCCAAAAATTGGAAAACAAAACACCTTAAGCAATGCTGAGCGAACATAGAACATTTACAGCAGATTGTATTTAAGTGTGGTCAACAGGCCATGAGTGCCTCCCTAATAGGTTAAATTATCTTAATCGTTGTTAATCTGCTGCTTTAAATTAGCTGGTGGATTGCTAGTCAATTATCATTTCATTCAACAGCAAAGTTACACAATAATATTATTTGCAATGTTTTGAATTATGTTGCACAATAGACGACCACGCCCAGCCAAGCATTTACTAGTCAAAACACAACTGACTAGCTGTAATTGAGACCAAAGGAATTTTTATTGAGACCTAAGAAATTAAGTCCATTTCTATTTAAGAGCTTGATTGGCAGCCACTCAAGCATGGTAAATTGTGACATCACCAGGAGACTCAAAAGTGGCTGGCTACACTTGTCAAAACAAGAGGTCTTCATGACAAAAGCACCAGACTATAGGTTGCGTGATTCGCCGGTGTTTGTGGCATATAAAATTTCCTGAGCAAGGCTTTCCTGTCATTAACCATTGTCTTCCAAAAACCTCGTGCTCATGAATCCAGTCGATTTTGAAGTCAATAGAAACAACACACAAAACAAAGGAGAGGTAGCTACAAATGGACTGAATGAGGGAGTAGATTTTGTTAGTAAATGACACATTAGAAGTCAAAGAAGTAATCAATAAACAGTTCTTTAATGCAGTAAGTATTTTAGGAATACTGTACAGCGCACACTTCTATTTACAACCAAAAATACAGTAGCTAAATATTACGGATACAGGAGTAGAGCTTTATACAAAGAAATAATAAATCAGGCCTTGTAAGGTATTAGCTTCAGCACCGACAAACAAAATGTTTCCCATGGGCACCTCATTACATAATTACAAGAATGGATTCTTCCTTTTGTAGTGGTACCTCGTCTTCGTATTTCCGTGGAGTCACAAGAGACTGCATGGTATTTCAATGCTCTTGGTCTGAACATGGTCTGAGTTTACTCAGCTTATATGAAATGGTGCCAGAGGCACACCTAATGATGAGAAGATGAGGTATGGTTTTCAACTTCAACTCATTTGTCCACGTTCATGTCTAAAGAGTGTCTGACTGTCCCAAGGAATATACACCAATTAGAAACACCCAGTTTAATGCATGCATATAAATAAATTGCATTTGAACCAGAATTCTTGTTGATGGTAATTAAATGGCATAGTAAATGAGTCACTTAGTAAGATTAACACAGCTATATGATGTGTATCAACAATACAATCCCTATATGTTGTTCCTTCAATAGTGTATTTTCACAGAAGGTTCTCTCTATTTCCACCAGGTGGCTACGACAGAATACTGACATTCTATTTGCTGAAAAAGTTCCCGCCCTTGACTGTAATTGGCTGAAGCAATGTGCATCCTAGCGGCAGTATTTGTAGTGCATTTTAATGTATATTTGACAACTTATCATTCAATTCATTTCTGTAATTTCCCTGAGAAAATCATATTAATGGAATCTGTTAGTTATGATCTGCTATGTCTGAAAAGCAAAATAAGTAATAATAGAATAAGATAGACCATGTCCTGCTGAATTCAGGGCTGCTCAGTGAAAAGACTCATTTGTGACTGTGATTACAAGCTGTGTCATCACATGCAAATTGCCATACTGTTGCCATGGCTTTTGCTCATATCGGACTCCATCAATTTATATATACAGAAAGTTGGAAATCTGCACCTCAACAAAATTTCATCACCACCCACGCAAAACGCTAAGTGAGGTGTCCATTGCTTATGCATAACCTCAGCACTTTCTCACTTCCAATAACAAGCCAATCTCCACGCCTCCTCCTTTCGCTCTGCTCCCAGCTGCCACATCGGTGTCATAAGAATTTTAGGACTTGTCTGCCTAGTTCATTACTTCACATTTATTTCCCTTTTTATCACCTAACATTTGGTAACTTTCAGCCCGATATAACAAATGAAGCCACAATCAACCTGCCCATCAAGACAAAATGTCTTTGCACAAAGGAACATTACTTTTCGACAGAAGTATGCATAGAAACAATAAAGGTTGACCTGGTCGTTTTTGTTTTTCAACCCATTCACATGGCTGGTGATGAACACTAGAAACGCCAAAACGAGCAAATAAAAGTAGTAAAACCTTGTAATATCATTAGAAATTAATTTCCAGGTTCTTTATTGTGGAAAAGACTGGAACTCCCTTATTATTTTAACAAATCAGAGCAGCATCAGGTGATGAATCTCAAACCAATTTTCCTTGGCAAGTTCAAGGGAAAACTTGGGAGCTCTACAATTACAAAGCACGTATGTGACCTTGACAGAATAAGCAAGGTCAAATAGCCAGCTAAACATTAGGAACCTTCTTAAAACAAATAATAGCAGCTGAGGTAACCGAGGTAACCTTATCTTATAGCAACAATATTTTGAGGCAGCTCATTAGATGCATGCTGGGAGACAGGAAGTGAGGGCGGAAGTGTGATGTCATCAGGAAGCAATAACACCATGTGATGTAATAGCTGGGCACATTAAGCGTCATCTTGTAGGTAACATAGTAGTTGACGTTTGATCAAATAAAACTGAGTCACCAGACCTACAGTAGCAATACTTGTTTAGAGCTGAATTATAGTCCAACTTTGACAACTTAATTAATTACACATTCCTTACTTTGTATAATGAATTATTAATGATTATATAATGTATATACCGGCGTGCCTATTGAGGAAATTTCCTAATTTGTATACTTTATTTTTGTTATATATTAATTTAAATTTAATTCAAATCCCATGTTAAAATTTATTTAATGGACACTTTCGAGTTCCATCCCGCTCATGATTAGGTGTCAATAAACTACTACTACTACTACTATGACTTCTAAATTAAATGATTTTGTAAGTCTAAAATGTGTTTCTCTGCTTGAAGTCAATCAATGTACGTGTCATCCATACAAATGAATGCAAATGAAGCAGGGCAATACAATCAAAAGGTACCATGTTTTGATGTATGTTTAATGCTGTCATTTCAGCTAGTTAGGTGGGCTACTGATAGAGTGAAACTAAGAGGTAAACTTTTTTGGTGATATGGCCTTGATTAAGACCAAATCACTAATAAGGTTTGCCTCCTAATTATGGCCACATTCCAAAAATGCATATCTCATTTCAGTTTATGTGACAAAAGCTAAACACATGCCTTCAAGTTTCATTGTAACTGACAAATTAACCTGTGGGATGAACAGTCTGTTATGCTCTGCAAGTATATCAACTTTAATTGACTGAATTCTGCTCAAAATGTGATAAAATGTGATAAAATGGATTGGTATGACAGTGAAAGAAGTAGAGATTAATTAACATAGTCAGGCTATGTTGGCTTGGAAAAAAAAGTTGCCTAATGGATATGAGTTGTTCCAGTGTATCTAAATAGATTCACATTGTCAGTCGAAAGCTGCTTCCTTCAGGACCATGGGCATTGGGCGAGTCATTTGTGTGTGGTCAATGCACCTACTCACCAGAAGTAGGGACCAGGGGCAAACATGCTACAAAAGGAGTCAGCTTGGTAATTCCAAAAGGCTTTTTAGCTGACTTAGGAGATGAGGTTTCCATGTGTATTTCAGTATATTAGCCATTACCTCCCTACTTAATGGCTTGTAAAGGATCCCATAACCCTACTGTGGTTTGCTTGGAGGCATAAGACACTTAAACACACATTTTATCGAGGTCTCAGGGTTTTCCGGGGGTGGGGGTCTGGCTCAGTGTTAGCACGCTGGGCTTCCAACCACTGGGTCCTGGGTTTGATTTCCAGTAGAGCCTAAATGGACATTCACACTATCCCGTATAAGACCTACGTATGACCACGTACATATACGTGCTCACTCGTGGCTCTGTTAATCACGTAAAACTTCTTTCTACAACCCTACGTGGGACAGTCCGTAAAACGCTTGCCAGATGTGCGTAAAATGCTCGCCAAACATCCATCAAACGCTTGTCAAACGCTCGCCAAACGTCCATAGCCAAGCATTCGTGAGGCATTCGTGAGGCATTCGTGAGGCACTCGTAGGTTGCTCGTGCAAGTGACTCAAGAGTAAATGAGGATAGGGTGATGGAAGTCCGTCGAGCGTTGTTTGAGTATATACGGATGGACAGTGGGTTACGTATGGCCAAGGATGGCCACGGACGTAAGTAGAATGTACGTAGGATGCTCGCTATAACTAATATAAACAATCACTGATGAACGTCCGCCAAAGTTTTAAACATGTTTCAAATATTTTGCCCTCTCCACAAATGGTCATGAGTGGTCAAGTGCGACCAGGAACATCCCACGGATTAGCGTGAGTATACATAAAACGCTCAGCGAGTGAATCAGGTATAGCCGAGGATGACCATGAGCAAGCAAAATTTTTTATTTGTGGTCATACGTAGCTCGTATACATAACCTGTATCTCATTGCCATGGTCCCTGCCTGTCCTAATTAGCCCAATAGGTGCATAAATACCGGACGTAAAGCCCTATTTGGTCATTTTTTGGTGTCCACTCCAAAATATGGTGTAACAACAGAATCATATTTATCTCTGTGCATATTACATACATTACTGAATGGCCATGAGCTGCTTTGAGCGGAAAATGGCAATGCAGAGTACATACAGCTGCACAAGATTAATATGCATGAATGAAAAAACTCCCAACACATAAATTCCATGTACATTGCAGCATAATATTTGCTTCCTAATGGAATAGCACTAAATGCAATTTGATATATTCTGTTTGCCAGACCATTTCAGCATGTCTGTCGTGTGTGTGAGTGGTAATAAGCTACAGCAAACCTGGCTCAGCTGTGTTAAACAATTTCATGAGCTGGCAAATGGATTCAAAGCCCAACAGCAAAATGAGCATACTCCCATGCATGTCAGGGTGCAAAATGAGACTGTGTGGGAGGAATAGCAGGATGTTTATCGCATTTTGTTGAAATACATAGAAGCTTCAGTGGCTGGCCTGTCATGGTCCTATCACTTGGTGTTGAGTGGCAGATCAGCAGGGCGGTGCGTAATTGCCTTCGCACATCTAAAGATACTTCTCAACTACAAACGGGTTTACCCTCGATTAAAACATAAACAACCAGAGCGCTAACCAAAAAGCTAAAAGTAAAGGGGGAAAAGCACCTGTTACACGATGTTACAGCAGAATTACAACAGGGTTAAGTGGTGCTATATGCCTCAGCTGAAAGGTCTCGCCATCAGATAAAACAACCAAAGAGCCAAAGAGTCAGTGACACAGCAGGATAAAGCTCAGATGCCACATTCCTGTAAAAGTCAGTAAACATATCAGAGAATCCTTATTAGATGGAATCCAAGGGGAACCATACTGTCCTGTGGGTAACCTACACAATAACAAGAAAAGGCCGGAGACAGACACTGAGATAACTTGGAACTTCACCAAACACCATACAACTTTGCAGCAGTGTAGTCCAGTGATTAAGCACGTCCTCTGGGCTTCCTGGGTTCAATTCACAGTCCATATAGTCCATGAGTTAAATCTGAGCAGGAAGTCATCTCAGTAATTGGCTGTGCTTGTACCTAGTATATCTTGTGGAAAAAGAAAGTGACCAAATACATATGGGGGTACATCTCTGACATAATGTAAATCCAAAAGATCTAGGCCATATCATCCATTCATAACATCTGCCCCTGACTGGGGGTGGGTGTATAAGGATGAGAAGAGAATTAGATTAGTGCAGTCCAGACAGGCAAGTGCTTACTGCTCACAAGGGATATGGATGAGATGAGAGAGGAAGAGTCCATGCTATATACATTTACCCAAGGTGGGATGCAACTAAACGAAGTGTAGTTCAGTATACTTGGCAGGTGCTTGTGACGTCACCATTATTTGAATTCCTGGCCATCCATGTGCAGATGCTCTTTTGTTTTAAAGTCAATTGCTTGCCTCTTAAAGTTGTTTCCTAACAATGTAGTTTACTTCCTCTTCATTAAACTGACTTAAAAAATCACTGAAGCAAAGTAAATTGTGATGTCAATAGACAATGTACACGTTAAACTGGATTTTACTGCACTTCATTGCATTTGGCAGTAAACTTAATATTTATATTAGCTTGGTTGTGCAAGTAGCAACAATACAATATATCTCACAGTATCTCCAATTAGGAGTCCAATACTAAGTGTCCAGACCCCCAGGTGTCAACACATATTGCCTTGTGACAGAGTCATAATGTGTGATGGCGTGCAGCTTGATGCTTGTGGGGCAAAGATGCAGCTGCTGCAACACAACACAGCCAAAAGAAACAGCAGCCATGTTGCAAAAGAAACTGATGAGGGGTTTCCTTAGCCAAGTCTGCCTGAGATCAGAAGCCATTAGCCATTACTTAATATCTGCAGCAATATTACAAATGATGGGAGTCTGGCATGCGAGGTGTCTGGTATATATTACCATAATGCGATATCGTTATCGCATTCCCTTTTTCTTGGATATCGAATAGTTATATATAGTATGTATTATGACCAACTTATTAATCTGCTGATTATTACATGAATTACTGCACAATGGAGATATTTCCATAGTGCGCGGTATTAAAAATGCAATCAAATAACGGAAGACAAAGAACAGATACAACATGTACTTCATCCGCACCCTAGGAGCCCTTTTTTTCATGAAAACCAATTATCTTGTATACATTTTTAAAAGGGTCACTAAGCCACTATACATAAGTACTGAGAACTATTAATTTAATAATCTCCTGTCGATCTGGTAACAAATCTGGCACATTCATAAAATGCATGCAGAAGCTCTAGAAGTCTGTTACTCCCATCATAATTTAAAAATCAACCAAGATTCCAAACTCAAGTTTCATTATAATGAAAGATGACTCCCTTAACCACGACCCTTTACCCTCAGCATCATTATGCCCAGCTGCAGCAACACAGGATCGGATTGAGGTTGGAGCAAAGATCACATCTGTGACAAAATAAGACAAGTTTGTTTCTTTAACCCTCGTCTGGGCATCTCTGGACCATCTGCTAACTTTCAAAGCTCAACGAGATCCAGGAATTTCCTTCCAGCTTAAAAACTGTGTTAAGTCGATGCAGACGGTTAATAGTCGCTGAGCAACACTGAGATGCTTTCGGGCTTTATCCAGGAATTTGAGACCAGCGGTGTGTATTGCATTTGCATTTATGAATAATTTAGCGGCATACATTAGTATGAAACATATATCTTGTTCGCAATATTTTTTAAAGTATGAAGTCGAGATTATGTTGTGTGTTTGTTCATAAAAAGAGAATTAACAAAAGTTAGAATTTCTAGCTTTTGCTCATTTAATTCTTGCTCAAATATCTGTATCAGTGAACCAGTGAAGCTTTTATGAGTTGATCATAATAGGGTATCATAATACGGCAATCTAGTGGTAGGACACAACAGTTATTATACCAGGTCTGCAGACGTTTTGGTCTGTAGACCTCTGTAGACGTTTTGTTAATTTGGCTGTAGCTGTTTTGGTATTATTGCTAACGGGGAAAAAGCACTGTAGACGTATTGGTTCAGTACTGAAAAAGCATGTTGACATTTCGGTAATGTCCCGAATATTGGTGTAGACGTTTAGGTTATAGTCATGTAGCCGTTTACGGTGTTGACGTTATGGTTATTGACATTTTGGGTGTTGACGTTTCGCGTGTAGCCGTTTCGTCCGCCACCTAGAGCACATGCTCGCTCATCTGGTTCCATGGGTTCGCCTGAATCTCAGACAACTTTTACACAAGGATAAGTGACACACTCCACCAATGGGGTACACCGTACACATGCTAGACACTGTGAACACCAAGCCTTATTAGTTCATCATTACATCTGCCAGTGGCAGTTGGTCGTGCAGATTGACTATGCTTCGCAGCTTCATGCCTAGCACTGAGACAAAGGCAAGGTATGATACTCCAAAGTAATCAAACTGATTCATCAGCTGAAGTTGTACATCTCTGGCATACCAACCATATTAGTTTCCAGATATGAGAACTACATCGTATGGTGTAGAACCAAGTAATAATGGCGAACATAATTCATCACGAAATGGCTTGTGCCAGAGAAACTCCGGTGTGCCAAATTGCATTCGATGTAATTAACTGCGGATCACACATTCCCAGGGGGACCAATTAAGTCTGTGACACATTTATTAGGTCAAGGCTGAGGCCCAAGTCTTTCATCTAATTGGAATAAGCCTCATGGAATGCTCCATCTATGCCTGTTAGTGTATGTCCCTGGATGTTTAGCCAAACGAGCAGCAGTCTGTCTGTATTATGATGATTTAACAGGATGAGGGTAGTGTGTTCAACTGTGATGTCATTCCAACATTGCGAACTACAAGACCCATTATATAGACAAGTATACCCTATTTGTGTATCATAATTGAGCAATTTAAGGAAAACAACACCCTTTCTCATATCAAAAACCTGTAGTCCGGTACTCGGTTCACCCGATTCTTGTATGACTCCGAAATTTACACAATATATCAGGTGGTAGTAGACGACTAGGGAATGAACAGCGAGGCAATTTCTTGTCGCTGTGTACTATACGAACTCATTAACACCCCTGACATCAATATATCACACTGTAACACAATATATCACACCCATGGGAGTGGCACACACTAATACATCACGTATACACCCAAAGAGCAGTAGTATTAGCAGGAGTAGTGTCCCCTCACTTAGTGTCTCTTTTGGTCTTCATTGAACAAATGAGGATGTATAGACTTACTGTTATCAAAGCAGATGTTTCCGAGGGCTCTACATGCTTGTGTGACAGTCGGAATGTCGTTCAGGGTCAGCATGTTAAGCAAGGGTTCCGCAAGGCCAGCCTTGACGCATGGTTCTCGGGTGCTCTCTGGAAGAAACCAACAGCAGGAAATGAGTTATAATTAATGTCCAACAAACCATTTGACATGAAGACTAAGAGATGCAGCCTCAGCAGTGGTTAGTTTTCCTGTCAAAATGTTTTGCTGAAGATGATTATAATGTTAGCATTTCATTATGTTCAGTCTAGCTCAGTCAGTTCATGCAATAGACACCAAATGCAGGTAAAAAATAAAGCAATACGTATTTGCAGCATATGAATCATCGATCATTAATAATTAAATGAATTCACAAACACAGATACAGAACTTGCCACACATAACTTTTCACAATGATAAAGGTAAAAATTCAAATGTCAAGTTTAGTCTAATCAACGAATTAATCTAAGTCTGTATAATCATGAGCTGCATGAGCAGCTGAAGCTGCAGTGAAATGACACTAAGTCAAGTAGAGAATCAACCAGACATCCCAGATTGCAATCCTGGAAGTTAGCTCTGACATTTTTGACAAGTCTGATTGTCAGATAAAAGCAGTTATGGAAATTGCCTCATTTTCAATGTAAACTGATTTCCTTCCAAGCCAATTCAGGTCGGCCCTAGGTCGGCCCCTAGGTCGGCCCCTAGGCCTTTATTATCACAATCAGTTACCATCCGCCGAGTGCTGTTTTATAGAATGTTCATGAATATCATGCAAACTAATCAATATCATTCGCAATGCGGGCAAGTGCAGTCTTCCCGTCCCATACAGAAACACACATAGATATACGTACAATAAATGTACACAAACACACTCTTTATAACATACTTTCACATCACTCTTTATCATTGCAATATGTCTTTCAGGTGAATAGCTTGACAATCAGCATGAAAGCTACTTAAATGAGAATGTGATCTCACTTTCCACAAGTAAAAGGAATTCGGAGAGCGTAAACCAATCAGGCGACTCTGTTAATGGAAGCATTAGGACTAGCAAACAGGAAGAAGTGGGAGATGAAGAGATAGCGAACGAACAACTCGCTTGCCTCAGAAGTTGATCTCAAACATCTCAAGAAAAACACATTCAATCTCTCTCTGGCTCTGCCGAGTGCTGCCAGACGGAGATGTGCTTGTTTATCAACCATTTAGATGCTTCCATTTGATCCCGCAGTGATTCCATTTACATTCCAAAAGGAATGCCCAATTACAAAAGACTACAAAGGTGCAAACCGAGGGATGTTATTCCAAACAAAAGAAAACAAACTCACAATCCACAGCAAAATCTTGCCGGATAATGTAAAGATTGGACTGAATTATGTCAACCTCAAATAACATCACATATTCTGCATACTACTGCAAAATATAAGTAGCTTAAGGATACTCTACTCGCACCACAGAGTCAGACTTTGAGACAAGCCATCATAATCTTCAGGATGCAAATTGCCAAGCATTGAGAAGTGGAAGCTGGCCAGTTCCCTTTGAATAATTCATCATACAACTAAAGCACACACTAAAGGTTTGTCAACATAAAAGCCACATACTGCACTCTAAAAAGACCACCAATGATGATAGAAAAAAAATCTTGCTTTCAATCATATAATGCATTAGTCTCAGTGGTAAAGTACTGAAGCTTAGTCAGCTAATATTTAATTTAGTGGCCACAAGAGGAAGACCAATGGATGAGATGATAAAGCGTAGCCATCCATGTCATACAATAACCCTGTGGGACCCCCGGGGGGTCTGCAGATTGCCTCCACTTTTACACAGGAACATCCATGTCTTAGCTGATCAAGTCCTACATTGACAGGCGCTCGGTAACCGAAAACCTAATGCCTGATCTGTTCAGTTTCTAAGTATGCTCTGAGAACAATTGCAAGTACATTCTTGTACTGTTATATTCATAATCTGTTCACCTGTCTTGGCGAGTTCAGCAACAACCTGGGCAGCTTTCTCTTGGTGTTTAGATGATGGCTGAACTAACTTGCACAGCTCGTCCAAAATGCCTGCCTCCAGGAGTTTAGGGATGTCCACCACATCTAGAGAAAATAAACATTGTCAAAAACATGAGTGAGTCTGAGATAACGCTACACGTATACATACATCTAAAGGCTACATGGTCTGTAATTGCAGTAATAATTTGTGTCGTACATCTAGTTAAAGATGTCGTGCAAAATATAGTATCCAAAAGCAAACGTAAAGAATTTAATATGATAATATCACAATCTACACAAACAACTACATTTCCCAATGTCCTTTGTTTCTATTAACAAACAGATAAATAACAATCACGACATAAAAGATAAAATGCGTGTAAAACCATGCAGTTTGGAAATTTGAGTTACAAGACATTTGATTTGGGCTCATTAAAAGAGGTGTGGTTACCATAATCTATATATGTTTGAAGTTCCCTATACTGCAAGTATAGCAATTTTCCCTTAAAGGATTTAACTGTGAAATCATCTGAGGATTTTGCATATCTGAAGCCAAGTTTGTTTTAATTAGCTATAAACATGTACAATTTGTACATGATCCTTTTGATGGTGAATATTGTTTTCTTTGAAAATCATGAACAGATATTCTCATAATTAATTTTGTACATTGTCCATCAATGTGACAAATATCTATAAAACATCTTGTATTTACCCTAAAACTCGCTTAGTCCTGTTCCAAGACTAACTGGGATTGCCAGAACCACAGCCATATTAAAATACTCACTGGCGGATCCAGGACTAAGTGAATTTTAGGGTAAATACAATATGTCTTATAGATATTTGTCACATTGATGGACAATGTACAAAATTAATTATGAGAATATCTGTTCCTGATTTTCAAAGAAAACAACAATATTCACCATCAAAAGGATCATGTACAATTTGGGCCATGCCAGCAGTCTTAATTTCTATCACAGGTATATAATGACCGAGTAGGACATCTAACAGTCATGCTTTGGCTCCCCCCCCCCCCCCCCCCGTAGAGTCAGGGCTGGATCCGCCAGTGTAGTAATTGTGAATTGCATCACAATGATCACTTACCATTCGAGTTCAGAGCACTGATGAGTTCAGACAGGCTGTTGTCTTGACTGTTCTCCAGGCTTAGGCCAGCAACTAACTCTGTCAGGTCTGAAATGTAACACAAACAATCTCAGTTATTCTCAGTTCAGGAAATTCTGACATACTGAAAGTCAACTGTATATGCATGCAATGGTTCTATTTTGCTGCATTCTTATTTGCGCACAGGGCCCATCCAATCAAAATACCACAATATGAAGACTTGAGCATAAGACAGTACAAGAACAGGATATTGGTTAACATGGTGAAGAGGCGGGTGGGTGAGACAGACTTTAAGTTCCATTATTTGCAGCAGATAGGGCTGATCAGGACAGACAGGTGCCAAGGCAATGAGGGTAATTGCGAATGATGAATTCCAATCCAGCTTGCAGGACCTCATGGTAGGCCAGCGCACAACCACTATAACAACTGTCGCATAATGAAATAATTTATGAAATAATTAATGAAATAGGAACTACAGCTGACCTAGTTTTGTAAAGGTATAATTAAGGATAATGTAAGCTCACCTGAGACACCACCTGTCACTTACAACTAAATAATACAACCACATAATAGGTGCTGAATTAGCACTGAATCTCCAGCCTCTACATAGCCCAACAGGTGCTGATGAGGCGTTAAACACACACACAGCACTGAATCTCTACATGAGTAAGTTACTACTAACCGGCAGTACATTTGTGTCTGTTCAAGTATGAGCCTTTCTGGACTTTTAAGCCTTTACTCAAGACAGGTGTGTTGTACTTAATTGCCTTGACAGTTCAAATCCTTTGCCAATAACGACAATCCATTTTGGTAACATAAATTGGACAAGACTAATTTAGTGTGATCAAAATCCCCATTCTATAATTGCATCCTTGGTGACAGATTGTGACTAACCAAGAAGTGTGAGATCATCTCAATATTAGTAGCTCACTGGGGATGTCTGGATATAATAAAAATGGGATAAACATTACATTATAGAAAAGGCCAGATCAAATCAAGGTTTTAAAAATTTTTTAGATAACATTTTTATGTCATATTAAAATTCGGTGTGCAATTTGCACTCTGTAAATAATTAAAGCTACTATCTAATCACTCGTACGTTCTTTGGCCCAATCTTCATTAATAATTCAGACAGATTGCATTATTTCCTTTGATAAATAAACCACAGAGTTTGTGAAAGGTTCTTCAATTGAGATGGCTGGGAGAAGCTTAGAGTTCTCAAGCTGAGTTATATCAAAGACTGGCCACTGGAGTAATTTGGCTAACGTAACTTATTTAGATGCGCCTTCCTTTATTGCCATGGTTACCTGCCTGTCCCCAACCAATCAGCCTGTCTCTCTTCTTCATTACATTTGACAGCCTCCAGTCCCTGTGTGTCTGCTGTCCAGCATTCTCAGTGTCTCGGTTTTATTCATATGGGATACCTTTAGTGCCTGCCTTTCACTAATTATCTTGATTACCACACAGATTGCCTTTGCCCCAGTATCTAACCAGAATAGTGGATTTTCACGGAAGTTTCTCGACATTTCCACCAGGTGGCTAAAACAGAATACTGCAATTCTATTTGCTGAAAAAGTTCCCGCCCTTGGCTGTGATTGGCTTAAGCAAAGTGCATCCAAGCAGCAGTATTTTTAGTGAATTTTAATGTATATTTGACACTTTATCATTTAGCTGATGTTTGTTATTTTTCTGAGAAAGTTATATTATCTGAGAAAGTTATATTTATTGATTCAGTTAGTTATTACTTACTGCGTCTGAAAAGCAAAGTAAGTAATAAGAGGAGAGGAAAGACTTATGTCCTGCTGAATTCAGGGCTGTTCAGTGAAAATACTCTATTGCATCAGTGTCCTGTAGACCTTCTTTCACAGTCATTACACCCTTGGCTGGTCTATCCAGAGTCTTTCTCAATGCCCAGAGTAATCACTGATATGGCCCTTCAGAGCTCACATCGGCACCATTACTGTGGTTGCCTATTGCCAAACTTGTATAATATATGCAGTACACCTGATGGGTGAAGCAGTGGTTACGAGGATTAGCCCAATTCCAGGTCGTGGTTGGGTTTGAATCCGCTACCTCATGATTAGCAGGTCAACACCTTATCCACTAGACCATCAATTTCATGGCATCCATAATTAATCAATGTACAGATTTATTCTTCAGGACTGATTCACTGGGATTCCAAGTTTGTTATTATATTTATGAATAGTGCATGTGCTACACAATCACCAGTGGTCACAATTGACTCAGAAATAGGAACCGAAGGAGTAATTATTCAACGAGCAAATGTAATGAGGTGATACCTGAGCCATTGTGAAATTGAGACTGGTTTCACTTTAAATTAGTTCAATTTGTCTGTGAATTAGAGAATTAGTGCAGCTAGTTCTTCAGCCTCTTCAGCCAGGCTACAGTGCTTCAAATGTCATGGGACTCTCCTTAAATAGGTTTGGCTTTTTCAGCTTAAGCCCTTCAGAAATTTTGAGCTCAAGGGGTTAACATGCGTCAACCAATTAACTGACTCCAGACTATGGAATGTCTAGTTTGTATGGGAAGGTTATATTTTACAATAATTACTCTATTATATAGGTTACACATTCATTATGTCTTCCATTTATTAAGCCAGCTGCATGAGCAGTGATTTCTCAATTTTCCGTGACCCGTGAATTCAGTGTCTATGCAAAAGCTTGTAAATGACCCCACCCATGGGGTAAATGTGTGACATGATTTGGGCTCCTCATCTCATCATGCATTACGTCTGTCTCTTGGCAGCTGATCATATAAGCTACAATGAGAAAATGTGACGCTATGTTTGTATTGAGGAGCCTTCTTTACCAAAGCCAAGGGCTAAGGTCACTGCCATTTATATGGTATCCTTTATAATATCCAACAGCTAATGCACGACCTCGTGAAAGTGTGTGTAAATCTAGCCTGTTTCCCAAGCGGCCTTCAGGGGAACTATATTGAGGCCGTTGGGAAACAGGCTAATTAATGTAAATCCTGCTTATATTCCCTTAAAATGTTTCTTTCTTTTCTATTGTATATCCGCTTTCTTTTCACATCAACTTTCAAGTTCTTTCAATGCCCTTTATGTAAGATGCAGAACAAAAACAACAGCAAGCAATTGAAGCAGCCGTTCGTGGGAGTCCTTCCCACACAATGTTCACTCACCGAGTGTTCTTCACTTTGCGAGCTCGTTTTCATTGATGTCATATGCGCCACCAAAACTATTACGTTTAAATGGTCCTTAGGGGGAGCAATATGGTGATATAACGGGTCTAATTTTTATATGGCCAGACTTTCTATATAGTATATATCCTACAACTTATAAGTGAGAATACTTTCGAAAACTGCTAATAATGACTCCGTTCTGTGTAACGTTACAATTTAGAAATAATGAAATTTTGTCATTTAATATAATAAAAATATCCACATGACATTGCGTTTCAAGTCAGCTGAAATTACCAGTGTCTACAACTAATTAATGATTTTGCGATGAAAAAATCTTAGGTAGGCCTACGATTACAAATTATGAATTTGGTCAATATATGGGCCACATAAAGATATAAACCTGCCACCATAAACTTCTATATCTACTACACTAACGTTCACGTTGCCTCTAAGGTCTGCGACCGTTTTTAGCCACTAATGGGCCATCTCCTATCACTGTATGAAGTGTGTTACCTTCTTGTATTGTATTTTGCGTAACTGAATTATTAAGGGTGGGTGGATTAGGGCTTTACCTCCTGTATTTCGGCACCTGATGGGCTAATTAGGACAGGCAGGGACCATGGCAATGAGACGAAGGATGAAACAGCCATCCAACAAAGGCTGAATTGAACCCGGGACCCAGTGGTTGGAAGCCCAGCGCGCTACCACTGAGCTAGGCCCCCACCCTCGAAACTGAATTATTAAAATTGCCGGCTGATCCCTGTGGTGTTAGTTATAAATGTGAAGCATCACATTTTTTCAAAGACATGACCAAGTTAATTAAACTGATACGTTTATTAAATGTCAATGTGTCATGCTGTTTCGTGGGATGATATTTTTGATGTCCAGTGCATTAATTATGAAAAAAGAAAGAAAGATGCAGTATTGTTATTTGCTGTGTGCATGCTGCCTGTTACCAGGCAACGCAATTTGCTATTTAATTAATATGTGGAAACTGATTTAGAGCTAGTATTCAGGGATTAGTCAGAATAAGTTAATGATAAGGTCCAATTTCTTTTATTCGGTGCTTATTAGTTTGGCTTGTTATCAGTTCATTAGTTTCTATAAATTAACAATAGATTATGGAAGGTGCTCTGACCATAATTAGTATGTACTTTAAAATGACTATATGCTGAAAAATTAAGAATATTTAATTAAGAGACCCAACTCAGCCATCTACCAACAATTGGCAATAAACTGATATGAAACGTCTTACTGCAGTCATCATTGGTTTGACAGCAACTTAGCCAGAAGTTGACCTTATAAGGGAGGTTATTTTTAAATCGCAATTTTAATTGAGATGTAATCTGTAACTAGGCAATCCCTAATGTTCACCATATTTATCGCTTGTGTCAGTACACGTATTAGGACATCGCGTATTCAGAATATGTTTCAGAGAACTTTACACTCTGTAACCATTTTAGTTTTCTATTCTTCATAGCAAACATAAAGATTTTTCCAACCATGGAAAAAAATATCTTTTCCCTTTAATGTTTGTTTTTTCCTTCTTTTTATTTATTTTTTTCTTTCTCTTTAACCCTCTATTGTTTTTATATTTTCAACTCCACAAAGTCCCAAGGACAGAAAGCTTTTTAAGTCCGTCTAGCCATCCATATTATTCTATCCACAGCAGAGATATAACAGCCTCATTTTCCTTAATACAAAATTCATGGGAAGTGTCTTAGCCAGAATGGCTAAAACTCATCATACGTCTGAGGAAATTGGCTGCCCAGTTCAAGACTTACGACTAATGTGGCTTGTGTACCCTTCAGAATACATAGTAGGTAGTGCTGAGGCAGTAAGGAAATATCTGATATAACAGTCAAAGTTATTGGTGATTTTATTCACATGTAGATTGCGAGTCAGTTGGCTCAGCAAAATTTCATATTTAGAGTAAAATTTGTTCAATTCTTTAATGCGCGAAGCTATAAATGGGAATGGTAATATATGGATTGGTTAATCAGTCTGAGGTTACCCATAATATCTTCTATTTCATTATCTGCAGAATTAAAATTTTGGGCCAACGGGGGAGAGGTTCTGACCCTCAAATCCAAGTTTAACTCCTAATGTTACAAGGAAACGGCCAAAATTCAAAGTTAAGGTATCCTACATTCCAAAAAACACTTGTTTTGGGGTTCCCTACTATAAAATATATGAACAAATTCTTCACCATCACTAAAATAATCACTTCCCGGGAGCAGGTATAATTGTGATGGTATCATCCACAGTGAAACTGAGCATTTTTTATACTTAAAAAAGCTTCCCAAACAAGAAAAAAAAACTGTAACATTTCTCAGTCTACCAAAGAGTAATAAGATCTTATTCTACAGTATAATATAAGATTAAATTAAATGTGAACAAAATGTCACTGCCACACGCCAATTCTATAATTGCACCCTTGGTGACAAATTGTGACAAACCAAGAAGTGTGAGATAAACTCAATATCAGTAGCTCACTGGGGATGCATGGTAGTAATAAAATGCTATATATGACGATTTTTTTTTTTTTTTTTTTTTTAGATAGAATGTATATGTCATATTTTTAGAAAACAAAAAGTAATTTGCCAAGTCGTGACAGGTGTGAACACAAAGCCGCTATATTTAACAAGTTGGCAACAAACTGAAAATGTGTGAATTGCTAAAATGTAAGTTAATCGCTGATTTCTCGTATAGTTATTAGGATGATAGTCAAGTCAAATGCTTACTGCAAAAAGTCAAAATGTGTATTGATCTAACATCTGAATTCTCAAGTCATGCCAGTGGGCCCATAAGACAGTAGATTAAATGGACTAGCCCTTCTCGTTCTCTATGAAATATCAAAGATTTATTCTTGTTCTCTATGAAGTATCACAGACTTCTTGTTCTCTCCTTATTTATCAAAGAGTAAATTAAAATATCAGCCACACAAAGAACCGACATGAAGCGGCAACCTGTACTTAAAGCCATAGATTTTTTTCTTCTTGTGAATAGCTGCATTTATAATTGATAAAGTTTGGATGCAGGAAACTAGTAATTAATTTAAAGTGCACGGCAGACCTTTTTGCAGAATGCTCAAGAACTTTAAAATGGAATCTTAGTGGTAAGATTGTTGGATTCAGTTATAAGAATTTCAGTTTCAATCAATCAATCTATCTATCTATCTATCTATCTATCTATCTATCTATCTATCTATCTATCTATCTATCTATCTATCTGTCCGTCTGTCCGTCTATCCATCTATCTATCTATCTATCTATGATAATAAATGCACACCTTAGCAATAACTGGGATATCAAATAATAAAGAAACAAGACAAATGTTTTAGCTTCTTGTAGAGGCACGTACAAGCCATAAACTACATGTCAGTTTCATTGGCTGTGCAAATATTTGGCTGCTGTCCACACATCATCACTGTTGCTCATACTAGCCTCATATAGATGGTAAAACTGGACCAGTCCAATAAGCCTATCATCACGCCATTGCCTCAATCTTCTCATAACATACTTTGCAGTGTCTGCGCTAAAATGCTTGTGTCAGGCGCAAATGAGGCATGAAGTAAATGTACTTTACAAACTGCACAAGACCAATATTGCTAAAAGCATGCCTAACAGCATGTCAATCAAAATCAAATTGATACTATCTATCGATCTTTCTCAGCATCAGTACCAGTCCCTGTCAGTATATGCATGGTGGTGGTGGTGGATTAGGGCTCTACGTCCTGTATTTCTGCACCTGATGGGCTAATTAGGATAGGTAGGGTCCCACCATGGCATTGAGACGAAGGACGAAACAGCCATCCAACATAGGCTCGACCGGGAATTTAACCCTGGACCCAGTGGTTGGAGGCCCAGCGCGCTACCACTGAGCTAGCCCCCCCCCCCCCACCCCTTAGTATATCCATGGCTCCATGGTATATGCAGATGATAAGGAATCAACCCCTCCCCCCGGGCTGTCTATCTATCTAACTATGTAGCTATCTATCTATCTATCTATGTAGCTATCTTCTATCTATCTATCTATATAGCTATCTATCTATCTATATATCTATGTAGCTATCATCTATCTATATAGCTATCTATCTATCTATCAAGTATCTATCTATCTATCTAGGTAGCTAGCTAGCAGCTAGCTAGTTAACTAGCTAGCTGGATTGTCAAGTGGTAAATAGCTTAAAATGCTCACATGCGAAGGACCCAGATTCGATCCCAGGCCTGAACACTCTTCATGACTTACATCCCAGCTGGATGTCGTTTAGATCATAGGGTTTCTTACACCTAATTTCTCTCTCTATATATATATTATATATATAAGAACACAAGAAAAATGTGTAAGAAGCCCTACATCGATCTATCTATCTTCCTATCTTCTTTCTTCCCTTACCACTCAATTACCATATTATCATTTTGTATAACCTTGGATGCCAAATTAGATGTAGTGTGATTACCACCCCCACCCCCATGTGCCATCTCCATAAAAGTAGCCTCAGCAGCAACACTTGGATGTCTGTCTGAACGTGTCTTCTAAGTTAAATCTGCTGCAATGAGGACATCAAAGGGATGCTGCTATTGTTCTTTCTTTCTCTACGTAGGTGTTATACAACCTTGTAAAAAATAAGCAGTTAAATAATCTGAATAACTCATGGTTCAGGCATTTTGTGATGTTTAACTTCTGATAAAAATAAATCTCGGATCCCTCGTTTTGATGAAGTCGTAAACATACTTTAATGAAATGCTACTATTGATAAGCAATTAATGAAGAAATGTCTCAATTATTGTCTCTGAGTGCTAGTGGGATATCAGGTACATTCCATAATCTACAACAATATTTTCTAAAAAACTAGTTATTGCCTTCCAATTATACATTTTCTTTTGTGTTATTAATTACAACAGACAAACTGGATAATTATTCTTATCATATTATAGGCTTACAGATGATCTCGATGATGCATATCACAGATATTAATGCTTTGATAAAATGTAATATGATTTTTATTTCCAAAAAATAAAAAAAAACGTTACAGCAGCTGAACATGAAATGTGTTTTTTTTTTCTTAAAATAACAAAACAAAGCAAAAACATTATGTTAACAAATTGCCAAGCAACTCGATTCTTCCTCACCTTTTTTTATCTCTCTCTCTCTCTCTATGTTTTTTTTTTGTTGAAAGATTTATAGTATTCCATTTATATATCCTCCAATCAATAACATAACATTTGCACCATGACTTATCTAACATCTAAGTTTTTTTGTTTTTTTTTTCGTCCTAAATGTTTTTCTTTATTTTATCAAAAATAAACATGAATATGAAATGATTACACATATATCCGACATAAAACTCCGAAGGGGTTGTTGGTCTCAGCAACAGTACACTATATTTTGCAATGCTTATCAGGCTTAGCTATGGAGCGCACAGCATATCCCTGTGGTCATTTTTTAATGATCCTTAATAATGTACCATACAAGTCTGTCATAGTCAGTGATAAGTAAACATAACTATAGCCATATATAGAGAAGGATATGGCTATTGACATTGTCCTGTAATAAGCTGTTCGTGCAATCATCCCAAATACATAGCAGCTATGAGAATTAACACATGTGATGGGCGGTATAAGCCTAGAAGCAAGACTGCAGGCAATGGTAAATCAATGTAGAGCATGCTGCAATAGCCTAGTTTGGTATGGGCACACTTTGATACATATTCTATTGACTTCCGTTGTTTTGGTAGTAAATTGTGAGGAAATAAGGTGTCTGGATAGTAATATACTAGACCTACCTTGAGCCATGGCTATTCAGACAGCAGCGACAGTAGACTCAGCTGACAGCATTCCCCTTGGTGACTGCTCCCGGTCTGCAATGGAAGGTGCCATTGATTGAATAGGGGTAGCAGCTAGCGTCATTCACAATGCAACGGCCAAGTACCCGACCCACCCACTTACATAATGGTCATGTCATTTGCCATGTCAATGATGTCATGTCACAAATAGCAGCAATCACAAGCTTTCATGTCACTCAAAACGTTTTTTCATTTCTTAAAAAAAAAGGGGAGGGGAAGGGGAATTAGGGGGGAAACTAAATAAAATCAATAGAATTTTAATTCAAGAAAAACACCAATAAAGAAAACGCAATGATCTCATTGCAGTTGTAGCTTTGCAATGCCGTACAGTAGCAACTCAGTATCCAGACACATGAATAATGAACACTTTCTGAAGGCACAGTTTGACTGATCAATGAGAATAGAGCTACGCTGATATTCACTAAATGTACAAATACAGGTTAAAACTGTGGTTACTGCATGAGCACCGGAACTTTTGCTGCGCTTATTATTTTAATACTCCTGATATTATTTCATTGCACTGGTCTGAACCTGGACTGACTTATCAGTCCCTTCATCTGAGATGTAATCAGAACCTTATAAAGACACCCTATGGGATAACCTGCCAATGATTAGATAATAACAGTCTCACCATGTACACCATTTTTATTCCCTTCATTCTGAGTGTCTCATGCGAACCACAACCTGTAGGAATTTGGCTCATGAAGGCTATATACTGTCTAGGCTGGGATAAAAAGTTTAAACCCCAGTGGTGTGCAAGGAAGACTTACAGGAGCAAGTCAGGTTTTAATGGATGACATTTAGAGACACCATTGCAGTGTTCTATATTAGCTTTGGCTTCTTTACTGTGCAATTTACCATGTGCAGCATTACCTATGTGACAGCTTTATGTTTTACAGTTACAATAATATTATGTATTATCCACAGAGGATAAATTGTAAATAGATGAAAGAAAAAAGAAGAAGAAAGAAAAACCCATCCCGTTTGCCTCAGCTGTACAACTTTTACAAACAAAGTATTACAACTGGCGACAGTGAAGTTTGCCACAACATCGAGATTCGCCACTTCAAGTAATGTGGAATTTACACTTCCTAAATGGTTATTGGAGTGATAAAACATTTATGATGTAAACAATTAGTTTTGTAAAAATCATGAACTTGCAAGGCGCATAATTATGTTTTAGAGGGGTGGCGAATTTCGTTGTTGCAGCGAATTTCACTGTCGCCGAGTGTATCAGGAATCTTCCATTAAAATCACAAAACTCAAAAAAATCTAAATCAACAGGTCATTCCAGGGGGGGGGGGGGGCTGTAAATTTTACAAGTACCAGATAGATAGATAGATAGATATTGATGAGGTGAGAGAGAGAGGAGAGAGAGCAGGAGTCTCCCCGTGGGATCTTTTACTTGCCTCAGCCACAGGCATAAATTACCGTTCACCGACTTCGGCACTTAATCTATTAATAATAACCACGAGGTAAACATCGTTCATGGCCCAAAGAGAGGTCTCTGGTCTAAAGAGAGGTCTCTGACCAAAAGTGGCTCAGACGTCACACAGCTCCGCACTTCGAGCCAATCACAGAGCAGTATTCCATCAGCCCTTTTACTGTATTAGTAGATAAATACATTAGTAATTCTCTTTAGTGGCTGCATTGGAAGGCCTGTAATAACTTTTTGTATGTGATCAAGAGTTGTGAACTACATTTGCGACGTCATGCTGTATTTATCACAGAAAACATCGACAAAGTGAGGGCATTAGTTGGGGGGCTGCTAATCCACTGCTGGGGTAGGGGTAGTGATGTGGACCGGATCGCTTAGCCAGGGGTTGATCCGGTATTTTTAAAAGTGATCAGACTGGTCCGGTACTAGAGATCGGACTGGTCTGGAGGCGGTCCATCGACATAAAATTTGTTTCACCAAATAAGAAAAAATTGGTTCTTGTTTAACATAATTTGATGTATGGAATTAATATGATAATGCAATGTGCATGAGGGGCCGCAGGGATAGTCCTGTGTCATGTACATGTACCATGGCATATATTTTTATACCCTTAAGAGCTGTAGCAGATTCAAAGGTGGGGTGGGGGGGGGGGGGGGGGGGTTTAGTGGGGATTCTTAGTCCAGTAACTGAATTAGGGGGTTCTTAGCCCCCCTCCCCTTCTTGGCCTAATACATCACTGTTCATAAGAAATTAGAGGGAACACTGCAAACAATTTTGGATCTGCCCCTGAAGGGTTCTTCTATACAACAAAATTAAATGAAATTGCATTGTTGATGCAATGAATTGTGTATCTATATAGATAGATATAAATGTACCTAAATGACAATATATATATATATATATATATATATGATAAACCTGAATATATTAACTTTTAAGTGAATGTTATAGTTATATAGTCCACATGAATAAATAATGTTTGCAAGGTTGATTAATTAATTTGTGGTACTAGTTTGGATAGCGACTGTCATGTCACACCAGAAAATTGTATAAGACTGAAATTCAGACGTATTTAAATTTATTGTACCAAACAGTTTTCAGAAAATACCTAAGTAGCAATTTTGGTCTACATGGTTAGCGACTGTCATAACACATGCCATTTATTGGAAATAGCATGAAAATTTGTGACATTAAATTTCATTGTCTAAACAAAATCCAGAAAAATGCATATTTACCATTGACAAAGAATAACTTAGTAAGATAATCTGTTGTATGTTTAAAATCCCATGATGTTTCATTAGCATCACTGTCGCAGTCAATTTCACTGAAGTGATTTATTCAAATTTTGAAATTTGACATTTAAAAAGCCAAACATATTTAAGCAACACCCATCAACCAAATGATTGTAAGAATCTTTTGCCAATTTAATAGTTTTTGGCCCCTCCTAATTCTTTGAAATTTTGATTCAGTCGTACTGGTGTTGAATGTTGTATTGAAGTCATTGATGTTATCCACTAGATTAAAAAGCTGTTTCTGTTGGTAAAATTTTCTGAGTGAGGACGACAGAATGGTGGCAAATTAAATTGAATTATTGTATACCAAATGCAATGATAATATCAATTTTAGATTTTGTTTGAATTGTGACTATTTCATTACATATCACTTAAAACAAATCTTCCAATTTTGCTCTACATTGGATTGCTATACAAACATCAACTAAATTTTTTGGTCAACATATTCTGCCAACCCACGGCCATGGGAGTCCGTTATGATCCATGTAAAACAGTGGTATCTAGAATGAGTAATAGTTCACAAAGTTAACCTGCCATAGCAGCATAGTATGTGAGAGCAAATCAAATTCACTGTTAACATTGTACAGTAGTCAATATTTGGTAAGGACCACTGATAATTCAATGAAGCCTTTAGGTAATAAGTGTTAGGGAACAAATAGGGAGATGACTGACATCAGTTTTACCAATTAAATGCAAGTAGAAAAAAAACCCACTTTTGTAGTGATTTACAATACCAAACCAATAACAGGTACTGGTACTGAGAAGGGAGTATAGTCAAGTGGTCCGCCCGACAACTGGTCCGCAACCGACTGGCCCGCCGTGAGACCCACTGGCCCGATGCCGAGGACGACTGGCCCGCCTTCGAAACCTACTCGCCCGCCGACATTTTCGTTGTCCGACGGCCCGTCCGCCGCCCAACCAACTCAAAGTCAATCCGTCCGCCGGGAAGCAGCCCGTCGGCGCGAGTGGCTTCGCGGGGGTGCAAGTACGGCCGTCGCCCGCCCCGTCCCCTCTAGCAGGGCAAGCGGTCCGCCATTAACACGTCACCGAAACGGCCTCCCCAGCCAATATGAAGGGAGTAACCTTCTGCGTCATTAATCAAGCATAACTTGGTCATTTATAATCCGATTTAAAGGTCCTAGTAATTTCCGAAAAAATCCTCTTTTTTTCCAAATTTTTGTGGCGGACCAGATGACTTTTCTGGCGGGCCAGTTGACTTTCTGGCGGGCCAGTTGACCTGACCGGCAGACCAGCTGTACAGGCGGGCGAGTTGGTCAGAGGACCAGTTGTCGGGCGGACCACTTGACTAGACCCCCTGAGAAGTCATAATGAAACAGTTTAATGTTAACACCAAACTGAATGAAACGGTTGTTGTAATGCTGGATTGGAGTAAAGTTTTGTCATGGATTTATGCCTGGTTTTGTCAAGTTATGATAACTTGTGCAGCAAAATGTTGTTGCTCGACAAAATTTTCCTGAACAATTCTCAATATAAAATTGTGTAAGGTTTCTCCATACTCTAAATTGTTATGAAACAGCATTTTCAAATTTCTAAGGAATCACAACCCTTATCCAACTGAACTGATTAGTGAAATTGTATGAGATTTACATGCTATGGAAACGGAGCATTTTCCAAATTTTCTAAACAGTTTAGAATGTGATTTAAAACGTGAAAAAACTACTATGACATCACACTATTAGTATTGTAATAGTATTACAAAAAACTAATGGCAGTAATGCACTGTTTTTTTTTTTATATAGTCTACTCAGTGACACAGATGTGTCAGATGCTCTGAGTTAGTTTTTGCTTAAATATCAAATTGAACAAGCAACTATCATGTCACACTATCAAGAGAAATCGACTGCACCTAACTCTTTCTATTTGACTGTAGATACAGTTTTTTTCCCCTCAAATCAGCTGTCAAAATCGGGTTATCAGCAAGCTGTCAAAACCGAGTTGTCAACACACAGATTGGTTTATAAACAAAAGAACGTGCTTGCATTAGGCCACGCCCACATCTATTTATAGCCTGGTGCTATTTTAGGGCTTTTCCCGAAAATAACGGCCTCCTCTTTCTTTACTGATATCTTATCAATGGACTGCAGGTTGATGTTGTTTGCATTACTGTTAGTTCATATTTCCTTCTGCAATTAAGCTTTATTTCATTCCCTTCTGCTCGTTGCTTGCGTAGTCTTACTGATGAACAATGAGGCCTTATGCATTAATTTCTAAGGCCTAAGCACCACAGCCAATCACAGAGTCTGTTAGAGCTCGTTGCCTTGCAAAATGGCCTTGCAAAGAAATAAGCTCTACTCTGATTGGTCGAACGTTCATTTAGTTGACAAGCCTCATGGCAATGGACATGGCTCCCATCCAGTCCCATGAAACATTCAAAACCATAGTTCTACTGCTTGTCCAGTCTTGGAATCACCTAGAAATGGTCATTAATGGAGTTCTAACGTGAGTTTCTTCAAGTTTGTCAGGAAAATCCAAAGTAAAGAACGATTTTTGTGTAATTTGAGCTAAGTAGGTCATTATTATTTTGTGCGCATCATGGCCGCGCAGAATATCTAGGACAACATAGTTCCGATCCGGTCATCTGAGAATAGCATGACAGTAGATTTTGTTTTTGGCCAATCTCTAGTCATAAAAGCCCTACGGGCGGCCCCTACGGGGCCGCTCCTGCGGCCTATTAAACATGTGGTGTATAATAAATTCGACATGCAATGCTTGGACCGCCAGTCCGGGGTCATCGGACTGGTCCGGGGTGTTTCCAGTATTTTTGTAGTGGTCTGGTTTTTTTAGCGATCCGGGGTCGGACTGCGGACCGCACCGGTCCGAGGCAGTCCGGTCCACATCACTAGCTAGGGGGCTGCATGGCCGATGGATACCTTTGGGATATATTATAAAGTTATGCCTGTCCCTCACTGCCTCAGCATAAACAAGAGTACAGGTTGGTTCCCTACAGGTTGGGAGTCAGGGCTATCGCCCTTCGCTAAACGCCCCCTAGTGAGTCAGACTGGTGTCCACTAGTGTAGTGGCCACAGACACTTTTTCCGACTGCAGATGGACAATAACATACAATGGAAGAGCAATTCGATGAATGGCCCGGGCCATCATGCGAAATTTGACAAGAATAACATTGTTTACCCACTATTATTATCAGTTATTTAGCCATTCGATGCAGAATACATCAACGGAGCAGCAATTAATACTTACACTGAAGTTACAGCTGTAATTAGCAATATTTCAGCTGTAACATCGAACAATTCCCAATTTATGATTTCTACCGGCGCCGCTGTCAACAAACACTTCCTGAAAACGGAAGTTGCAGACGAATTTTTGTGGCGTGGTGACTGATCATACCGCAGTCAAATGATGAGGGGCAGTATGTTGTCAAGTGACGCGCTGTGGCTATCAGCTTCTGTCTCATCAAGGACTTAAATAAACCCCCTTATCGCATTGAAACTGAATACTAGTATATCTGGAGATTAATGGTTAGGATGAATAGGATCAGAATGCACCCCCTCCTCCCAGGGGGCTATGTGCATGCATTTTGCTGAACATCAGCCAGATGGCAGCAGCATCCGCGTATACAAACATAGGCTGCGCAGCAGCAAACCCTCAGAATCTGCTGGGAATTGCACGAGCAGTGCTGCGGTAGTTACTTAATTTCGGTAACTAGTTACTTATTACATGTTACTTTGAAAAAGTAATCTAGTTACACTACTTATCACCTCAGTGTTCGTTGTAACATATATATATATATATATATATATATATATATATATATATATATATATATATATATATATAATTAGAACTTTATAATACTTTAGTAAAGTTTACTATGACTGCTAAAACAAAAACAAAAAGAACCAGCATTGGCAAATTTAAATTGACTGAATTACCATATTTTCTTGACTAGAAGTCGGGGCCTCTATTTTCTTAGAGTTAACTTTTGTTATTGTAGAACCGGCTTGTAATCAAGAAAATACAGTATGAGCTGTATCTCAACTACACAATTTATATGTGGGGGTCCTTTGTGACCTTTTTGTGTTCATGAATTGTCTATGCTGGGGCACATGACCAAGGGGGTAATTGTGCAAAGGAGTGCAAAAAGTGTGGATCATGATCATGATCTCTGTAACAGACTTTACCCTGATAACATGCTACATCGGCCTTTGGCCCAACATTGCCCATTTGGGACCAATGTCAATCCCAGATAGAATGGCGTTCTGTCCTGTCGAGAGATGGAGCTACGACCACACAGGTCTCGCAATTGTTCAATGACGTCATCAACAAAAGGTCAATCAGTGCATTTGATGACGTTACAGTTGGATGACGTCATTAAACAATAGCAAGACCGGTGTGGTCGTAGCTCCATCTCTCGACAGGACAGAACGCCATTCCAATTAAATTGTATCAACATCGGCACGACGTTGGCGACATTATCACGATGTTGTACCGACTGCGGCCAACATGCTATCATGCAGGGATCGAATGTCACAGGGCAAACTCAGATGCTATTTCTTACAGTTGTGTGAGATGTTTTGCAATCTTAGATACTTACTATTAATCTATTGGTGTCACCATTGAGCTACATGTTCAGTTCATCAGTTCATGGAGTTTACCTATGGTTTGCAATGTTGCCATGCCTTTGTATATTTGTACATATGACTTTAACATTAAACCTTATGTATTTTGTTTTGAATTCTGATTTAAAAAAAATATATATTTTTTGAAAATTGTTTATTACTAAATAACTATGATCTGTGTGGGCATTTGAGGGTTTGACGCATGTTGTTTTATAGGCCGCAGGAGCGGCCCCGTAGGGGCCGCCCGTAGGGCTTTTATTTTTATTTGTTTAGAGATTGGCAAAAACAAAATCTACTGTCATGCTATTCTCAGATGACCGGACGAACTATGTTGTCCTAATTAATCTGCGCGGCCATGATGCGCAAAATCCTATAATGACCTACTTACGCAAAAATGATTCTTAACTTAAGATAATACAGATCTACCCAACAAATTTGAAGAAACTCACGTTAGTACACTGTTAATCATCAGTTGTATGAGATTCAAGACTAGACAAGCAGTAGAACTACGGTTTTGAATGTTCCATGGGAGCTAAGTCCATTGCCGTGATTTTCCATGCAGCTAGCAAACTAAATGAACGTTCGACCAATCAGAGAAGAGCTTATATCATTGCTAGACCATTTGCTAGGCAACAAGCTCTAACATACTCTGTGATTGGCTGTAGCGCTTAGGTTTTAGAAATTAATGCCTCTGGCCTCACTTCACATCAGTAATACTACGCAGGCAATGCACAGAAGAGAATAAAATAAAGCTTAATATTTGAAGAAATAATACAAACAACACCATTGGTATTGGAAGAAATAATACAAACAACACCATTGGCATTCATAAGAAATCAGTTAAGAAAGAGGAGGCCGAAATTTTCGGAAAAGCCATAAAATAACACCAGCCTAAAAATAGATGTGGGCGTGTCCAAGTGGCAAGCACGTTCTTTTGTTTACAAACAAATCTGTCATCGTTGACAACTCGGTTTTGACAGCTTGCTAAAACTTGGTTTTGACACTATTGAAAAAGCCTATATCTATATCACATAGACAGAGAAAGGAGTCGATTTCTCCGGATAGTGTGAAGTGATAGTCGCTTGTTCACTTGAAATTTTAGCAAAAAAAAAAACTACTAGCCTAATTAGGCATTTGACAGATCTGTGTGTCACATGAAGAGTTAAGTGAATTCTATTTCTTGTGATAGTGTGACTTGATAGTCACTTTTTTACTTTAATTTAAATCACCTTCTGAACTGTTTAGAATAGAAATTGGAAAATGCTCAGTTTCCATAGCATGTAAATTTCATACAATTTCACTATAATCAGTTCAGTTGAATCAGGGTTAAGATTCTGATAGCTTAGAAATTGGAAAATGCTCAGATTCCATAGCATGTAAATTTCATACAATTTCACAAATCAGTTCAGTGGAATCAGGGTTAAGATTCTGATAACTAAGTCTTAGAGAGTATCACTCCTGACAGTGACAAAGTGTGAGTGTTAAAGGTAGCTACTTTCACACAGTATAAGGTCTGGTTGACCATTGTAAAAATTGACTTGTGTGCTAGTTGCTTCAGTCAATCAACAACCATAGCCTGTCAAGTAGCCTGCAGTTTTCTGAAAACCTGTCACTGTTGAATCAGGGTTAAGATTCTGATAGCTAAGTCTTAGACAGTATCACTCCTGACAGTGACAAAGTGTGAGTGTTAAAGGTAGCTACTTTCACACAGTATATTGTCTGGTTGACCATTGTAAAAATTGACTTGTGTGCTAGTTGCTTCAGTCAATCAACAACCATAGCCTGTCAAGTAGCCTACAGTCTTCTGAAAACCTGTCACTGTTAATTACAGTGTTATACGATCTACTGACAAATTCATTTACCTAAAGATAAATATTTCAATTTCACTGCCTGCAGGTGATAGTTGCTGAATCATCATGCGTAGCACATATGCTCAAGTGTTGAAATCCCCGAGACCTACCACATCAGTAATGTCTCCAAGTCCTACCCAAACATATGATTGGTCTCCAAGCCCTACCCAGGCTTACTCTCAGTCCCTTAGCCCTACCCAGGCTTACTCTCAGTCCCTTAGCCCTACCCAGGCTTACTCTCAGTCCCTTAGCCCTACCCAGGCTTACTCTCAGTCCCTTAGCCCTACCCAGGCTTACTCTCAGTCCCTTAGCCCTACCCAAGCTAATTCTCAGTCTCTTAGCCCTACCCAGGGCTATGGGTGTGCTCAGGAAGCCCAACCTCTGATTCAATCACCGTTGTCGTTTTCTCAGGAAAACTGGCCAAGTTTGGGCAATTCACCTTTCAAAGCCCTGCCACAAATCCCTCCAAAATGGCCAAGTTTCAAACCTACAGTTTCCAACAAGGCAATCTTAAACCAAAGTGATGACCTCCAACAAAAAAACATCACTTCACCACAGTCGCAGTCACTATCTCTCCCACCAAATCTTGCAAATCTTAAAATCACCCCGTCTTATCAGATACTGGTCAGTGACGTTACCTACAACATTTTCAATGTTCCAGGTGATGGCAACTGTTTTTTTAATGCTTTGAGTTTGTCAATGTTTGGTAACTGCTCACGCGCTCATTTCCTGCGAAAAGAAATATGTGGGTTTATTTTGGAAAACTGGGATGCTTGGTATCACAAAATTGTTCTCCATCATGACTCATCCATGACATTTGCTAAATACAAAAACACAATGCTTCATGGAAATTGTTGGGCAACATCATCTGAATTAGAAGCAGCTTGTTATGTCCTCTCATGTGACATCAATGTCACATTAAAGGATGAGAATAAATTTCTCCAAAATTTATTCCGACAAGTGATTAACAATCATCCTAGATTTGTTATTCACTTGCTACTTGAAAATAACCATTTCCAGGTAATGCAGGTCGATTCAGTGAACCAAATGGATAGCAGAGAGCAGGTGGCTGTTGAGACACCTTTCAACAATTTTCCAACAGATACTTCTCTGAATTGTTCACAACATTTTTTTGATCATTCTTTTGAATACCCATCTTCATCAGCACAACAACAGCAAAACAAAAAAAGAAAGTACAATGATCCCATGCAAAAAGTCCCAAATAAAAACCCCAAAAAGGTTGGTGAGACTACATCAAACCAGTCGACCTCAAGAAAACAAAAGAAAAGAAAATCATACAAAGTGATAACTAGTAATACAACAGACCAAGAAAATATTGAGGGAAATATAGCGACAGTGAGTCATGAAAATGAATCAAATCAAAGTGGCTTTAATGACACTGACATTCCGCCAATACATGAGAATAATGCATTAGACAATATTGAAAATGAATTTAGTACAAATGAAAATGTTGTCAGTGGTGCTGAATTTCTGCCTATTCATGTCAATGCATTGGACAAAATTGATGCAGATATTTATGTTAAATGCAGAAAAGTAGGGCTGACATTTGACTTTCCAGATGAAGGTGAAAGCAATGAACAAAAATATGCTAGAAGGAAGAAATTCAGAAGAAAAATCATTGCTAGGGAAGAACAATATGGAGTCAGTGTTGCTGAAATACCAGATGCTGCTCCACTCACTGACAATGATCATTTCAACAAGGCTATGGATGCAATTCGTGCATTTGAATTGACCCAGATGTCATATGCAATTAATTATTGCAACATCTGTCATGAAAGAGACATAGTTATGAACATGTTTGATAAAGATACATGTAAAAGGTGCCATTTAGACAAAAACAATCCAATCAAAATGTACTCCACAGAAAACAACATGAATCCAGGAAAAGTACCTCCTGAACTTACAAATTTGTCTATGATAGAGGAACAACTTATATGTAGGATTTCACCATGTATCAATGTTCACATGCTGAAGCATGGAGGAGTTGGTTCCTCTGGTCATTGCGTAACATTTCCTCAAGAGGTTAATGAACCAAGTCAGATCTTCCCTCGTCTACCATCGGAAATTAATGTCATAAAAGTTCGCCGACAAGGCAGAAATGATACAACTAAAGAATTTCTGGTTAGAAGACAAAAAATACAGAAAGCATTAGAATGGCTGAAATCCAATAATCCTGCTTATGAAAACATCATGATAAGCATACAAAGACTGCAAATGTTACCAGAAAATGGGGAAATGCAAGACATCCATACAGTTGTCTGTAATGAAAATGATCACAATAATGACCTTGGTCCAGCCCCTGACCAAATAGATCCTGGCGACATAAATGATGGAAAAACCAATTCCGGTATATTACTGAATGACCAACCCCGTGACATCAGACAAGAGGTTGAAAATATTGTTTCTGATGTTGTGGGAGAAAGTCATGGGGATGTTACCATTAATAGGCGAAGGAACATCACAATACCTTGGCCCACTAGGGATGATGTACCACTTTCTGAATTCACAACACGAAACTTTTTCACTTTAGCTTTCCCGACTCTTTTCCCATATGGTTTTGGCGATTTTCATGTTAATCGTCCAATTACCTGCTCATCAATGGCAGATTGGGCACGCCATTTGATGCTTTATGATGATGGTCGTTTTGCTCGTCATCCATATTTCAAATTTGTTGTTCACAATGTAATAACAAGAAGACGAGCCATTGATAATTGTAATTTTGTGATTACACAGAAATTAGGCGATGCTCACATCACTGTTAATGATCTAAAGGAGCAGTTAGCAGCAGGTGATGAAACAATCGCAAAGCGTATTTTATATTTTTCTGCTTCGTTGCGTGGTACGGAGCAGTATTGGGCACAAAGAGCCAAAGAATTGAGGGCATTAGTGCAATACAAAATTCATTGTGGTGATGGTCTGCCATCTTATTTTACCACTGGCAGTTGTGCCGAATTTCATTTGAAACCACTGAAAAAGATTTTATCTAAATATGTATTCCAAACAACAGGAAATAAATTAAATCTGAATGACCCATCAGTCATGTTCAAAACTGTTCAAGATCACTCCCATATCGTTGCAAAGTATTTTGATATTCGCACTAAATCATACTTTGATTTAGTCATGTCACCTGTTTTTAATGTTCATACATTTTGGTATCGGCAAGAATTTGCTAAGTCACGCGGCATGGTCCACTGGCATGGGTTGGCATGGCGCCAAGACCGTGAGCCTCACAATTTGATGCATGAGGCTGTTCAGGCAGGTTTGTCAGACAGTGAATGTGCAGAAAAACTAGGAGATTGGGCATCTTACTATCTTGGTTTGACAGCATCTCATCCAGCTGGATGTGATGAAAGTGGTCAACCAAACAAACATTTTTGGGCTCCACCAGAAGGTACAGCTGCTGCACCTCCCGAACACCAAAATCCTTTAATTAAGTTACTTATGGATGTTAGTGAGAGTCAACAATCTTTACTTGATGATCATATCATGTTATGCAATAGAATCAATCTACATAGATGTTCTGATTATTGTTTACGGAAAGTGGGTAATGACAGAGTTTGCAGGATGGAATTCGGAAAAGAAAATTCTCCTGGCAAATTATTAAGATGTCATCATGAAATCGTGAGAGACAAAAACAAATCTCTCCGGTTAGAAATGAAACGAGATCATCCTGTTTTGGTCCAGCATTCGCGTTACCATACACAAGCATGGAGAGCTAATGGTGACATATCTGTTATAATTTCAAAGTCAAACCCTGACAACCCCAGTGTGAATGAAATTTTAGCAACTGAAAAATATATCACTGGCTACGCCTGTAAAGGCAATGAGGGCACTGGAGCGCTGGTTGATCTATTTAGAAATATTGTCAATGAAGCCGATAATGAAATTCAGTCAGGTAAATCAATTATCACAAAACTTCTTATGAACACTGTTAAGCGTGACGTCTCAGCAGTTGAAGCCTCTTATGAGTTATGCTCACTGCCGCTCTTCAGATCCAGTCACACCTTCACAAATGTATCTCTATCTGGTTCTCGGGTCTTTGAGAACAATGGTTCAACAATATCGAAATCATCAATTGTTGACAGATATATGTCGAGAGATCTACATGATACTACTTCACTTTATTCCTTTGTTACAAGGGGATCTCGCGTCCCTGTTATTTCCGGTCTCACCACAGCATCTTGGCCACTTAATGATGACTATTGCAGAAATATGCTGTTGCTGCATTGGCCAAACTGGCGAAACCTCAGCGACATCAAGGATGAGCGTTCATGGGTTGATATTTTTCTGGCATTTTTAACATCTGACACATGCCCAAATTTTGTTAAAGCTGAGGCAGAAAGAGTTAAGACACACGCCTGTAGTCCTCCTGATGAAGATCAGGAAGCAGATGAGCAGTCTGACCCTAACTGCTCAAACCCTGATCAACCTGAGTGGATGACTCTTGTGAGGCCAAATGCACAATATGATGAGCATATTCAGTCAGAATTTGTATATGATGATGGTGGTCCTGAATATGATTGGAGCAGTAATTTATCGTTGTCATATCCTTCAGATATGGGAGTGTCATGGGTTGAGGCCTTAAGCGCAAACATAGATTCAAATGTAGAAAGTGAACTTCTACTCCCTGATGTTCAATTAACATTATTGAATCATGAGCAGAAGCTTGTCTTCAACATAGTTATGAAAACCCTACAAGATTATATAGAAAACAGAGAAGCTTATAAGCCACGCAGGTTAATTGTAGGGGGCACAGCAGGTTCCGGCAAAAGTTTTGTAATAAAATGTTTAGTAAAAACAATCCGCCAGTTATTCGACTCAAACAAATCAGTTCAAGTTCTTTGTCCAACTGGAAACAGTGCTAATTTGATCTCTGGTGTCACATTACACAGTTTTCTTAAAATTCCAGTAGGTAAAACACATAGAGAAATGAAACCACCCGACGGGCAAAGAGGAGAAACTCTTCAAGCTAACTGTAGTGGTCTTGAAGTTCTGCTTATTGATGAGAGATCACTAATAGGAGCCACCATTATGGGGTGGATGGAGTGGATGTGTCGGTATGGTGTAAACAAGGGTGCCCAATCTAATCAGTCCTGGGGCGGAATTCCTGTTGTAGTTTTCTTCGGGGATGATATACAATTGCCACCTGTGCTAGATTCTCCAGTATACAATAGCCATTCTAAGGTACCCGCTGCAATGCACGGAGTATTAGTGTGGAAAGAATTTGACACGTGTATCATTCTAAAGACTGCTGTGCGACAACAGGGTGAAGCCCAAAAATACTTTAGATCAGTCCTGACTTCATTACGACAAAATGAAACAACCCCTGAGCAAGCCAAGTGGCTCCAAAAATTCCAGTGGGATGAGCTAATTAAATCTCATAGTTCAGAATTGTCACAAAGAATGTCAAATAATGGTCTTTTTATTTTCCCTACTCACCAGCAAGAATGGGAACATAACAAATCCAAGTTATTAGAACTAAACAAACATTTCCCTGTAGCAAAAATTACAGCAAAATTCCAAGGTCCCCATGCTCAATCACTTTCTGATAACAAAGCAGCTGGTTTGCCTAAAACAATCTTCCTTTGTAAAAATGCTAAAGTAACACTCACTGCAAACCTAGCTGTGAAGTATGGTCTTTTCAATAGATCATCTGGAAAAATAGTTGATATTGTATACTTGGATGGGAAAAGTCCCACAGATTCTCTGCCTGATGTTGTTATGGTTGAATTTCATGATTATTCGGGGCCTGCTTTCACGTCACAGAATCCTAAAGTTGTACCCATTGTGCCAGTTCAAAGAAGACTTGAATGCCAATGTGGTGGCTGTAGGAGAACACAAGTTCCACTACGTTTAGGTTGGGGTACAACTATCCACAGTTGTCAGGGTCAGACAGTTGGGGAAGGTGAGGCAAACAGGTACATTATTATACATCCTGGATCTAATTCATTTGAATCAAGAAATCCAGGTGCCCTGTTTGTTGCCCTTTCCAGAGCAAAATCTGCTGGATCGACTGAAAAAGATCCAGACTTTGCCTGGCATCCTTCAGTTTTGGTTAATGAGGATCGCTTATGTTTCAAGCCAAACAATGCCACAATAAAAGCTCGGGCAAATGAAGTCATTCGACTTGAATCCCTGTCTTTGGCCACAATGTCCCAGCATAAAAATTTAGAGTATGACGAAACTTTACACAATTTTATATTCAGAATTGTTCAGAAAAATTTTGTCGAGCAATAATATACAATATTCCCCTGCACAAGTTATCAAAACTTAAATACATGTTGAAATATAATGATACTTGGTATTAACATTAAACTGTTTGATTATGATTGCTCTGTACCAGTTACTGCGTCTGGAAGTGTAAACCCCTACAAAAGTCTGTCATCTCCCTTTTTGTCCCTTATTAATAATTATAGGCTATGGCACATGACACTCTAACTCCAAGGAACTGGCTTAGTTAACACGACCCGAAGCAGTCTGTTTGGACTAACGTGACCCGAAGCAGTCTGTTTGGGCTAATGACACTCAGGACTATCCCTGCGGCCTCTCATGCACTTTGCATTATCATATTAGGCCGCAGGAGCGGCCCCGTAGGGGCCGCCCGTAGGGCTTTTATGTTTAGAGATTGGCAAAAACAAAATCTACTGTCATGCTATTCTCAGATGACCGGACGAACTATGTTGTCCTAATTAATCTGCGCGGCCATGATGCGCAAAATCCTATAATGACCTACTTACGCAAAAATGATTCTTAACTTAAGATAATACAGATCTACCCAACAAATTTGAAGAAACTCACGTTAGTACACTGTTAATCATCAGTTGTATGAGATTCAAGACTAGACAAGCAGTAGAACTACGGTTTTGAATGTTCCATGGGAGCTAAGTCCATTGCCGTGATTTTCCATGCAGCTAGCAAACTAAATGAACGTTCGACCAATCAGAGAAGAGCTTATATCATTGCTAGACCATTTGCTAGGCAACAAGCTCTAACATACTCTGTGATTGGCTGTAGCGCTTAGGTTTTAGAAATTAATGCCTCTGGCCTCACTTCACATCAGTAATACTACGCAGGCAATGCACAGAAGAGAATAAAATAAAGCTTAATATTTGAAGAAATAATACAAACAACACCATTGGTATTGGAAGAAATAATACAAACAACACCATTGGCATTCATAAGAAATCAGTTAAGAAAGAGGAGGCCGAAATTTTCGGAAAAGCCATAAAATAACACCAGCCTAAAAATAGATGTGGGCGTGTCCAAGTGGCAAGCACGTTCTTTTGTTTACAAACAAATCTGTCATCGTTGACAACTCGGTTTTGACAGCTTGCTAAAACTTGGTTTTGACACTATTGAAAAAGCCTATATCTATATCACATAGACAGAGAAAGGAGTCGATTTCTCCGGATAGTGTGAAGTGATAGTCGCTTGTTCACTTGAAATTTTAGCAAAAAAAAAAACTACTAGCCTAATTAGGCATTTGACAGATCTGTGTGTCACATGAAGAGTTAAGTGAATTCTATTTCTTGTGATAGTGTGACTTGATAGTCACTTTTTTACTTTAATTTAAATCACCTTCTGAACTGTTTAGAATAGAAATTGGAAAATGCTCAGTTTCCATAGCATGTAAATTTCATACAATTTCACTATAATCAGTTCAGTTGAATCAGGGTTAAGATTCTGATAGCTTAGAAATTGGAAAATGCTCAGATTCCATAGCATGTAAATTTCATACAATTTCACAAATCAGTTCAGTGGAATCAGGGTTAAGATTCTGATAACTAAGTCTTAGAGAGTATCACTCCTGACAGTGACAAAGTGTGAGTGTTAAAGGTAGCTACTTTCACACAGTATAAGGTCTGGTTGACCATTGTAAAAATTGACTTGTGTGCTAGTTGCTTCAGTCAATCAACAACCATAGCCTGTCAAGTAGCCTGCAGTTTTCTGAAAACCTGTCACTGTTGAATCAGGGTTAAGATTCTGATAGCTAAGTCTTAGACAGTATCACTCCTGACAGTGACAAAGTGTGAGTGTTAAAGGTAGCTACTTTCACACAGTATATTGTCTGGTTGACCATTGTAAAAATTGACTTGTGTGCTAGTTGCTTCAGTCAATCAACAACCATAGCCTGTCAAGTAGCCTACAGTCTTCTGAAAACCTGTCACTGTTAATTACAGTGTTATACGATCTACTGACAAATTCATTTACCTAAAGATAAATATTTCAATTTCACTGCCTGCAGGTGATAGTTGCTGAATCATCATGCGTAGCACATATGCTCAAGTGTTGAAATCCCCGAGACCTACCACATCAGTAATGTCTCCAAGTCCTACCCAAACATATGATTGGTCTCCAAGCCCTACCCAGGCTTACTCTCAGTCCCTTAGCCCTACCCAGGCTTACTCTCAGTCCCTTAGCCCTACCCAGGCTTACTCTCAGTCCCTTAGCCCTACCCAGGCTTACTCTCAGTCCCTTAGCCCTACCCAGGCTTACTCTCAGTCCCTTAGCCCTACCCAAGCTAATTCTCAGTCTCTTAGCCCTACCCAGGGCTATGGGTGTGCTCAGGAAGCCCAACCTCTGATTCAATCACCGTTGTCGTTTTCTCAGGAAAACTGGCCAAGTTTGGGCAATTCACCTTTCAAAGCCCTGCCACAAATCCCTCCAAAATGGCCAAGTTTCAAACCTACAGTTTCCAACAAGGCAATCTTAAACCAAAGTGATGACCTCCAACAAAAAAACATCACTTCACCACAGTCGCAGTCACTATCTCTCCCACCAAATCTTGCAAATCTTAAAATCACCCCGTCTTATCAGATACTGGTCAGTGACGTTACCTACAACATTTTCAATGTTCCAGGTGATGGCAACTGTTTTTTTAATGCTTTGAGTTTGTCAATGTTTGGTAACTGCTCACGCGCTCATTTCCTGCGAAAAGAAATATGTGGGTTTATTTTGGAAAACTGGGATGCTTGGTATCACAAAATTGTTCTCCATCATGACTCATCCATGACATTTGCTAAATACAAAAACACAATGCTTCATGGAAATTGTTGGGCAACATCATCTGAATTAGAAGCAGCTTGTTATGTCCTCTCATGTGACATCAATGTCACATTAAAGGATGAGAATAAATTTCTCCAAAATTTATTCCGACAAGTGATTAACAATCATCCTAGATTTGTTATTCACTTGCTACTTGAAAATAACCATTTCCAGGTAATGCAGGTCGATTCAGTGAACCAAATGGATAGCAGAGAGCAGGTGGCTGTTGAGACACCTTTCAACAATTTTCCAACAGATACTTCTCTGAATTGTTCACAACATTTTTTTGATCATTCTTTTGAATACCCATCTTCATCAGCACAACAACAGCAAAACAAAAAAAGAAAGTACAATGATCCCATGCAAAAAGTCCCAAATAAAAACCCCAAAAAGGTTGGTGAGACTACATCAAACCAGTCGACCTCAAGAAAACAAAAGAAAAGAAAATCATACAAAGTGATAACTAGTAATACAACAGACCAAGAAAATATTGAGGGAAATATAGCGACAGTGAGTCATGAAAATGAATCAAATCAAAGTGGCTTTAATGACACTGACATTCCGCCAATACATGAGAATAATGCATTAGACAATATTGAAAATGAATTTAGTACAAATGAAAATGTTGTCAGTGGTGCTGAATTTCTGCCTATTCATGTCAATGCATTGGACAAAATTGATGCAGATATTTATGTTAAATGCAGAAAAGTAGGGCTGACATTTGACTTTCCAGATGAAGGTGAAAGCAATGAACAAAAATATGCTAGAAGGAAGAAATTCAGAAGAAAAATCATTGCTAGGGAAGAACAATATGGAGTCAGTGTTGCTGAAATACCAGATGCTGCTCCACTCACTGACAATGATCATTTCAACAAGGCTATGGATGCAATTCGTGCATTTGAATTGACCCAGATGTCATATGCAATTAATTATTGCAACATCTGTCATGAAAGAGACATAGTTATGAACATGTTTGATAAAGATACATGTAAAAGGTGCCATTTAGACAAAAACAATCCAATCAAAATGTACTCCACAGAAAACAACATGAATCCAGGAAAAGTACCTCCTGAACTTACAAATTTGTCTATGATAGAGGAACAACTTATATGTAGGATTTCACCATGTATCAATGTTCACATGCTGAAGCATGGAGGAGTTGGTTCCTCTGGTCATTGCGTAACATTTCCTCAAGAGGTTAATGAACCAAGTCAGATCTTCCCTCGTCTACCATCGGAAATTAATGTCATAAAAGTTCGCCGACAAGGCAGAAATGATACAACTAAAGAATTTCTGGTTAGAAGACAAAAAATACAGAAAGCATTAGAATGGCTGAAATCCAATAATCCTGCTTATGAAAACATCATGATAAGCATACAAAGACTGCAAATGTTACCAGAAAATGGGGAAATGCAAGACATCCATACAGTTGTCTGTAATGAAAATGATCACAATAATGACCTTGGTCCAGCCCCTGACCAAATAGATCCTGGCGACATAAATGATGGAAAAACCAATTCCGGTATATTACTGAATGACCAACCCCGTGACATCAGACAAGAGGTTGAAAATATTGTTTCTGATGTTGTGGGAGAAAGTCATGGGGATGTTACCATTAATAGGCGAAGGAACATCACAATACCTTGGCCCACTAGGGATGATGTACCACTTTCTGAATTCACAACACGAAACTTTTTCACTTTAGCTTTCCCGACTCTTTTCCCATATGGTTTTGGCGATTTTCATGTTAATCGTCCAATTACCTGCTCATCAATGGCAGATTGGGCACGCCATTTGATGCTTTATGATGATGGTCGTTTTGCTCGTCATCCATATTTCAAATTTGTTGTTCACAATGTAATAACAAGAAGACGAGCCATTGATAATTGTAATTTTGTGATTACACAGAAATTAGGCGATGCTCACATCACTGTTAATGATCTAAAGGAGCAGTTAGCAGCAGGTGATGAAACAATCGCAAAGCGTATTTTATATTTTTCTGCTTCGTTGCGTGGTACGGAGCAGTATTGGGCACAAAGAGCCAAAGAATTGAGGGCATTAGTGCAATACAAAATTCATTGTGGTGATGGTCTGCCATCTTATTTTACCACTGGCAGTTGTGCCGAATTTCATTTGAAACCACTGAAAAAGATTTTATCTAAATATGTATTCCAAACAACAGGAAATAAATTAAATCTGAATGACCCATCAGTCATGTTCAAAACTGTTCAAGATCACTCCCATATCGTTGCAAAGTATTTTGATATTCGCACTAAATCATACTTTGATTTAGTCATGTCACCTGTTTTTAATGTTCATACATTTTGGTATCGGCAAGAATTTGCTAAGTCACGCGGCATGGTCCACTGGCATGGGTTGGCATGGCGCCAAGACCGTGAGCCTCACAATTTGATGCATGAGGCTGTTCAGGCAGGTTTGTCAGACAGTGAATGTGCAGAAAAACTAGGAGATTGGGCATCTTACTATCTTGGTTTGACAGCATCTCATCCAGCTGGATGTGATGAAAGTGGTCAACCAAACAAACATTTTTGGGCTCCACCAGAAGGTACAGCTGCTGCACCTCCCGAACACCAAAATCCTTTAATTAAGTTACTTATGGATGTTAGTGAGAGTCAACAATCTTTACTTGATGATCATATCATGTTATGCAATAGAATCAATCTACATAGATGTTCTGATTATTGTTTACGGAAAGTGGGTAATGACAGAGTTTGCAGGATGGAATTCGGAAAAGAAAATTCTCCTGGCAAATTATTAAGATGTCATCATGAAATCGTGAGAGACAAAAACAAATCTCTCCGGTTAGAAATGAAACGAGATCATCCTGTTTTGGTCCAGCATTCGCGTTACCATACACAAGCATGGAGAGCTAATGGTGACATATCTGTTATAATTTCAAAGTCAAACCCTGACAACCCCAGTGTGAATGAAATTTTAGCAACTGAAAAATATATCACTGGCTACGCCTGTAAAGGCAATGAGGGCACTGGAGCGCTGGTTGATCTATTTAGAAATATTGTCAATGAAGCCGATAATGAAATTCAGTCAGGTAAATCAATTATCACAAAACTTCTTATGAACACTGTTAAGCGTGACGTCTCAGCAGTTGAAGCCTCTTATGAGTTATGCTCACTGCCGCTCTTCAGATCCAGTCACACCTTCACAAATGTATCTCTATCTGGTTCTCGGGTCTTTGAGAACAATGGTTCAACAATATCGAAATCATCAATTGTTGACAGATATATGTCGAGAGATCTACATGATACTACTTCACTTTATTCCTTTGTTACAAGGGGATCTCGCGTCCCTGTTATTTCCGGTCTCACCACAGCATCTTGGCCACTTAATGATGACTATTGCAGAAATATGCTGTTGCTGCATTGGCCAAACTGGCGAAACCTCAGCGACATCAAGGATGAGCGTTCATGGGTTGATATTTTTCTGGCATTTTTAACATCTGACACATGCCCAAATTTTGTTAAAGCTGAGGCAGAAAGAGTTAAGACACACGCCTGTAGTCCTCCTGATGAAGATCAGGAAGCAGATGAGCAGTCTGACCCTAACTGCTCAAACCCTGATCAACCTGAGTGGATGACTCTTGTGAGGCCAAATGCACAATATGATGAGCATATTCAGTCAGAATTTGTATATGATGATGGTGGTCCTGAATATGATTGGAGCAGTAATTTATCGTTGTCATATCCTTCAGATATGGGAGTGTCATGGGTTGAGGCCTTAAGCGCAAACATAGATTCAAATGTAGAAAGTGAACTTCTACTCCCTGATGTTCAATTAACATTATTGAATCATGAGCAGAAGCTTGTCTTCAACATAGTTATGAAAACCCTACAAGATTATATAGAAAACAGAGAAGCTTATAAGCCACGCAGGTTAATTGTAGGGGGCACAGCAGGTTCCGGCAAAAGTTTTGTAATAAAATGTTTAGTAAAAACAATCCGCCAGTTATTCGACTCAAACAAATCAGTTCAAGTTCTTTGTCCAACTGGAAACAGTGCTAATTTGATCTCTGGTGTCACATTACACAGTTTTCTTAAAATTCCAGTAGGTAAAACACATAGAGAAATGAAACCACCCGACGGGCAAAGAGGAGAAACTCTTCAAGCTAACTGTAGTGGTCTTGAAGTTCTGCTTATTGATGAGAGATCACTAATAGGAGCCACCATTATGGGGTGGATGGAGTGGATGTGTCGGTATGGTGTAAACAAGGGTGCCCAATCTAATCAGTCCTGGGGCGGAATTCCTGTTGTAGTTTTCTTCGGGGATGATATACAATTGCCACCTGTGCTAGATTCTCCAGTATACAATAGCCATTCTAAGGTACCCGCTGCAATGCACGGAGTATTAGTGTGGAAAGAATTTGACACGTGTATCATTCTAAAGACTGCTGTGCGACAACAGGGTGAAGCCCAAAAATACTTTAGATCAGTCCTGACTTCATTACGACAAAATGAAACAACCCCTGAGCAAGCCAAGTGGCTCCAAAAATTCCAGTGGGATGAGCTAATTAAATCTCATAGTTCAGAATTGTCACAAAGAATGTCAAATAATGGTCTTTTTATTTTCCCTACTCACCAGCAAGAATGGGAACATAACAAATCCAAGTTATTAGAACTAAACAAACATTTCCCTGTAGCAAAAATTACAGCAAAATTCCAAGGTCCCCATGCTCAATCACTTTCTGATAACAAAGCAGCTGGTTTGCCTAAAACAATCTTCCTTTGTAAAAATGCTAAAGTAACACTCACTGCAAACCTAGCTGTGAAGTATGGTCTTTTCAATAGATCATCTGGAAAAATAGTTGATATTGTATACTTGGATGGGAAAAGTCCCACAGATTCTCTGCCTGATGTTGTTATGGTTGAATTTCATGATTATTCGGGGCCTGCTTTCACGTCACAGAATCCTAAAGTTGTACCCATTGTGCCAGTTCAAAGAAGACTTGAATGCCAATGTGGTGGCTGTAGGAGAACACAAGTTCCACTACGTTTAGGTTGGGGTACAACTATCCACAGTTGTCAGGGTCAGACAGTTGGGGAAGGTGAGGCAAACAGGTACATTATTATACATCCTGGATCTAATTCATTTGAATCAAGAAATCCAGGTGCCCTGTTTGTTGCCCTTTCCAGAGCAAAATCTGCTGGATCGACTGAAAAAGATCCAGACTTTGCCTGGCATCCTTCAGTTTTGGTTAATGAGGATCGCTTATGTTTCAAGCCAAACAATGCCACAATAAAAGCTCGGGCAAATGAAGTCATTCGACTTGAATCCCTGTCTTTGGCCACAATGTCCCAGCATAAAAATTTAGAGTATGACGAAACTTTACACAATTTTATATTCAGAATTGTTCAGAAAAATTTTGTCGAGCAATAATATACAATATTCCCCTGCACAAGTTATCAAAACTTAAATACATGTTGAAATATAATGATACTTGGTATTAACATTAAACTGTTTGATTATGATTGCTCTGTACCAGTTACTGCGTCTGGAAGTGTAAACCCCTACAAAAGTCTGTCATCTCCCTTTTTGTCCCTTATTAATAATTATAGGCTATGGCACATGACACTCTAACTCCAAGGAACTGGCTTAGTTAACACGACCCGAAGCAGTCTGTTTGGACTAACGTGACCCGAAGCAGTCTGTTTGGGCTAATGACACTCAGGACTATCCCTGCGGCCTCTCATGCACTTTGCATTATCATATTATAGTCGGGGCATAATGTTAACTATTATTAATATTACTATTAATCTATTGGTGTCACCATTGAGCTACATGTTCAGTTCATGGAGTTTACCTATGGTTTGCAATGTTGCCTTTAACATTAAACCTTATGTATTTTGTTTTGAATTCGGATTTAAAAAAAAAAAAAAAATTGTTTTTTACTAAATAACTATGATCTGTGTGGGCATTTGAGGGTTTGACGCATGTTGTTTTATAGTCAGGGCATAATGTTAACCCCCGGCGCCCCCCCCCCCCCCCTCCCCAACAAGAAATAAAGTGTGATCAAAAAATTCCGAGGCAAGTGCAGTGCAGTGAGACAGAGCGAGACACTCGAGTTCAGGGCGTCACGCTTGACTGACCGACCGCTTGTTTTGAAAGCGAAGGCAGACGCTTTCTGCGAACGTGTATTTGACTTCTGCGGTGCGTGAGGAAAATCGGAACTTGATCTGACATAGAGCTTCAAGTTTCATTATTTAAATGTATCAGTACATTTAATTTATTGCGGATATAATAATGATAATTGGTACACTTACATGTATTGAAAATAGTGTTATTTATGTATTTACAGTTCATGAGATTGAAGAGCGCGAACTGGTATTGGGATACCCTGCTTCCGAATCTCCTCAGCACCACTCGTTCATGGCGGTTCCCCTCAAGTAGGAGCAATGGCTTTCACCGTGGTCTTGGAAGGCGGGGCACCTTGGGGCCTAAGATTACAGGGTGGCCGAGAATTTAATGAACCATTACGTATAGCAAAGGTTGGTGCATTTGTTTCATTCATTTTTGAGGGTGTTGTATTTGCAGTTTTGCAAGAATTGAGCTGTGAAGTTGCGTCACCTGCAAATCCAGTTGGCACTCAGAAGTGCTGATGAGTTCCACTCAGCCAACTGAGCCAAGTGTCAGGTGAATCCAAGTTAAATACTGATAACGTCTGATTTGATCATTTTCCTATCGTGTTCTATCAAGTTCATCTAGTCTCGTGGTTGAGTTTGTTAATTTTGCTATGACTGTTCAGTCAATCACTCAATGGTCTCGCATGAATGATCATATACAATAATAACTTCATTCTCACTCCTTGAATTGATGTCTTTCCGACTTTCGTGATCAGGAAACTGATCAATGTAAGTTCGGTGATGGTATAAAACATGTTCTGAATTAAAATTTTATGTGTTATGATGTGATGTGGGTCATGCATGATGTGTTCAAACATGAGAAATCAGATGAGTTTTTTTTTTTTTAATTTAATAATTTAATTTTTTTTTTTTTTTAATTCAAATGCGACATGTATTTTGCACCTTTGGTGCATGATTTAATTAAATGGCTTGGTCAGCCTTTTGTACTTAAGTTCTAACTTTGAACTATTTAGCAGTTTAACACATGGTGTAGACCTGTTCACTGCAGTGCCAAAAGAAAGTCCTATTGCCAAGGCAAGGTTGTTTGGGACTCTGGTGTGTACACTGCTAGGTTCTTATTTATAAACACACTTAGGAAAGATGCAAAGAAAAATGATGAGGAGGTAGAATCTTAGACCTAGTTTCTGCAGCTGCAACTGAGATTCAGGGGCGCTCCATCCCACTACCAAGATCTGTAAACATCCAGATCTGCAAACCACACCAGTGATTGTGTCTCTAGCTTTTTTATTGAAGACTCTGTTCAAAGCTTGGTAAGCTGATGATGCAGAAATCACATTCTCACAGCTGCAGTTCTTTCGCTTTGGCTTTTTGGCATCCTTATTTTAGTTCTGATAGACCTTGATCTCTTTTCCTCGGATGATAAATCTCACATTTATCTCTTGCAAGTGATGAGTAGCTCTCAGTATAGTCTGGGGTATAGGCGTTTCAGGTTATTTATAATTTTTGAAAACATGCCAAGATTGTGTTACCCTTTCAACACAAAATGAAGTTCTGATCTGACATACTTCTGTCTTCTAGGAATACTGAATAAACCAAGATATCTCATGCCTCGCAAGTTATAAATAATCTCTCATCACAGAGTATGTTTGAGCTATATATATGCTATTTTGATCTCTATGTGTAGTTGCCTGTGATAGATGTATATATGATCAGGTGTCATATATTAGGTCTGTAGCAATATGTTTATAGGATTACAGTGTATCTAGGCCCCTACACTAGTCAATAGTTAGCCAACAACTCCCAAGCTGACATATATGTATACACTGTATATCATGGTGAATGTCAATATGACTCGATGGTATTTGTTATGTGCATGGCCAAGGGTCTTTTAATTACATGTCATACATTGTCATTCAATGTCAGGAGAATATATCTGATCTATTAAATGATATGGTATATTGCTGGCAATAAGTACAGTTCTTGTTGTCGGTATTACCAGATAACATGTTTTGTTGTGTGATGACAGTGACATGTTATTAATGACAATATGTTGTAAACATTTATCAAAGCAATGTTTCAAAACATTGTAGCTGTGTTTAGACACGTGTGAAACATGCATTGCAAAAAGCATTTTTAAGCCATGTATCACGATTACCAAAGTTGTAAGAATCAGCAATGAGTGGGGTATGACCTGGGCATGCTTATGCCTGCACATGTTTAAAAGCCCATTTCTGCCCTTAAGCATAGTTCGTTTTTGCCACTTTGTTTTCGTTTTAATTTTTGTGGGCACGTGTCTAAAGTTTTTTATGGTGAGTCAGCCAGTCAGTTCTCAAGTTTTCTTAGGGTTTCTCTTGAGCTCAGAGTGATGCACCCTAATGCATCTTGGCTGTCGCTTCCTGCATCTTTGCTGCTGCAGCAGCCTACATAATGATGCTACTCACTGCAGTAACTAGGTAACTGCATCTGCTGCATGACCTGCTAGGGGCCTCCTACACCTCAACTGCAATCCTTGCTTTGGGTAGAATTGGCACTCAGTGGGGAGTGAGAGATCCTGTCGCCCACTGTTAGCCTTGAAGAGTGTGCAAGAAAACATCCATGGGGTTCATTTTAAATGAATGGGGTTTAGTTTTAAATAGGGGTGATCAATATATATTAAAAAAAAAAAAAAAATAGTTTGTGATGCTATTTTATCATGAAGATTAGTTGCTATTTTATCATGAAGATTAGTTGATTTCTGTTATGTTACCAATAATCTTCTGGTAATTTTATGCTTATTTATAATGATAAATGTTGGTTCTGGACACCCAATGTTGTATTGATTATCATACATGCTCATTTGTTATGATCATGTTAAATAAGAAGGATATAAATGCTTCAAATGATCTATCCTGGAGTGGAGTAAATTTGTCTACCTTTTTTTACCTTGAGTTGAACCTGTTGTCTGTAACCTGTTACAATTAGGCATTACGAATTTTTTTAATTTTTTTGATGTAGTGACTAGTGTACTGTACTACAGTACGTGTACACTGTGCAACCACTTCGAATGTGGGATGGAAGGTTACTTGGTACAGTCAGTGTGCTGCTCAAGTGCTCATCAGCAGCAGTGTGTTGTAGTGTTGCAAACAGGTGACTGAGGGGAGGCAGTACAGTAGAGACTCAGGTATGCAGTGGGATGTTAGCTATAGGCTTGCACTGTAGGACAGTCTAATTGGGGTGGGAGGGAGGGTCAGTTCGCGAGGGTTAGAGTTCTACCCCAGTGGTGAACCCACTACCCTATTGCTTGCTCAGCAGCATCACATGGTCTCCCTTGGGCTGAGTGTTTTTGTTGGAATGAAGCTGATTTGTTGTTGAAAGTATCCCAGGAATGTCTTGCAATCTTAGTCACTGATGTAATTTCACTCTGACTCAGGAAAAGAAAAGCTGACACAGAATTTGTTAAAGCATAGAAGTTAATTAATCAATCAATCAATCATTTTGTAGTCAGTGCTCTATTCAAAGTACTGTATACATTCAGACTTTACTGTTTAGTGGTTGTGCCGAGTAATTTACTGTACATGCTGGCCATGTCTCTGCGCTACCATAATCAGCATATTGTGCATGAATGATCAAGAGCAAGTAGATCATGATAAAATCCCCATCTTGACCATGTTCATGATGTGCATGACCAGTTGACCAACGCTTGAATGGACACAATCGGCTTGGGTATGTCGATCTGCACTTAGAATGCTGGGATGCTAAGTACCTGGTACAAGTCCATGTACTCACTAACACTGACTATTTCAAGTACAGTTGTTTGTGTATCTTAAATGACAAAGGGGAGGGAGCCAATATATATGTTGTGGTGGTACAACATTGTACAAATGTACTAGAAATGAAATAGTGTGAAATGGCTCATGTAAATGAATCGTTGTGTACATGAAAATATAGAGTGAGCATGCAAGAACCCTCAGCATCTTCCATCTCATACTTCCAACCAAGACATTCGTGTGGAATTCCAGAATGGCCTATTCAGAAAAGTATCCTAAAGAGGCTTGGCTTTCAGCGTAGTCATACCTTTAGATTTATAAATTTTTTCTACAGATGTGGATTACGCCCATGGCACATTTGGCCATGTAGTGGGCTACAACTTTGTAGCAACTCGTGAAATTTCTTATAGTTCAGGGAACCAGACTTGAGTAGAAGTGGTCAAACTAGTGATATTGAATCCTCATAATGAGGTCATGAATTCATAGACAGGTGTTGTTGAGATTTCTTAAGATTTAATCTCCTCATGTTCAGGTTGACTGTAGTGTGGTGTGGGTAGAGATCCTTTCTAGAGAGAATGAACCCATGTCATAAGAAGGCATCCAAACAGATCAGGGGATTTTCTGATTTGTTGTTCAAAATACCTGGCTTACTGTTGGGTAGACGATGCCAAAGTACACAACATAGTGTTGTTGTTGTTATGTACACAAAGGTCCCTGCAGTGCACATGTAGTGTTCTAGTACAACAGTGTACTCCTATTTTTGATCTCGTACAATATGTAGCAGTGAGAAAGTTATGATAGATGCCTTAGGTATAGTGTATCTTTCTTTGCTGTACCTGTAAATTGTAAAGTCTTGATAGACTTTATTGATATAGACTATCACACTGCACTGCCAACTGATGTACATCATGTACATGTACTTCAATTTACAAACGCTGTAAATGAACCCAGCATTTTACAAAATTATTATCGAACCTCACTAGACAAGGTCACAAGTATTAAGTTGGTCTAATTTAGGAAATTTGTGTAGTATACATAGCTGCTTAGATATGGCCAGAAGTACAATAAGATATGCTTTTTATGCATGTTTTATATATCACTGGAAAGTGATAAGAGCATTCCATGGTGTATCACTCAAAAAGCTAAATCCCATTTTCGTGTGTACAGTGGGCGGTCAGTTAAGGAAGGTGATGTCATTTATAATTAGGGACGTCCCGTGTTACATCCTTATATTGTACCAGCATCTACCACCCAAGGCCCAAGTGAATGATATATACATAACTGAACATTACTCATTTGTTTTTTTGTCTTCTATCTGTTAGGTACTACTCTTAGCCATATATATATATAAAGGCTAGTTGCAACTTTGTACTTGATGTTTTTAAAAAGATATGCAGCATATATCAAGTGATAAGGCTCGTAAGCTAGCTCGTAAGTTAGTTGAAATATGGCAACCAATTGTCATTTGATATATAAATTATAAATAAATATGGGTTGCTTGCTGGTTTATGGCTTTACTAGCCTTTAGTTAGGAGATGGTGGACTTGCTACTTAGTTGCTAGTGAGGTTGGGGATTTTGTTTTAATTTTTTTAAGTGAAACACTACAATTTCATAGAATTTGCAAATGGACTTTGAATTGCGGAAATGATTGCAGCTTTAGCAAGAGTTGGAATCTACTTGAGAAAGGTATTAATTTAATGGAGTTAGTTTCCAATGACTATTCATAGCCTCATACATCATGCCGGGTATCTATTATCTTGCTCTTGATCTGCCTATTGAAGGAGTTATAAATTCCTGCACTATATAAGTCAGGCTTATCTTGCCTCAAACTCTGGAAAGAATGTTCTGTGGACTGTAGACAGATGATCTTTTAAAAAATATAAATACCGAATTAACATTATGTGATTGTAGTGGAATGTAGTTACTCACAAATGTCGCATTCATAACAATGTTTGACAAAAATATATTATCGAATGCGATAAAGATAATCGTCCAAGACAAAAATGGCTCTGTCACAGATTGACAAGTTGTTCAACAGCATGGAGTCGTAAGAGACTCTATGCATGGAGTCATAAGCACTTATATGGCTCTATGCAACTGCTTGTCCCAGCAACCCACCACAACTGACCATGTGACGTATATATGCAAGTGAGAGCAAGCAGTGAACTAGTGGGTGGGATGGGGGCAATTGAATTAAATAATTAAAATATGCCACAATACCTTCTGGCCCACATTTGGTTTTTAAGACCCTCCCCGGAATCAACAATTATTTGGGCAAGCAAGAAACTTAGGGATTGGCCAGAGCTTCTTATAACAGTATGACATCACATCAACAATTCTGTAAATCTCATGTGTGTAATGTAGTCAGTTTGATTGAATGCTCTATCACAGCTAACTTGAGTACATGCTTAATGCTTTATAATCATTTCATGCTGTACACTACCCAGGGAGTTGAGAAAGGCTCATGCTTGAACAGGTCTGATAAGGGTGTAATCAACCAATACATTTTCATTTATTTATATCAAGTCATCAAAACTCACGTTGCAAGGAGTATATTCATGTAGTTAAATTATCTTTGTGTCTCTTTTTGGTGAAAAAAAATGCGCAAAAACAATTCGAACATGTCTATACATCAATTTTAAGTACATTGGTACAAGTGTATGCATCATGTATGTAAGTTGCGTAACAACCGATAATAATGCAAAACCATCGAGAATGTGTGCTGTAAATACAGTGTAAAGTGTAGATAAAACATTTCATACAGATCAACAGAGATTCTTGGGATTCTTGAATCATTCTTCCTGAAATACCTGGGTCTGTAATCACTAACAAGGTGGAAGTGGCAGACCTGTTGAAAGGTGAATGTTCTCACGACCTGGGAATGCATGGCTCTGCAAGAACTGTACCATGCAAGCATGTAACAGTAGAGTACAGTACTGTATGACAGCAGGTGTACACATAGTATACACTAGGAATATTTAGGTATGTATACACATCGCAGCACGGGGTCTACTTAATGTCAACTTATTCGTGCAATGCATAGCTGCCACCAAGATCTCTAATGCATAACATCTCCATTCATAAAAGACAGGATCATTAAAATATTGGTATGTCGTAGACTTTGACATCATTACCACGATTACAGGCGTGTTGTATAGAGAAGAAAGTACAAGATAAATACAGGCTACTTAACTGTCATGGTACATTAACCCTCATAAGAAGTCTATGATGACTTCTGGAATTATATTATGGAATTTCTACATGCAGTTCCAATGGATGATCTGCTCTCTGAATATATCATTTATATCAAGCTGTATTCGAAAACACAATTCATTAGATAGATAGGTAGAAAGTGCAGCCCTCTAATTAATAATTAGACAAGTTCTTGTTTTAGTACAATGGTCAAATGAAATGCCAATTGATGCATGTATATCATGTACAAGTACATGTAGTAATTTAGTAGTTATGATATTTCATTCAATGATTGTGAAACACAAATCTGTGATGTTGACATTCATGAGCTATTTTCCAAATGTCTTTTTGGATCAGTGACCATGAAATGTGATGCAGGTGATAAATTTAATGAGAATCAATTAAGACACTGATAAATAACATTTTTGTGCAATTACGACATTGTTGTGATTAGAGTTTTGAAGGGACTGGATCATTTTCCCAGATGGTTTAGGTTGCATGACTTATTGACTTGGATGTTCTTTGTGGCAGATCTAGTCCAAAATGAAATTTTCAATTTTTCATGATCCATTTTTGTCTAGTTGATGTAAATTATTGACATAGATTTCGCATATTCTTGTAACACGATATTGTTCATGACTCTGGTAATGACATTATAATTGGCCAGAACATATTTTCTAAGAACGTAGACTTAAGAGTCCCCTTTGAGAGTGTTGGTGTTGTTTTTCTTCAGTGGAATTTCCTGAGTAGCTGACTACCACAAAATAACTATTGATGTCTGATCCTGCTTCCGTGCCTGAAAGATAAATTTTTTTTGTAGAAATATGAAAAAATATAAAATATATAAAAATGTAAGATAGGTGCGCTGGTCAGGTATGAGTGGCACTCCGCAGGCTTTGGCAATGATCCAGTCAGAGGACATTTCTCCATTTTTGTGGTTAATACATGTTATGACAGTTCATGCTGCATGTAATACAAACGGGTGTACGGACTGGGCAGCACTGAGCCCCAGGCTAAGGTTGAATAATCGTTGAATCTACCTTTCTTCTTATTATTTACTACTACTTTTTTTTTTTTCTTCTTAAGTACTCATTTCCTGGAGGTTATTTTGCTTGCATGACAGGTTAGAACTTTTACAGTGGTGACAATACAATTAGTGATTCATACTTCGCGATTCTGTATATTCATCAGCAATGTGGTGACCTCAGGTGTTAAAAAAGAAGAAGAAGAAAAGAATACATCAAGAAACAGGTTGCAGCAGCTGCAGTTCTCTTGTTTATGTGTTGTGCTCAGTACTCCCACCAGAGGTCGCACAGGTTCTAATTCTGCCGTACCTGCCACCTGGCAGATGTTGTAGAGATACTGTATTGTTTTGACTTAGTCAGTGCCTGCTGAAAACATCCGTTTTTTGTTGTTGTTTTTTTCAACATTGATATATCAAACAAATATTTAAAAAAGTTCTTGTATAATATTGATCAATGAATTTCTGTCTGAATCTGAATTATCTGATACTCCAACCGTCATGGTGATCACTTCAAGCCTTCGAAGGAAGGGTATATATTTATATATTTATATTAATTTTATCAATATTGGCCTTCACTTTTTAAAAGAGGGTGGGGGCCTAGCTCAGTGGTAGCGCGCTGGGCTTACAACCACTGGGTCCGGGGTTCAATTCCCGGTCGAGCCTATGTTGGATGGCTGTTTCATCCTTCGTCTCATTGCCATGGGCCCTACCTGTCCTAATTAGCCCATCAAGTGCAGAAATACAGGACGTAAAACCCTAATCCACCACCAACAGCTTTTTAAAAGAAAATTCTTGACTTTTCCGTTTGCTGGGAAAGTCCTTTTTTCTTACCACATGTGTCTTTCTCAGCAGCATTTCGCCATTTTTCAGAAAACTTAAAAACTTCACTCAGAATAGTTAGGACTTCTCAGAATATCTTTCGGGAGCAAGAATAATGGGAAGAGTCAAAAGTGCAAAGCTGTGGGTTGAGGAGCATGTGAAGAATTTCTTTAGTTACATCACACATCTTTGTAGTACAGGCAAGAATGGAGGTGAGGAGAAGAGCGAGTAATCTAGGACTACTTGTGTTTATAACCATGCTTCTCTTTTCATCAATATGATCTTGTGGAGAAGATAATCTGCTGTAAACAATGTGCAAGGAGATGTCTGGCTTGAGTTTAATGCCTTTGTTATCCGTGTTATCCAGTCAGAGTCTCTTATTAGTATCAATGGGATGGGTAGAGTCTAAGACCGTCTTACCCTTTTTTTTTACATCTGAGTGTCAAACATTGGTAGGCCTACTATTTGGAAGGTATTCTTACAAATCAGTCCAGAGAGTCCTCTGAAATTAATTTGGAAAAATGCAACTTACCTATTTGCTGTATACGGGTCTGGAAAAAAAAATTTTTTACACACCCGTTAGATGAGCAAATACTTTGGTGGAAAAATTATTCCTTAATTTAAGGTTAATATATTCCTGTGTATGGACTATTTTGTCAGTGCACTTAATAAGACCCATGGTATTTTGCTAATTATAATATACTGCTCTTGATTGTATTTACATATTATTAACAGTTTTTTTTTTTTTTGGTCATGAAATTTATGACAATTTTTATAAAAAAATTAATAAAACATTGAAAGCAAAGGTGACTGAATCACCGCTATCTGATAGAAATATAAGAGCAAGAAAATGAAATAAATAAATATATATATATCCGGCAACGTCGGTGGGCTTAGTAATACCATCATAAAAGTCGTTTCTAACATTTGAACTTGGGCAAAAATCTTTAGGTGTGTTCAAATCGGGCGAAACAGTGCTCTAGGCTGACCTGGCTGATGGCTCAAAAACAGCTGTGGCATGCTCGGCATCTGTATCAGCATCTTGCCTTGCAGCATCACTGAGCTAATAAAGGGGTTGGCTAATGAATCCAATATGAATATACCCTGGTATCTCATATACCGTTTTTACTCAATTACTGACCTGGGTGTTTGATATTGTAAACTGAGGTGTTTTTTCTTGGTCGAGACTCGGGTAGATATATGTTTTTTTACCACTGTTTACTGTTATGGAGATTCAACTCTGACCCAAAACACAAGTACATTATGAACTTAGTGGCTTATCACTGTATTATATAGAAAATTTTAGAAAACTTTCAACACTGAACACGGGACTCGTGGGTTCACCAGCCCAACCTCATCACTCATGAAGTTCAAGGCTCTGAATCACACAGTTATTAGGTTTTATTATAGAACTTAGGGATGCAGAGATCAGGCTATAATGACTTACATTTTTTCAACACTATTTGATGAGTTGTGGTTGCCCATCAGTCTTCCTAGCCAATTTTTGGGGCTCCTGCCCCTCATTTCCCAAGCCACTGGTTTCACACAGGGCACACCTATGGACCCTTTTCTGCTGATATGTTTTCAATTAACTTTCACATCCCTGATCTTAGACATATGAACTGCTGTTGAGCGAAATAATCTTGAACTGATGATCTATTGGCTTTTTCTTCCCTTTGCTTTCTTGGTTAGTGAAATTTCACATTCTTGACTTGCAACCTCACTGTAAGTATGTATATTTTGCAATTGATAAGAGTGAGCATTATAATGATTGTGACATATAATACAATGTATTGGTTTAGTTAAAAATATCTTTTTCTCTCTCTGGCAGTTGTGTATGGGGGATTAAGGGAGGTTAAACTCTTGGGCCATGGATCACCCCATAAACTCTTGTAACTGTCAGCTTATCATATTACCATGGTATGTCTGGTCAAGATGGAACAGATTTTTGCTCTTATTCTCAAACATGTCTGTGAAGAGTAGATGGTCAGCTAGATTGGCTGGCACGTGGTGCACGTGGTTCTATTGCACGTGTAACGTGAACATCATGTGAAGAAAGAATTCCAGAAGGTCATGTGACCCTACATGACACTCCAATGGACATCCTGTCAGCCCGGAACCCCATCCCAACGGCCTTTGCCCCTTTGGAAACCCCTTGGGATATCAAGATCAGGAGATAATATAGATAATCCCATCTGATGGTCCAGCTGAGGAACCATCACAGATGTGGGGGGGGGGGGGGCTACTTCTCACTCCCTTCATGCATGTGCCTTGATCTATGTTACCATCAATTTGTTTCAACTCGACATGTTCTTGAGCTTCCTAGCTGTGTGTGGGAAATTTCAGGCTGCCTGTGTTGTAGCTAGTAGACTCTCTTGGCATGGAAACATTGGATCCTTGCTTTTTGTCGAGCTGTTTTCCTAGCTAGAATATGTGATACTCTGTTCGTGGAGGTATTCGAAAGCAAGGTTGCTGATGATTTTTATATTTGTGAAATATACGTATGTCTGGGGATGTGCGCTAGGTTTCTCAAGGCTTGATTTATAAGATCAGATACAGTGGATAAAGCTGCTTTAGTCGATTGAAAAGAAGGGTCCTGATAATTTACCCGGTTGGCAGTGGATCACCAAGTTGGACTGTTTGTCATTGATAGTTAGTGGCTTTATTTTTTATCCAACGAAAGGACAACAAACTCAACGGGCATTTGGATTGCATTAATTCAGCGACAGGTGCTATCATTACCACGCAATGGAGTAGTGAGGTCAGCTCTTGACCAAGGTAAACCAGTGGATCATCGTTGACTGCACATTGGCTGCACTTCGGCTGCACTTTGGCTGCACAGTCTGCAGGTCAGCTCTTGATCAGCCGAGCTGCAGCACATTCCTCATGCTCACATGTCTGCTGCAGGTGCACCTCAGGGTCTCTCTCTTTCTCCTGGCACAGTCTCTTCAAAAACAAACGGTCACTCTTCTTGCTGACCGCCTGGAGATTTGAGACAGGTTCACTTGTACCACTTGAAGCTCCACCTCCTGCAAGAGGTCTTTTGGGTTTGTTTAACCCCTTGGACTTGGTTTTTATTTGCCCTTCTTCAAGTGTTTGGCTCTAGAGGTGCTCTGCTCAAGTTGTTGGCATGGGGAGACAAGGATGCTGCTGCTGCTTTAAAACACTGCTACAGAACTCGAAAACAATGCTTGTTATGCTCACAATCTACTGGGTGCAATGCTGATGGATAATTATTGGTGACATTTTCACAAGAAGGATACACAGATGAAAGAAGAGAGCCTCAGCTTTTTCAACTAACTTTATTTGATGTGAGTTAGTTTTGACTTGTGAAAAATTCACTGGATTGACTCCGAAGATGCAAAAATATTTATTTCTGCTTATTTGGTGAACGTTACTTTCAAAAACCATCGGAGGACAGCGGTTCTTAAAACATCATACATCTGTTCTTAAAAAAACACAGAAAACTAAGACTTATTAGACAAGTTTTAAGGCATTTCTCTTTAATAACTGGTTTTTATATAAGTTTCATCACGATTTCTCAGTCTTCGTAAATAACCATTGTTCAACAAGGGACGTCTGCGGAATCCTGTGGGAGGAAATTCAACAATTGTTTTACTAAAATAAGGCAAGTCATGTGGGCCTCATGTCATCCTTCTGTATGCATATTGTAATGTGCACAGCACATTTCACATCTCATCTAAGATAACTGATGAATATGCAAAACAGTTGCACCCATGTTGTTATGACTCAATGAACTTCAGTTTGGAAATGTTGAGCATTATATGTCTTTGCTTTTCGGGGACTATTTTGTTCTCTTCTTGAACATTCTGGTGAGAAAGGAGAATCTGGAAGATTGAAGAGCTGCATCATCTCTCACAGCAGCATCAGCAGCATTATGCCAAGACGTGTGCATTTCAGTGATGAGTTTTTGACCTATCCTGTTAAAAATTGGGTAAGTTTTTATTTCCTCTGGTTATACATACGCATGGCTTATACAAGGTTTTTGTCGTTGAACATGGAATTTGTAAAGCCAGGTGCCAAATATGAATCTGCTGTGTATTTTTTATAAGTCAGTACATGTACATGAAACGCACTTGTACAAGTGAAACTTCAATAATTTCCATTGGTTACTCTTTTACATAATAGCAAAATATGACAACTGAAATTTCTTCAATGCCGGTAGCAATTTCACAAATTTTCACTTTGATATTACAATAAAGAAACTGTGTGATGAATTTATCAACAGTCATTTTTCAAATCAAATATCTCACATAAATTTGATGAAATCTGTCATTTCTGTTTCTTGGGAGGTAGCCATGTAGTAATAGTGATAAATCAGTGGTGATGACTGTGGGAGTTCACATGCCTATCACCTGCCTACCACCTTAAATTCAAATATAGCACCAATGGTTGCACCATGGCAGTGTAGTTGAATGTACTGTATGCACTTGATCCAAAGTGACATGCGGAGTTAATTGTGTAGACGGGTTTGAGACTCACTGTGAGTCGTACATCCATTCATAGTCTGCCCATTAGTGTGCTGATTGATGACTAGAGTTCTCTGTCAGAACTAATCAGAAACAAGTCTTCACAGTCACCAGGTAATTCATGGCTGTCCCCCCTGCTGGGTTGGGTTGGTAAGGTGAAGAGGCCAATATGCTCCTAGAAATGATGCTAGCAGGATGCTGATGGTTACTCAGCTTAAGCCATATTTCAACTTCAATTACTAGTACATGGTAGTGATGATGGTACTATTCAAGATTTTATACATTTCGATTGCTCTTGGCATCCCTCATTTGCTTCTATAAATGACTGAGTAAGCAATTTAAGAAATTTACATTTGATTTTAAATTGCAAGCTTGTTGCTTATTATGTGCACGAAAGAGGAGTTTTATGCATTTCTTCTAGTACCAAAACTATGTCTAGATCATCCTCCACTGATCTATGCCAAAACAAAGCTCATATAATGCTTATTATATTACATTTGACTCTTCTCAAACAAGTTTGCATAATTCATCGCTGTGATGTCAAAACCAGAATTTCAATTAAGTCGTCTTTGACAAGTCACCAAAAACTGTACTACATACAATGTTTCCTCCATATATGCAAACACACATTTTGCTGTGTATATTTGTCTGTGTTTACAAACTAACGTGATGTTAATAAGTTCCTGCTGCCACAACTGAACAAAATGTTTATCTTCAGGAAACTCTTTGTGTGGCAGCCTTGGATGCTGCTGGCCTCTCATCCAAGGGTGATACATGGCCACAGCTGGAACAACACATCTCAAAATTATCTTCTAATTATTAGAAAACAATGTATGTTGGTGGGCTCTGAAGGGAAGGCCGTCAAAGGTGCAGCTTTATGTGTCACATTTAGTAGAAACCCTCACACCCCAGGGCCCTTTTTAAAATCAGTCTCTCATCATGCTCATAAATAGCAAATACTTCTAACAGGTCGAGTTGGAGTGCTACAAAATGAAAATTAGGGACAATAGAAATCCACGATTAAGGCCAATTTTTAAAATGATTCTTTCACGGTATTATGCTCAAGGTGGTTTTAATTCAGGAACTTTCATTTTTATTTATAGAAACTTATAGTTTAAGGGGCCAACGCCGTGATCTTATAAGTCCAGAAGGTCTTAATAATGTATGGTAAGAACTGTAGGGTAAGGTAACTAGGGTTGTATTGCACTATAATGACTCTATATTCTTACTAATAGGTTTGAAAGTCCTACATAGTATAATTATTATATTATGGTGAAATTCATATTGAATGCATCTAGACATGTATATGATGGGTCAAGATGGGAGGTACATATGTTCCTCATTGGGTACATTGCTTACAAGTTTGCTTTCCCACTTTCCAAGGTCAGCCAAAAGGTCATACCTATGGACCGGATGCTGGCAGTGACCTGTTTCAAGGTCAAAACAATATTCCATGCATGGATGTGTTGTAGGACTTCAAGGTGTGTGCCAGATCTGATGACTTCTTTAAATTAGTAAACTGGTGGTGACCTTGAGCAGAGCCCCAAGGTCATATGAAGCTCATACCCATAGGATAGGTTCAAGTCGTTTGTAAGAGTTGTATTTCGTCTTGTACCTTAAGGGGACCTCCTTGTGCAATACTGTGCCTCAGTGATCCCCAGGGCAAACTCAGGTCATGGAGTTCAAGGTAATTAGGTGTGGTGGTGAACTTGTAATGAGGGCATCATGAGGCTGTTATTAACTTATGAATAGAAAGACTTGACCTAGCTCCTGGCTCTTTGGCAAATGTTGCGTATTTCTCAAGGGTGACTGATCTGAAATATTCGCCTACCTGTGTATCAGCGTCTGATGTTTTGATGTACTTATTAATGCCATGTGCACGATATGAACGCAGTTTGGCGAATGGCTGAACGATGTTTTGGCTGATGTGAGGTAAATAAAAAATAATAGAAATAATCGTGTATCTTAACAGTATTACCTACCTACCTACCTACCTACCTACCTACCCATCTACTTACCTACCTACCTACCTACCTACCTATATCTACCTACCTATCTACCTATCTACTACCTACCTATCTACCTACCTAGGACAGTCAGCTTGTTCTAAATGAAATATAATTGGGCTGGCCACTTGTTTGGCAAAGGTAATGCATCCTGCCATGAATAATTAAAAATGATATTAAACACCACATGATTAAGTCAACAATTGAAAGCATACTCCGCTGACAAACCTTATCTGTGGCATTTTCTGGAATTGTATATCGTTTTATTCATTGGTCGATCCAATATTATAACACCAAATGATTGAATACTTGAAAGAAAGAAAAGAAAAAAAGTTGTGTTCAAACTTCACGGTAACAACAATGTTTTGAAACAGTCACTCAAATTACATTGTTTACTCTCTTGAAAGTTTATAGCCAGCTAGATTTTTTGTCTTGTGAAGTTTCAAAATGTGCCTAGCAACGTCATGGACATTATGCAGGTAACATGGGTAAAGTGAGAAGCATGCACATTTTTCAGCCTAACTTAATTGATTAGTTTTGAAGTGAACATGAGTCTGGGCAGAACCCAGGGAACTGATGGTTTGCTTCACATGCGTTGCTAATGCCTGGGGCATGTTTGACAGCAGCACAGACATTCCAATGATAATGATGGCTTTCTGTGAAGCTTTCTGTTTGACTGTTACTGCAACTTACTGGCCATGTGAACCATTTAGTAGCCCTCTGTGCTTACAGAAGTACCTGATGAAAGAAACTGCAGATGTTCTCTTCATTTTCTCTTCATAAAACTTTTGCCCCATCCATGTTTTTGCATGTTTTCCACCAACAGCATTTCAAGTTATCAAGCAAAGGAGCCAAGGGGAGAAGCCCACGGGCTGTTTAAAATCGGTTAATGGTGACTCTTTAGCACCGCCTTAGAACTTGACAGAATGTTTTAGCTTTTAAGATTGATGTTTATCACGAGACAAATGGGATCTTCAAGATCAATGGTGGAGTAATTGGAGTGTGATAAACAATGATAAGAAGCGAATTTGCAGAAAAATATATGAAATTTTGCAGAAAAAGTATGATGCGTTATGCTTACAAGTTTGCACTATCACATATGGTGCTACAATTTTTGGGCCAAAAGTTTGTATGTATGAAACCTAGGAAACCCCATAGGTGGCCTGGTGGCAGCATTAGTATTGTATCGTGCTGCTATCTGGTGTGAGATTAGCCACTGCTGCTGCAACTGCAGCTGCTACAGCTAAGCAGCTAAAGGGTTGTAATGGGGTTGAATTTTTGCACGGAATTTCTCTGACTAGTTCCATGTTCCATCTGGCAGCTCCCTTGAGCTGGACTCGAGGCATTTTAAATGATTACAGAGGCAGAAAAACCTGCGGAAATGTGTAAAACTTGGACCAACCCAAAACATATCAACTCCCAGGTAGATCAGGTTTCCCAAAACTACAACATGAGGTCAAATCTGCTGCGGTTGTTGGTCTGTTACTCGCTGTGGGTTGTGTCTTTGAGTTGAAACTATCAAAATATTGTTATAGAATTCAGGAAATTGTTCTAGATGTTTGGCAGACAAATTAAGTAACGTTTCCTTCTTATTTTTTTATGGATTACTTATATGTGTCAGTGAGTGTTCTGTTTTAAATTATTCCTGTTTTCTTTCTTTCTTTCTTTTAAATCTGCTTACCATTAATTTATTGTATCCTGGCCAGATATCCTGGAGCTGCTAGGAGTGGTCCCTTTCTGTCTTTCCCTATGTTGCTTGTCTTTATTATTGGTCCCATTAATCATTCATTGATATGATTCAGTGGCCTTGATGGTCATAATAATGACTGAATTATCAGCTATACGACCAGTAATTGGTATAAATAGGACTAAAAGTGATATGCTGAGATATGAAAACACACTTGTCACCTTGAGGTAGAAATTGTATCGCATTATTTCTCTGGAGGATAGTTTCATTTTCGTGGAAGATCTAGTGCTTGTGGTTTATCCTTGAATATAAATGTAACTGATGCTGTGGAGTATATACAATGTATTATAGATATGCATGAGAACATTTTTAAGAAATCAGAAAAAAAAATAGCACGAAAATTCTGTTTGAATTTCTGCTTATATATCATAGAAAGTACCCATGGTGTTCTTCAGGGTGGGATTGTAAGTCCAAAACTCTTTAATTTGTATTTATCGGATATGTGTGAATATCTAGATCAGACATGTGGAGTGAAAATTAATAGTACTACTTACACACATTTGCTCTATGCTGATGATCTTGTGCTGATATCAGAAAGTCAAGATGGTATGCCAACACTCCTAGACAATCTAGAAGCCTATTGTAGGAAGTGGCATTTGATTATCAATTCTCAAAAAAGTAAAGTCATGATCTTCCATAAAAATGAGCAAAATATTGCTTTTAAAAACTACAACTTTAGTGTTGGAAATAAAGATTTAGAAGTAGTTAACTCATACAAATATTTAGGACATGTTCTTTGTAATTCAAAAAACGTACACAAAGCAATGTATGCACACCTAGCAATTCAAGCGCAGAAAGCAATGTATGCACTTAAGGAGAACACAAAGTCCACTGCGGGCTATCTGCCCCCTAAATTAAGTATGAAAATGTTCGACACCCATATACTGCCAATACTTGAATATAATAGCGAAATATGGTTCCCAGAAAAACAAATCGACACCCTCGAGAAAGTACAAATGAAATTTCTCAAGAACATGCTGGGTGTCAGGTGTCAAACTTCAACAATAGCTATTTTAGCAGACACTGGGAGGTTTCTGCTGTTTGTCAGACAACAGGTCTCAGCATTAAAATTTCTAAATAGACTCAGGTCTAACACATGTCCCTCACTTCTGCAAAGTTGCTATGAGATTCAGACTGAGTTATATCAAAAGGGTAAACCATGTTGGCTCACGAGACTTTGCAAGGTCACCGAGACCCTCAATATGAACCATAATGAGTTTGACTTAAACAAGACAATCGTGTCAGTGTATGAACAAGCCCATGCCAAGATGTTGCATGAGATCAATGATAGCGTACGTAACCCCAAACTAAGAACTTATAAAATATTCAAGAAAGATATTCGAATAGAACCCTATTTGTATCATGACTTTCCTAAATCAATTTATTGTAATATAGCTCGTTTCAGGCTGAGCTCTCACAACTTAAATATCGAACTAGGTAGGCACAAACGCCCATTTGTGCCTGCTGAGGAAAGAACTTGTGAAAAATGCAATCTTAATCAAGTTGAAGATGAATTTCATTGTCTAATGATCTGTGAACAATTTAATGCCATTCACAATAACCTATTTGATATAGTATGTAAATGTATTGATAACTTCTTTGTTCTTAACCCATCTGAACAATTCCTTCAAATATTAACAAGTAAAGATACTAACTTAAACTGTGCCCTTGGAAAATTCTTAAAAATTGCAATAAAATTGGATCGTAAAACATAAGTATTAGGTTCTCAATTATCATAGTACTAGGAATTGACTAGTCAGGTAAATTGTCCATTACCTCTTGGACCTATCAGAGTGGTTGGTGGCACATTGAAAAAGCTGTTTCCAAGTGTTTGGATTTTCATTTGTATATATAAGCGTGTGTGTTTTATTATTATTATTTTTATTTTATTTATTTATTTCTTTTTTTTATTATTATTTATTTTTTTTTTTTTTCTTTTGTACATATCTTGTTCATTGTATTCACTTATGTAGACTGAATTGTATGTTATCTTGTTTCAACCCTTCGTGATAGGTGCTCATTATATATCAGTATTACCAGTGGTGTTAATTGTACTAGGTGCTCAAAGATACATATATTTATTAGTTCATTACCTGCTGTATATAGTTATTTATGTTTTTACTATAGCGTTTTAGAAAAATTTCATGCCTTTATTTTATTATATTTTCTTTATTATATATATATATTACTATTTTCTTCTCTTCCTTTACTTTATTTTTATTTTTTATGACACATGTATATGAACTGATATTGCGTTGTCAATAAAATAATATATATATATATTGCACTTGGTATCCCATGTCAGTAAGCAATAGCAAATGGCACTGTAATGTTTATTTTCCAGCCTTTGTTTTTGGTCGTTAACTAAATTTATGTTCTATTACGTATAGTGCTGTGAAGGGGTTATAATGTAATTGGTATAAATAGGACTAAAAGGATTTGAGCAATTTTACCACACAAAATTCAGATAATATACGTTCACATTTATACTTAAAAAAGAGGTCTGGTTAAATGGAGGGCACCATAGCAACAGCCTGAACAAAAAAAAATAAGTCTATTCTCCTGTTGTATCATAACACACCCATGATATCAGCAATTACAGGCTGCAAAAAGTGTGAAAATTGGATGATGTTGTTGTGTGGGGCAGGATGGCAATGTGATTTGTGACCAATTTGCTGAATTACTTGGATTTTCGACATTGCCATTTTCTGATAGAACTGCATGGCATGGTTTGTTATGGGAATACCATTATTGTTGAGTCAACCATACGGGTGCTGTTAAATGTAAAAAAAAATGGGGAGAGGGTTGTAGTGAAATTGGTATAACCTGAGGCAAGTGTAATGATACGATGGTATGGATAACAGACATTATTGATCGGGATTTTTACGTTCGTTACTTTCACATTTCTACTTACCATATACTTAGCACTAAGCAAGGTGCTGGACTTGTATGCACTTGACCATCATATCCCAGTTTCAGTAATCAGGACTTCCAGTCGATTAATTGTGGCCATGCTAACGAATTTGCACTATTATTTCTAACTATAACAGTGTAGTAAAATACGTAGTTATGTTTTTGCAAATTTTTCAACATAATTAACAAATAGTGGTTGATTTTTTTCGTCTCAGTAGCATGAAATATTTTGGCTGACATGCAAAGTTAGGGAACTGACCATCCATTCATCATCATTACTGTCTGCATTTAAGCCGCTCGTGATATTATGGATCCCAAAATGACTATGTTATGAGGCAAACAATTGTTCTAGATTGGACCTTCTCATGAAATGAACACGCCCATTATGAATCAGCCTACCCCATTTAGGTTTTGTTTTGATCCAAGCCAAAGCTTTCACTTCATTAAATTGAGTCTGGTAATGTCTGTCCTCCGTCTCAGTTTTAGTCTTCACAGCCAACTGGTGTTTGTGGTTGTTCTACTCTTGCAGGTAACTGGCTCTGTATCTGTCAACTTCTTTTAGTGATAGGTAAAGACGTCCCATATTTTTGCACCAGATAGGGCTGATCAGGACAGGTGCCAAGGTAATGGTGCGAGTGATGAAGCAACCTTCCAATATGGATTGGATTCGAACGCAGGACCCAGTGGCCCATTGCAACTACTGGTAAATTATGTTGTAATTCTCTACACAAATAACGTCTTTTTAGAAAATATAGATTGTAGAATATCGCTCACACCTGATATATCTGAACTAAAGTCAATTGTAACATTTGATTTGGCCTCCACAATACTGTTTTCACTGACGTTCGGGATACAATTACATCTTGGATGAACAGGTTACATAATGGTGGACCCTCTGATGTCCCCAGGGTGTTATGACGGGGTCTTAACCCCCTAAGTTAGGCATGTCATGCTCATGTAGATTGACAGGGGGTGTTGAGTACCCTTAGAACATTATCACCCTGATTGTTGCCCTCTGAGTTTTCTATTCATGCTCCAATGCCCCTCAGCTATGCCATGAGCAGGTGAAGAATAGTCACAGTGGCTGTCACTCCATCTCCTGTGAGTTATATGCATGTGCAGGTTGACTGTTTTTAGTCTGCCCGAGATCTCTTTCCTCTTGAGGTACTTATCTGAACATTTTCCTGCCTCACTGTAGAGATTCAAGTTTTACTTAATGTGGAATATATATTTGAAGTTGTCCATCAGAGGAGTGTTGTTCTGGTTATTGTGATGAGAGAATTGCAAGTAAGTGGTTTTGAAATATGACTGAGTGGTTTCTATATGTGTGCACTGCTATAGCCATTGCATGTACATGAAGTCAGTGCCTATTTCAAGAATTTTTTGAAAGTACTTTGCATGAAGCTGTGACAGGCTAGGTCTGCTTATCAATATTATATGAAGTCTGCTTTCCAGCTTCTGTAAACATTTTCTTTCTATTCCAAAAAGTAATTTTGTCAATTTACAGTCATGAACCTATGACATGATGAAGCTATGACATGATAGTGCTGCTTGTCTAAATTTCCAAATTAAGTGAAGAAAGCCCAGGTAAAGTGCTTTGCCCAGGGCAATATTTGAGGCCCATTTTCTAATTGGTTTATATGATATTTTATAACTTCCACGTTTTTGGTTTTGAGATTTTTAAGTGGCAGCTTATTTAGCCTGTCTATGTATATATCCATTCATTTTCACGAAGCATAGCCACTGTGCTGTCACTTAGCAGCCTAGCGACCTGATTATGGACATTCTTTGCTAGTTTACCTAGTTAAACAAAGTGATTGGTTAAACTGTGTAGGAGATAGGCTGAGTATAGACTTAAGAATCTTCTCTTAGAAATACAAAAGAAATGGATTCATATTATTTTTAGTTTAGGCAATTTTTCTGAATTGCCTGTTTGTCAAAACAAGAATTGCGTAAACTCGGCACATGAACATCTAATCATTCTGTATTTTCATTGTTAGACCTTTAATACCATAAGCCAGCATGTAGACTATGAGAGAAATTGATAAATTTACTTTAGATGAGTAAACGAGCAAAACATGTACATAATTAGGTCGTTGGGCTGTGAGGTGATGACACACAGTGTAACACCAACCAAGGACTGTCTCTCATCCCAAGTTCCCAACTCAGTGCCACATCATCACACAGCAACAAACCCGCACCATAAACAGTTTTGCTGAGCACTCCATATTGTGAAAATGTTATGTCTTGGTGTGTGCCCAGTGTACACTGTGGGTTATTAAATCGCCATTTAAGTTAGTGGTTTACAAATATTTGTGGCTGGGCACGTGCTGAACAAGTGCCACTACTTTGTAGCTGGGTCTTGTTTTAGCAGGTGCGGGTCAGAGGTCAAATCTTATCTACCCATATCTTGTCCCTTGTTTTGTTATTTTATCTGCATAATTTTGGTTGCGTATGATAACAAACTGAAAACTGACACAGCTGTTCTGGCCTATTTTTGTGGTGTATTGCCAGCTAGTGGTTGTCAGTACATGCAGTGGAACATGTACATTTGCTTAGTCTGATGTACTGGAGCAAGTGCAAGTTATTTGAAGGTGAGAATTACTGTCACGACATGTAAGTTATGTTGTTTTGTTCATTACTGGTTGTGAGGTCTAACTCGTTGTCCGACTGAGTACACTTAATTTCAAGTCTTGCAAGATGCCATTTCTTGTATCGGTGCAGTGGAGTACAACCATTCACTCTTAGCAGGGTAGTCAAATTGACTAAATCAATGTAGTCCGGATGACTGCCTGTAAGTGATTGAGTTCTGTTTATAGGATATGACTGTCCACTATTCATATGGAGTTTCTTATTTTGAAACAGTATACAGTGTTGATTTCAATTGATCAATATTCAAGGGTGAGGAATAATCATGACAGGGATTACATTAAAATTAATTTGCAAATTTCAATCATAAGCTACAATGGTGCCAGTGGTATTGACTTGGTTGTGGCTTTCCAATCAAAAACTCTCCATAAACTGCTGAAAAATAAAGCGGAGAAAATAGCGTTAGACAATCATTAATGAAGCTGACAAGTCACTGTTTATTGTCAAACCACTGCTGCTTCTAGATTGCTTATTTTATCCACCTTGTGAGATAACACTGAAGTTTCATAATGAGCTAATTAGTAACTGTCAGAGAAACTTAATCAGCTGTTGTCTGGCATCATGCAGGGCTCCTAATTAAACAAGTGTTGGGAAGAATTTCTGTGGAATTTAATCTGATGAGGGTCATTTGCATTTACATTGACATTGTGCAGACTTCAACCCCACTTGGTTTACGTTTTTGCATAATACACTGATTGCATATCAGATAATCAGATAGTTATGTAACATCTGAGAACTCAATAACTGGCTGGAATGTTGTCAGAAATGAAAAAGTGATTGATGACACGACCTACTTGAGATGATGATACTGTGTTTGCTGTCTAATTAGCTTATAAATCAAAGGAGGGTTCTATGGCTCTAATCTCTAATTAGTAATACAAAGAATGTATATACAAGCTAGGGTCAGTTAAAAAAAAAATCTATGGGGAAAAGACCTGAAAAGTTATACAAGAACAATATTGTGAATATCTTTCAATGCCTTCTCCTCTTCCTCTTCTTCTTCTTCTACTTCTTCTCTTTCTTCTTCATCTCCCGTAATTTAGCAAATCAGTGGAAGTTGAAATAGACTTGACTCACTCTTCAAAGCCCCAATGGTAAATTCATCCTAAATCTGAAAAAGATGATGTAAGACATGAGACAATTTTTTTAAAAATTTTGATTCGGTTTCTCAGAAATAAAGCCACCTTATATCAATTTAGATAGATAAGAAAGCTAATAAAGTGCCTATTGGATTGTGTTAGCACAATAATTTGCATGCAGCATAAATTAAAAAGATATCAACAATATATGATGAAGGAATAATGAAGTTCTGAGGCAGCATGGTTGTTCTATTGGCTCCATGGTTGTACATTACCAAAATGTTTAGACAGATTAAGGGAAATGACCTCGCTTGTAGGAGGGCTAGGGACACTGACTATTTCTGAATATCATGGTGGGATTACAGGGATCTGACAGCATGATAACCTCAGTTACCTGGCTGCCTGGGGTTGAACTGTTGGGGGGATGCTTTGGGGTTTTAGGGTGAGGGTAGGTCAGCTTACCTTAGCACATCTCCATCTTACCTGCAGCAGCAGCAGCAGCAGCATCAAATATAGCAGCAGTAGCATCATATAACTGCTGCTGCTGCTGCTGCTGCCACGTGGGCTATCTATTCATCCGAAGTCAAGCTGAAGTTTAGTAAGCTGTCTAGTCAGTGCATGCAACGCATGGTTTACATATGTATGTGTTGAAGAAAGATCGTGTATCGTGTATACAATGTACACTAGCACTTGTAAATACCCTATACACAAGTCGAAGTACTTTTTTCAGGAGTTGTACATGTCAAAGAAAAATGATCACTGGATAAGATAAGATGGTCGTTATGTACTTAGGTACGATGGTTTTAGGTGAAGTAGACATAATAATTTTTTTGAGGAGGGGGGGGGAATATCCACGTTCCACACTCTGTAAATTACTGAAATGCTCAGTACATGCATGGTCACTAGAGACTCCATGGTACATGCATGGATTTACTAGTCTAGTAAATCCATGGTACATGTATATAAATGGTAATAAATCTTTTGTCAGTATTAAAATGTAATATTTGCCTTTAATTTCCTTAATTTCGTAGACAGTAACTGGCACAACTGTCAATTACTGTTTACTAACTGCTCGTTGTTTCAAGTGATTATGTACTTCTCAGGTTGAAATTCTGGAATGTTTACTGTTAATTCTGACAGTCAATGAGATAGTTACACACTGTAATGACAGTTCACCACCCTCTTGTCATGTCAGTACACAGTGATATCTCAATGGGGTAAATGTGCAAATTAGGGCTTGTGGGTTTCTTTTGTCAGGAGGGGGTTAAACTTGTGACGGGGGGTATTTAGAGTGGGCAGATGGTGGTACCCCGTGTCCCTTAGAAATTGGGTCAATTTTAGCTGTATTGTCTGAGTCATGGTTAGTTATATTGAAAAATGGGGTTATGTTAAAATAGAGTGGGAGAAGGGGAGGGGGTAATTTATCCATTCAGCCCCCCCCCCCCCCCCCCCCATGAATACTGAAACTCAGAGCTCTCTAACTGTGTTTACCCTAGGTGCACCCGTGTGTATCAAAAATCGATGAAAAAGTTGGTCAATCTCATTATTAATGTGAAAGTGTAATTGTAATGTTACATTTATTTAATCGTATCAAGTTGTAATGTTATGACAGTGATGACAGGGGATAAATTATGTCCATTTCTTTATTTTGAGTTGAAGTTGACTGGTCAGGCATTCAGTTTTTGTTTTGTCAATAATTATTGTTCTTGCGTATGTACGTACAATTTTTTTTAATCAATTTTTGATATCATGTATTGTTTTGGAAATTGTATGTATGGTATTTGAATGCAATTAGAGTGTTAACAACTGTTATTGTTTTAATAACAGGTAATTAGAAGTTGTAGTAGAGTGTAGTAGATAGCACTGGAAGCTGGTGCACTTGATGGAAGTTGATACTGGAGGGGAGGAGGAGGAGGGGCCTCCCCGTTTGGCCATGTGGGCCATGCCAAGAATAGGCGGCTGCTGTCTATTTACACTTGCACAGCAGCCAGCAGTGTTTTCAACATGGCTGACTACTGCTGCTGGTAGGAGGGGAGCAGGCTCTTGTGAACCCAGTGAGTACTCTTCTTCACAGTCAGCTGCACATTGCTATTGTAGTGTATTTATAGCATCAATACATGCCATAGACTTGTGTCATTGAGGTTTCGTTAGGTGTCAGTCGTAGGGATGTACTCTAGCGATGCTGTTGTGGGCTGTTGACCCTATCATTGACTGTTGTTGGTGTTGTTGGTGCTGCAGAAGTTTCGAAAGAGAGCATGCTGCAGCATCCGCATCAAAACAGCTGCATCAGCAGCTTTTAAATTGTACTGTGTAGATTTAAACTGGTCAAGTTTAAGAAAGTAGAACTGTCTTGTATGTTTATTCATCATTGGTATCATAACATGTTAGATGGGTCTTGGATTTGTTTGTAGTGTCTGAAGTACATGTAATACAACAGACATAATTTGGATCTACTTTACAGATAGGCTTAGATTAAACACAAACCTACATATAAATTTGTAACTTTCTGTACTCCTTGAAGCTTTCAATCTACTACACTGCTGTCAAACAATATTTTTATTGATGCTTTCATTCCTGTCATGTTTAAACTTCTCAAAATGTCAACATCCAAACTTCCCAAGTGTTCTTGTATGTAAATACAATACATGTATTAGCCTTGAAGAAAAAACGCTGGCATGATCACATTCTCCCAGCCGTTTAAAGAGCATGATTTACTGTGTGTAACTCCATCTTGACCTGTAATCATGTGTTTGATTTATGGTGAAGTTGCACAGGTCCTTTTAAGGACAATGTATGAATGACATGATTGGGACATGTGTTGTAGGCTTGTTTGCAAGATTGTCAACATTTACATAACATGTGTAATGTTGACATGCCATGTCAACTGGTTAATTTGGGTATACAATGCTATACATGCTACTATCCTGCAAATAGGGGTAATAGACTAAATATGGGTTGGTGACATGATGAAATTGACATGCTGTATTTAGCCCAGCCCATGTGATGACATTGCATTCATCAATAATAGTCCGATGTAGATTCGATAATGACATCTATATCATCATGAATGAAAAATCACTACAGCCAATGTCTGTCCTTTTATATATGATATATAGTACTATATATACATATTGCTAAAGGCTAGTTTAGATGGACCCACATGCAGTAGAATATAGCAGGTGAAAGTATTGCTGATATATAAATATATGCAGTAATCCATATAAAGCTGAACAGGTGCACTGTGACTATATTTTCACAATATGCTACTTTATAGTCACTAATCAGATTGCGTCGTTTGTGCTGTTATTATTAAATTTTGATAAAATGCCACATATCAACAGATTTATCATCGTTTATAATACATGTTAATTGACAGATTAACATGCAATAATAATTGATAAACTGAAAAGGTTTTTCGTCAACCGCTGTTCTAACACTAGTTCACACATTAGGATGTTTATGTTTTCCTCAGCATGCAGGACATTGTACCCAATGTGAAAACATGTAGCTGAGAACATTGAACCCGTGTGTTTCAGTGCAAAATAAAAACAGGAAAATAAAAAGGTGTGTGTCAACAGAACCTGACATTTTATAAGAGTGGCTAGGTGTATCAACTGACATCAAGTATGTGGAGGTTAAAGTGAACTGACCTAGATTTATACAGCTGTATGATGGATATTGTATATTGTATACATCCATGCATTGAACTATATATTATAAATGTTTAACAGTGACAGTGTATGTGTGAGAGAGATTTAGTGAACTCAGACAAGCTTTTTATTACTTCCACATTTGGCGGCTTGTCTATTGTGGTTGATCCACTGTCTGTGGTCGTGAATCCCAGATGTAGCTGTGCAGAACGTAGACTGCATTTCAATTTAAATATTGACATTATTTCAGTTATTTGTTTTTGTGTGATGTTTTCTATAAATGATACAATGTTAATATTTACTTTCAAAAAAGAAGAAGATTTCAGCAGCTAGCTATACAAAATGTACTCAATGATCACGAGATAGTGAATAAAATGATCCAACTTCGAAAAATGTCTGAAAGTTCTTTTAACAGTAATAAAGGAATTGTTATTAAAATGTAAAGAAGGGTGATTATTCATTAAAGGGGAAAGATGTACAATGATGTAGGACTGTAAGTGAACTGTATTGATATAGAGGTTTCAATAGAGATCTGAGTGTAATGATCCTGCTATTTTAGTGCTGTAGTTATCTTACAGATATCATGGTGGTCAGAGAGACTGCAATGAGCCCCACCTGAACACAACAAAGCTTTTATAGCATGTGCTCATACGAGTGATGACCACAGCTGGTCTCTGATATTTATTCTAGTCCATGGTCCTGTGATATTCACTGATACTTGGTGTTTGATGTGTGTCACGAATCTATGGCTCATGTTATTGCACTGATGAAGTGCTCTCACTCTGTTGTATTGTACTTCATGGTAGATATAGAGGGAGCTGTGTTATTGTTGTTATTGTTGCATCATTTTGCAGATTGCATTCTGCCAATAGATAGATAGATAGACAGAAAGACAGACAGATAGACAGAAAGACAGAAGGACAGACAGATAGATAGATAGATAGACGGACAGATGGATAGACAGATAGAGGAAGTGCAGCCCTCTAAGGCAAGTACTTGCCGCTATCGAGGGTTGATTGATGAGGCGAGAGAGAGGAGTCAGCCCATGTTTTAAATTTACCCCATGCATGGGTGGCATCCTTTACTTGCCTCAGCATAGACATAGAAGTAATGCTACAGGCTATATACCGTATAGTGCATATGCCAAGGTGATGATGTATTGTTGCAATTCTATGATGAAATTGTATTCCTTCAGCCATAATGATATCTATGATATATATATTAATGCGTAATGATATATATTATATGTTGAAATTGAGAATTATTACAGCCAGACCCACCATAACGAGCAAGCTTTTAACGCAAGTCTGGTTTCAATGAGAACATTGTCCAGGAAAGGACTTATTGCTTAGAACTGTGTTTGGTTGGGTTTAGTGGTATCTTGAGTATTGTTAGAAAAAAATTGTGGTTAGTGTTCTTTCACAGGAAGCAATTTTACATCACCTATTATTTGTGTGTTTTGGGTGTAGTGTGGCACATTACCTGTACTCACAAATATAAATCATTCTGAAGTTTATTATTAGTGTAGAGCAATATCTTACCTTGCAAGAATTTAAGAGTGTTTTAAAACTCCTAGCTCTTTGCAGTAAATCTGAAGAGCATCGTACTGTCTGTTTCTGTAATTAGATGTTTGGTGTTTTCTTCTGGTGCAGACTGGAACCAAAACTTGTGGGGTGGTGTACGTTGCTAAATTAGAGACAGACTTGCTGCCAGTCAGCAATTTATGTGGGAAAGAAGAGTCTAAAACTCTTAACCCCAGATTTTCAGGCATATAGTTTCTATACATACGTATGTAACACGATGTACACTGATGTGCAAAAGTTTGGAAACTCATATAAGTTTTCAAAATGTTTATATCAATAGCAAAACAATAACTCCAATCAATTACTGCGATAATGCTGTAGAAATGTTATGCTTAACATGTGAATGATTTTATTTCTACCTTGGTAATTAGAAGGATATATCAATTTCAGTCACAATCAAATTATTGAGTGTTTCCAATCCAAAATAATACTTTATTTGCTCAACTGCGAGCTGGGCATCTAATCTTTAGAGAGAAATTAGACAGAACCTATCATTCATTGGATGTGGATAATATATATGGTAGGAAGTGTACAGTCACCTGCCTGTAATGTGTACACTTGTATATACAATGTATATATCTAGCTCAGCAACACCTGACTGGTATGAATCAAGTTGAAGTCCAGGTTGTATATTAGGTTGTAACCAGGCAAATACGGTATCATACAAGTGTTTTGGCTCGGCTGCAATCCTAGTCACTTGCTGTGCACAGATCATTGATAGCTTTGACTAGAATGACCATCCTGTTTACCATGTTTACAGGCAAGTGTCAAGTCATCTGCTCTTATCCTGCAACTGTTTACTCTCAGTTATAAATAATCTGTCCATGCTGAGCTGCTGTAAATGCAACTGTATCCAAAGCAGTGTTCACTCAGTTCATCCTTTATGCTGTGAAGATACACTGTATTTATATTTTGCATCTGTATAATTATAATAATTGCAGTGCGTTGTATCTGAAGTCTATGCTGTCTCAGAGACAAGTGAATGATCCCATGCATGAGGTAATTGTGTAACATAACCTTGATTTATCTCTTTAACTTCCTATTCATAAACCCTAAAGAATGGCAAGAACATGCCACGGAGGTTTGTATTTCAGTGCTGAGTAGATAACTGAAGTTTGAGGCTGTCTGCAGCAGCTTCATTGCCTGCATCTGGTAGCTTAACTGCTGAATACCAATAAGTGCATTGAATACTTCCAAGTGTGATTGGTGTAAACCACAGCAGAACTGCACCTTTGCTTTTATGGGAAAATGCCTCATCCATTTGTGGTTTGTATGGGAGGCTATGGGTCATGGTGCGACTCTTGGGAAATAAATCTACACGTTTGAGTGAACAGCAGGCCATTTGTCATCACAAATTGGACAAGATTTCATGTGATCGATCTGACTGATGCTGCTGATGCTGATGCTGCTGCTGCTGCTTCTGTTTAGATGGGGCATCTGATGCAGGGATTTCTGCCTTGTTATTGTTATCAATTGGAAGATAGTTGTCTTTGATTTCAGTTTAGGGCAACGTTAGAGTCTATGTCAGATTAGGTCAATGACAGTTTTATGGTCTATTCAGCTGGATCCCACCATTTTGACCTTCTGTGCAAAGTAAAAAGAATATGAAGTTGGCAATGTTACTTTTGAAGTTAACTAGCTTCCTTAATAAATTTAGAATACATTTATGGCTTCCAATTTTTACTAGAAACTATAAATTCAGCTTTTTATGAGCAGTGTTCCATAGTAAACTCGTGTGAATTAAGATTACGAAATTACACTTTGATCACCCACATTCCCAAGTTTCATCTGCAAACTCATAAATTAAGGTGTCAAAACAGTTTATGATTATTTTGATTTGGTAAAATTTAGTGCTTATTTCGTTTTCAATAAGTCATGTAACCTTTAAATGATTGTGTCAGGCAAAGGTAACATTTCTTCTGTTGACCTGAACAACTTGAATAGTGAATATGAAAAGTGATGTAGAAGTTTATTATAACAAATAATCATAGCTTGAGCCTTGAGGTAATTACTGGGATTAGTGAATGATTTACAAATTCCTATGCACTTTAGAAGACCTGAAAATGATTAATCGACAGGCCTGATGAATGGCGATAGTGTCGAATTACTTCAGTGAGGATGATAGGTTTTTCTGAATAGCTCCAATATTGTGTGTATTTTTTATGGTGAAAGGATCTACTGGAGCATGTTCCATGATGATTAGCTGCATTGTCATGCTCTGTTGCTCTAGCCTCCATAATAGCAGTGTTAACAGAATGAAAGGCCTTATCAAGGTTGATGAATGACTCTCTGTTATTGTAGAGCTCTCATATTTGATGCTCTCATCTTTGATGCATGTAACTTCTGCTTCCTGAAGGTGAAAGGTCTACAAAATTTGAGTCACAGGTGTATCAAGTTTGAGTGTGAGTATATGATTTAAGATGATTTAAGTCTATTCATACTGAGATGATGAGAAAATGAGAGCTTTTCCTGATGGGATTTTTAATCAGCAGGTTTTAATTAATGCAGCTGAATTCTGCTCTTGTCTCCACGACTTTACATAGTGACAGTCAGTAATCTAACCACTTTATATCATATATAACATTATGGTATCATTTTGAAGATGTTTGTCCCTGCTGCCTGGGAATTTTTTGACTATTACATAGATTACAAAGTTTTTTAGGCATCTTCGTTTCTTTTCTATTTAATTTAACACTGTTTAATTTATGTTGGAAGTGAAACGGCTTGATTTGAAACATTGTACCGTGGCACCCTAAATATTAGTTGATATATATTTTCATATGGATATCACCACAAGATTATCTATAATGATTGCTGATATCAGTTGTCACTGTCAATAAACTTTTCTGACATACAAAAACCGTACTAGAAAGCAATCCAAAAGTCTCTTGTGTGATTTAATCAGTCTGGTCCGGATGAATATTCAATCAGTGTTGTGTGTAAGATCACAAGTGATTTGAAGCATGAACAGGAAGCGCTGTGCTTTCCATGCATGGATTTCCAACTTGATCAAGAAGCTTTATGGGGTGTGCAGTGGCCGTGCATTGGTGCAGTTAATTGTGAATATTGACATGATAGACTTGGAAATTGCATCCTGCAGTAATTAATTTGGTGGATTGAGGCTTAACTCTTCAACTTTTTATGTGCATCTTGAAGACTTAATCCTAAATAAGATTGTTTTGTATAATTTATTTGTTGTTTCAAGATGAACTGACAAAGTGCCACAACTGGCACTTAAAGACAAGATGAATTTTGCTTAAATAACTTTAATGAATTTGGGATTTTTACATGGTCACTTCGATATTATCAGAAATTTTTTCTATGTCCCAGTGGACATATCATGTAGCATTCTCGCAGAAAGTTGGATATGCTTAAATTAAAGTTCTAAACAAAATATCAGTGTGGTACCCTTTTCTATTGCAGAAAATACACATGTTCATGTTTCACATATACAGTATATTGTACACACATTTTCCAATGTCCATTTGCCTTTAGTTGTGGTGTGGAGTGTTAGCTGATTGGAAGTGATTGCCCGCCAACTCTGTTTGATAAGAAGGGAAAAATAACACCATGACATGCTTAAGCTTGCCCAGGTGTGTACAGAAACCTTCTGCAGTTGTGAAAACACTTCAGAGTCCTCACCATATTGTTGAAGAAGATGAAACTCATGGCAGTCATGCTGAGCCAGCTAATCAAATGCAGAATGCTTTTAGTGCTGGTATTGATTTGAAGGAACTTAGAAATGATGCAAACATGTCATGAGTCGTTTTTCTGTAAATTAAAAGTGGATTGAATATTTTTATTGAAGTATAGGTTACCAGCAGTGATTATTAGATGACTTTTAGGGTAAAGCTTTAGCAGGTTGTGAAAGATATTTCTGAATATTAATTTTTCTGAGGTTTTGAAAAAATTTGGAGGGGAGTAGCTCAGCTGCTCTACAAGCCTCCAAGAAGCCCTGATCGCGATTGCCATAGATGTGAAACATGCCTTGTTTTGGCAAGCAATGTCCATCTTTCAATTCAATGAAGTAGGTTTCGACAGATTTATTTGGCTAGCCGATCAGATTTTGAATACCCCTTAGTATTTATTATTTATAAATATGTTATATCTTTGTATGTTATTCAGGGTGGATGCTCACCAGAATGTATTTTGTACACAAATTTGCCAATTTATTAAAACGTGTTTTGCTATTATGAAAATATGTCTTATTCGATCTTGTGTCAGTCAGGTAGACAAGTTCTATTTTATATCTTATATTTTATAGCAGCGAAGAATCCCCGGTTGCTGAAATGCCATGAAATATGTCAGTGGTACTTTAAGTCTAGCATATTAGTTTCCGTTTCATTGTACGGTTTAATATTTCAACGGGGGAAAAACGGAAAGAAAAAAGTCGAAAATATTTGGCATCATACATATCCTCATGCAAGTCTGAAGTATTTTAATTCTTCGAGACGTGACTCACTCTAACTCTCAAGTCCATAACTAAGAAAGAAATAAGCTGCGTGCATATGAAATTCAATTAGACATATTTACATAGCGTCTCACTTGGCTGTGTCCATGAGTCTATGAAGCTGTATCAAGTTTGAAATGCTTCTTGTGTGACCTTTCTTCAGATCTAGGGCATGACTGACAGGACAAGTGGGGCAGACTGTCTAACAGTACCTCCTCATATATTTTCATATTTGTGAAAGGCAAGGTGTTACTCAGACAGGTAAGATGATCTAGTGCTCTATCTGACATTCCTGTCACCTGTAGTACTGCCCCTCAGACACTTTAGGGTGTACATACCTGTTGGCAGTTTGGTGATCACTGTAGCAAATGGGTGCTGTGCTGCATGTTTGTTATATGCAAATAGGAAATGTTATATTTGGCTGGTTGGAAATTCTGCTTTTCAATATACTGTGCACTTTTTCAATTAAAATGGTCTGTTTGCACTATGTTACACAAATATGAATGCTTTTGGGTTAATAATTGACCCACAGTTATAATACAGGTATATTGCAGCATGGATTGCATTTGTTGTGTCTTTGCATTAGCCAGACAGGGTTTATGTAGGGTGGTTGTTTTTCACGGTTGGGTACAAAAAAATTTCAAACTGACTGAACACGTTCAGGCATGTTGCACTCGAATGTGGTTTAAAAAAAAAGTTTCATGAATTTCAGGTAGTAATTAGGTAATGAATGCTTGAATTCCATTAAAAAACAAAACAAAACAAAAAACCTAGATGCTCTTTACCAAACCTATTGTTACGTAAGTGACGAACCTGAGGCTCAATTGTCTGATGGGATATTTTTTATATATAGTTGGATAATGAAACTTGTGAATTTAAAGGATAGCCTGAGGCTTATAGCAGGTAGTAGGCATTGACCTTTAGTTAGAAACCTTGCATTTATAAGAAGTAAAGAGCATCACTAAAGTTGTTTAACTCAGTTGAGTCCTGCATCATCCTATCTTGTATAGGACATAATGGCGAAGCTTGACATGTGAAGCACCACAAGGTCAGGAAGGTCACTGGTTCCATTGAGTCCCAGCCAGGGATCCAACGGCCTGGAAAATATAGCTTGGCTGAAGGACGTGTGTTTATAGACATGCATAGTTACACTACAGACACAATTCACTGGCATCATTCACTTCATAGACTAACTTTTAGCGTGAGAAAGGGTCACAAATATCCCTTGGAGTCATTGGCAGATAGGTAGCATGGGTACATGATGAATGGTGTTTGCTAAATCTAGTGGAAGGGTTGTATACAAAAACCACCTTGCAATGTTTGCATAAGGTGCATTAGAAAGCAATGGAAGGTTAGGACATTTTTGTCACAAAGACGTCTGTCATAGACCATCATGGAGAGGTATGATGTGGTGCTAACTAAAGTGTGACATTTAATAAAGTGAAATTTCAATAAAGACTGACAGTATAGGAGTGTAGTATGTTTTAGATACATGATATAATAATTGTTTTATGGATTTGTGATTGACACCTTACATTTCGGTGTCACTATAGTTCAGCTCTAATAAGGTATTAGGGATATTATTAGCAAAACAATGCGTATAAGATTTAGGTAGAAATAGTTCACATACCTTAGCTATTTAAAGGCTTATTAAATTACCATTGTGTTAAGTGAAACTCTCTGTGAAAGTGAAATTTAATCTCATTTACTTAATACTTGCTACTTTTTTATTTTATTTTTTTTAACTCTCTAGTTTTCAGTTGGATCTAGTAAATGTTGGTTACATTTGAACAACATTGAGACACTCCAATCTTAATTGTTGCTTATGAAATGACGATAAGTATGGTAATTAATAATGGGATAGATAGATCAATGTAGAAGGAATAGGATTCAGATTTCAGCACACCAACTGTCAAATTCAAACGAATCAGAAGCCATCTTGGAAGCCAAGCAAAATGCAACAAGATGTGGTCACTGAGAGAGCCAAGCAGCAAGTGGGGGTGAGCACAGGGCAGAGCATGACATTAATTAATGATGACCAGAGGTCAGTGACCTGGCCAAGCTCCACCCTCTGTCCTGAATTAAAACTGTTTAATCATCAACAAGTCTTCAGATTGTTGTTATTGATATTGATAATGCATTGAAGTCTCTGATCTGGTGACCAGATGTACATAGAGCCGAAGACCCACATACCATAATTTTTACAGCATAGGAGTATTTATGGCTAATGCAAACACAGCCTTTAGAAAGTCACAGAGGCGTTTGTGTTTGATCTGTGCCACCAACTTCAATTATAGATACATACATAGGATGATAAACAGGGACACTTCACAGAGCCATGATATGCATACATATGAAGTACTGGTGCCTCAAAATCCTATGTATATATAGAAATTTTGATGTTTAGTGGCATCTAAGTATGCGAAAGTCAATAGCAATGTATACCAGTATACATATTTAGTTTTTCAAAAATCGAGAGATTATACATTTGATTATAAGTTTTGATTCGTATTGTGTGGGTGTAATTTTGCATATTTTGTAATAATATCTTGGGGTAGCCCATTGTGAATAGCACTTTTTTGCGCATGAATTTAAACTATACCAATTTTCATGTCACACATCTGACAGTCTGAAGTGGCATGTTGAAATTTATGTTACATAAGCATGCTTATGATATAGGTGGAACACAGAGCTCTTTATAAGCCCCTGTGATAAAGCATATCATGGCTTAAGGATATATACTAGTTCTAGCTTGACTGGATAGATACCCTCATCATCTACATAATATATATATACGTTGGATAGGTCTCACCATATATTTATCTTCACTTGCCTATTCTCAGGTATAATGTTGAGATACAGATCACTAGATCTGGCTAAGCAGCTTGTCAACATTGAATCCACACTGCGTAGATAATTCAGATAAATGTGTCATCCTAAGCCTAATACTTTTTGCTCATGTTGATGGGCAATTGATTAGCTTTGATTACATATATGTCAATATTGGGTCATTATTATTACAACATACTCATGTTCAGAATATCCAACCTGCATTAAACTAACTGCAAAGGACTGGTGGTTGTGTAAACATACGATTGAAAATCTTAGTTGGTAAATGCAGATGGTTTTTAACTGCTTAGTGATGTATATTTACTTATAAACCTAATGCCTTCAAAATTTATCAAGGGTCAGGATTGCCACGACATTGAATTTAGTCTGACTGGTTTACAAATAAACGATGGAATCCAATTCATTAATTATATCATGATGACACGATGCCCTTCATGGAAAATAATATGATTGAAATTGCCAGGTTTCTCTTTGATGGTCAACAGGGCAGTGTGGTATTGTCCATTTATTGACCATCGACAGTCATTTCTGATGATGTAGAATTAATTTCCGATTTCTCCTCTCTTGTGGCATAATTTTATGTCACCAAGATCCATTGAGCAATTGGCTGTGTGACAAAGCTATCACCCTAATCTATCGTTATGTCCCTCATTCTGTCCCTCATAGAACGAGGTTGTAGCTTGATACCATGGACTGGATGGGATGGTTGCCATGACAATGTCGTTTAGTATTGACAGAATTGCAAGGGGAAAACAATATGAGTGTGTTTTCTATAATGGGGTGTCAGATCATTATGATTATGAAAGAAATGGCTGACAGTAATTGGTTGTTTGTCACATTGTTTATATTTATTTCTCTATATTTTTGCTGTCAACAGCAACAGCAATTCCTGGATATTATATTTTAGACTGTTTAATTGCACAGGGGATGTTTATATTATATTGTACACCAAGTCAAACGATGTCAATCTGTATCATATAATATGGATGAAATTATGATGCAGAATATTTCAAATCGCTGTCATTTGGAACTCTTGAACTACAAGTCCACCACTCCAGCTGGATTGATGCCTATATCTGTGTATGTCACTGTGTGGCACTGGATGTCTATATCTCTCCACAGCCCTTGTCAGTCTGTAGTCTGTGCAGATATACTTGATTGTTTTTGCATGACCCTCTGCCAGATATGATCCCTCAGTTTGTATTAGACATTGTTGGGATGATCCTATCTGCATTTGTGTATTATAGCAAGCACCAAGGTCAGTGTGGGTGTTTGGCCTGCCTTGTTGTGTTGAATATCACATTGGAATATTATTCCATGGAGGGATATTGTCATGCATTTGCAAAGGTAGAAGGAGGGGTTGGTAATTTAGGACATGGAGTTGGTAAATTATATTCTATTCTATTCTATTCTGAAATCTGAATTACGTCTGCCTCTGGAAGCTGGCTACCATATTAGCTAAGGTTCAGACCCAGTAGCATTGAAACGTTGGCATTGAATTAAAAGACATACATTTTTAACATACCTACCTACCAATTGATTAAGATTTTAAATTGTAAGAGTAAGTTTAATTCTTGTCACCTAACAAAGAATGTTTGATCAAGGGGAATGTTTCTAGAATTTATTTTCTAGTGTTTTTCAGTATATGACCTTAAATGTTGCCCTACCAGCTTATGTTTATATTCCACAACTGTTTACATACAGCAAGAATCATCCCTCCCACATTGAATGGCACTTTTTCAGGGTAAATGTTTTGGTGTCCTCGTGTAGATAGAGGGCTGTCAAAATATTGATCTTGTGTCCTTAAGAAAGCAGCTTATACAGCATTCAAGTAGATAGGACTAGGCTGACAAGTTTTCCCAAGTGGGGTCTTGTAATGGAAATTTGAAGAGTGAATGTTTTTTGCCAAATTGGATTTGTTATTTTGAAATATTCAGTTAAAGATGTAATGTTTGTGTTTGTGTATACACTGTCAAGCAATGAAATGGATGGATGTAAGACATCAGTTGATGTCTTGCATGATAGTTGATACATATGATGTAGCGTACAGCATTGCCATGGATACTTGATCATAAGTTGCCAACTTGCCATCCATTTATTTTGAGACTTTAGGTATATAATGTCTTTTATACTATAACTAAAATCAGATACCCCATCTGACACACAACCAAAGACATCGATAATTCAAGACTTGCTGCAGTGTGGACCAACAGTAGTCAGTAGCTGCAATAAAAACATTGACCACACGAGTGTCTCTGGATGACCCCTGTGGCTAATGTCAAGTCAGTCAACCCCATTGTCCAGTAGTGTCCATTGGGCCTCCACTGGGTTTCCAGTGGGTGACTACTGAGTGTCCAGTGTGGCAGGTGTCAAGCAGTCTGACCTGATTTGAGGGGGTGGGTCACTCTGGGATTCTTCGAATCCTTGGTGTCTCAAGCAGCATGCCTTTATCCATTGGCCCAGTGGTTGCTCTACCAGGTCTGCCCACTCAGCTGTCTCTCTGATCAATACTCTGTTAGTTCTGCTATCCTCCATGGATTATCTCTGGTGTTTCTCACTACATATTTGGCTGAAGATTGACCTAGTTCTGATAAACCTATGAAACGTAGGGTGGCAGTCAATCTCATGAGTGTAGATTGGCCATTATATCAGGTTAATGATGACGTTAAATTATACTTTGATGGAAATGTTGTTGGTGTCCTGCTATGGATCAGCAGTAAGCCTTTGTTATATGCTCCCATCGTAAGTGTCCTGATGGACCTTGGTCCATGGTTTCCTATTGGTCCTCCAGATGATAGCTATGTAGCATCATAGGCTCATAGTCTCAGTGCACCATGGTGGCTATCTGCCCTTATTGAGCATTGTGAATTAATGCCTACTAATTGTGGTCTAGTTGGCCAAATGTTGAGTTTGGGAATTATATGCACACAAATGATGGTTCAGATGTTTTCTTTCTAGTTATTTCTATTGCCATGAATTAACTGTAAGTATGAAATGAATTGTGTGCTATTTTGACTTCAAAAGAGGTGGGGAACTGTTGTATTTAGGATGCGGATTATTGCTTCACTCAAGGACCATTACATCCTTTTGTCATAAAGCATGCAGAGACCATGGCCTGGATGTGGAGCCCTGCTTTTCCTCATTTTTCTCATTTGTCCAATCATTGCCAATTGAATTTGCTAGAAAAACCAACAGGACTGCAATGGAGTGTGCCATGAGAGGTGCCAGATGGGATAATATGGAGAATGCTGAATCGACTCTGGTCAAATTTCCTTGTTGGTTATGTAAACACATCGACACAATTCTTACAGAGCTTTGTTAATATACGGAACCCTCAGATGCCATCCAATGTGACACTAGGGCCAATTGTGCTTGATTGAGGACTCCGCTCACTGTGGTGTCCTGCGCTTTCTCATGAACACTATTGATTTGCTTTAGCTGAGATGGAAGTATAAGCTGGCATCCAAGGACTTTGTACCCTGGCTTTGCAATGCGTGTGACGCCTCCACAATAAGTTCATTGTCCCATAATCGCCATAAGTTGACTAAGTCTTGATTTTGTTATTTATTTCCATGATAATCTCATCTCGCTGGAATCCGTGTTATGATGTCACTTTACAGCCAATTTCATAGACTTGGAAGCTAATCTCATGGACTCGGGAATCTGGGAACCTAAACTCCAGAGAACGTCATGTGAATCCATGAGTCTCATTGGTTAAGGCAATTTCTCAGCCAATGAGAGTCCCTGGACCCGCATGATGTCCTCTGGAGTTTAGCTTCCAAGTCCATGATATTGAGTTCCAAGTCTATGAAAATGGACTGTAAGTTGCTCGTGGTTCTTATGGCTTTTAACGTTGCATCTGTTTCCATGACATTTTCTGGGTTTAAATCCCATACAAATTCACAATCAGTTCATTCTTGTGTGAAAAGACTTTCTGTCGAGATTTGATTTGAAAAAGCATAGAATCTGAACTGAGCCCAGGACCATCCGAGTCAGAGGATTTGAGTCGCGCTTTACCTCTAGGCCAACAACGGCTGACCGTGGTGTCAATGTGATAGCATTTGCAGTACAGGAGCTTGTGGTTAGCCGTAGGACTGTTTACTTAGCCATTGATTTGCATGGCGTAGGTACTTTAAACAGTGCAGAGGAATTGGGGACCAGATTGTGAGCCTCCCTTGGTTGCCAGGTGCCCTTGGAGGTGTGTCAGGCTGGGATATTAATGCACGTTGCTTTAGTATCTGACAGGATGTGTATATAAAGTGGATGTTGGGACTTGCTTTCCAGCTAACTTTTTTTCTAAATGATGCACAGTAAAGTCTCGTGTGAGTTTTGTTTGATAGATGGTACTTAAGATAATGTGTGGTGCTAAAAGCCCAAGTGCTGCAATAATAAATGTACTTTGTATCTCCATAACTTTGACTGTTGTCACTTCAATGTCACCAATTATAAAGTCAGAGTATGCTAACTCTGTCTCCTCCTTTAGCTTGTAATGAGTTTCCTGGTTCAGTTTAAAATACTTTTCATATTCTAATGGAAGTATTTCAAAGATTGGAACACTTTTTGAAGAAATTCTTTTTTAAATACTTGTTATTAACTGAACATTGAATTAGTCAAAATGATTATTTGAGTGGGCTTACTAAAATTAATTGGTCTTGGTGCACCACAAGGATGTGTAATTGATCCCTCACTATCTGCTTTTAAGCCATTACAGTGTTTATCGAGTTTCTTGAAAGCTGTTTCACTGTCAAACAGAATCCACTGTTTGCCAGTGGTGACAGCGATGGCGTTTCCTTGCACGTTTAATTGAATTTTGTCACAGTTTATTTGAACATTGAGTACCAAAAACTATGTGAGATAAATAAGCCCAATGTAAGTTGTTCTCATCGATTTCTGTTTGAGCAGTTTGTTTACAATTGGTTTAGGACATCATTTTTACTTGAGGTTTTACCATTTTTCGAGATTACCATTTTGGGTTATGAAAACAGGGACATGACAAGGTTCTTATCTGGGTATTTACCTTCGCACAGAAAGGGGTGGGGGCCTAGCTCAGTGGTAGCGCGCTGGGCTTCCAACCACTGGGTCTCGGGTTAAATTCCCGGTCAAGCCTATGTTGGATGGCTGTTTCATCCTTCGTCTCATTGCCATAGTCCCTACCTGTCCTAATTAGCCCATCAGGTGCAGATATACAGGACGTGTAAAGCCCTAATCCTCCACCACAACCACCTTCGCACAGAATTTGTCTGCAGATTGGAATTACATTTGTATTACTAATCACACCGACTTCTAGCTTCATTGAATAGAATAATGCAATGAGGTCTTACTGGCATTATAATTGATTATGTGTCTTTTTAACTGTACAGTATGATCACATAAGCCTGAAAGTTTTGGAAAACATTTGTCACATTGAATGGTTGTGAATGTTTGTTCTGATTTATCATGTTTTGTGTTTCAGATCAACCCAAACAGCAAGGCACACCACAGTGGAATACAAATAGGGGATTACGTAGAAAGCGTCAACAACACCAGGACACAGGGACTGAATCACACCGAAGCACTGGAACTAATTCGCAATGCTAAAGACGCACTCTCTTTGCAACTAAAAAGGTAGGCTCGATAATCTGCCACAATTAAAAATTGCATGGAAATTTTTAACCAAAAGTTCTTCGAAGGAAGTTTATACAATGCATAATACACATCGGCCAAGGAAAACCACTTTTCGAGCACCTGCGGATAATTGTTTTAGCAGTCCAAAACTTTTAGTGATAAAAAGGTGTGTTTATTGCTTATTACATGGCTGTGGTAGGCTTTTCATACACAATTAGGAGATAGAGGCTAAACAGTTCCTGCGCAGTTTTCATACACAATTAGAAGATAGAGGCCAACAGTTCCTGCACAGTGGTCCAGTGAAGTGTATGGGTTATGTGCTTGGCATATCAGCTTCCTATAGCTGTTTATTTGCTATCCCTGCAGGGTTCTGGCTAGGCCAGCAAGTCTTCGGGTTCCATTTCTCACTATTTTCTGCAGTCCTTTCTGACCTTCTAGGTGGTAGATGTAAGATAGTCATTTGGGTCCTACCTAATGTTTGCGCGGAGTCCTATTCGTACAACGCAAAGTTTTTATGAATTTTTATGAACTTATCTTGCTTCTGCATTCATGTTCTGTGTTTGCCGGAATTGAATGAAGTTTGGTGCCTGCTGCATACTGAATTAGAACAAACAAAACCTTTCATGCATATGTATATATATATATATATATATATATAATAACAATTCAATTTTATATCTTACGTATTAGCCGTGTTGGGGTCTTCGAAGGGTGGTTCCACTGTACTGGCTATCACTTTACAGTCCTGACTAGGGTTACTTGCTTCTCTGATGCAGGATTTTAACTTTCCTCTTTTGATGTTTCTCTGCATCTCATGGGTACTTTCTCTGGGGCATCATGTATCTATATAACCAGGCCAGCAATAAATAGCTCTAGGTTTATAAATAAACACACAGGTTGAGTAAATACAGGTTTTGAGTGCAGACTTTGTTACTAGAACACTACTAGGAGCTACTACTGCACTAGGAGGATAGTAATCCAGTGTTTTAGGCCAGGTGGCAGCAGTAGTATTGTTTGGCAAATTGTCAAAATAGATGAGGCACCAGCGCCTTGGGCCACATCCACGTAATTGGATACATGTTTTCATGCTCTAGAAAAGGCTTAATTGAAAATGACATTTTTAGAAATACTAGGGCAGTAAAACGTAACAGGATAAGTTTTGTTTGTCTATTTACTATTTGTACTGGTGTAGAGGATAGTTATGATAGTGCACCGTGGTTAATGATACGTCCAATTGAAAGGAAGTGCAGCACTCTAAAGGAAGTTCTCGTGGTTAGCAGGTCAGCTTCATATAGGTTATTTCAATGATGAGAGACACTATGGCAGTCAGGATCCCATCAGTAGATATCTAATGTCTGATGTCTCGATGCTACTGGGTCTGAAGCGTACTCAGCTTTTATGACCAGCTGCCGCAGACGTAATGATGAGATGATAAGGGTTGGAGGCCACGCCATGGGTGGGGTATTTTACTTGCCTCAGCATAGACACTGAGTACAAGGCACCTCCAATTTAACGTTTCATGCGATCGACATCCAGCTGGGATGTAGATCATGGAGGAATTTATAGATTAAAGCAAGGTTCTTAGAAATCAAGTGACCAGACAGAAGTCTAACCCAGGATTGCCAGAATAGCGACTTAGCTTCCTGACCACTATGCCGCAGTATTAATTGTGTTGTCCACAATTGATAGATCTTATTAATGATTTGGTCGCACACAGCATGACTCATAAAAAGTGGCATTTTACTTTATTTCTTTTAAAACCCATCATTTCTGTGTTAACGGGAACAAGTTGTCCTTACTGAGGTCGTTCACCGAATGTGAGAGTATTATTTCGATGTCTGTCCCAAGAGCTACTGTCGTCTAGACTCCCTTTTTTGTCCTTTTAGTTTTTAAAGGGACCCTGGAGTCCCCAAATGCTTTAAGATGGTTATGGCCTGTACCTCGTGACTCCATGCCTGTACTATGTGATGTTTAAGCCATTTCTGGTTATCTGTGGTTCTCTTTGTCAAACTAACTTGTAGGTCACAGACAGTCTTCATGTAAATGATGATGGGATCAACAGTGGTCAAAAAGACTCTTGTCAAGAAAGTCCCTTGTCAATCTGCAGTAACTGTTGTCCAGTCCCAAAAGTGGTGGAGAAGTGCTATTACATTTTTGTGGACTCTGATGTACAGAGGATAGATACTCTATCTAGATCTGATGCGTATTTGATAGTGCGGCTTTTATATCTGTTCAGTGCTAGTAAAGTATGTAATCATTGGTAATAGGAAAATCTTTAGACCCAAAAAAGAACAGTCCGTCACTCGTCATATGAGCTGTCCTCAAGTTTTCGAGGAAAATGACAAAATAACATGTGCTTATCAGCTAAATTACAGTCTTGATAACCTAGTAATTTCCATCATGTTGTTTGTTTGGCCTAGTGTGATGTTACAAAATGCAGGTTTCCATCTTGCTACAGAACACCAGTTTCCTTGTATTCATACAGTTGTAATGAATACAGCAGAGGGGCCATTGAACTGATGTCCATCATTCATAATGATGATTGGTATGGATTGGCATGGCATGGTCAATTTGTGGAAAGGCATGATGCTGCTGCATATGTGGGGCTGGTCAGTACTGGTCTTTCTTGAAGGTCAAGCATATTTTGACCTCTGATCATTTCAAAGACGCAAATATTATAGTCTGTAATTTGCGAAGCATTTTTGAGTCTGTATGACACAATTTTGTTGGAGTATTCATAAGTAATGAAAGTGAAAGATTTTGTTTTAGTTATTAGAAGTTTATTTGTGGTGGGTTTCCTAATTGTGGATATCAACGATGGTCAATGTTAAAGTAATGTCTCTTTTTAAAGTATGTGAACTGGTTTATGAGGTTTCCTGAAACACTTCTGTACGATTTGATCACCCTTTGTTTTCGTTTCCTCGTGTTTGTATTCACAAGATTGGAGCCCTATAAAAACCTGACAGCGACATAATGGCTTGTAAAAATGTGAGTTTACTTTAAAGTCTTCAGTTTCATGGCGTTTAACACCAGCATGGCTGTCATGGCACGTCAGACAGCTTCAGACAGCTCTTGTGGTTTTGTAATCATGCCATGTTTTCCTTGATGGTATTTCCTTTCAGACTCTTCTTTGCACAGTGAGACACTTTTTTGCAATTGGTAACAATGAGTTAACAATGTGCTAAAGACCATGCTGACAAGTTTGATGTGATGAATTGGGATTTTCTGTGCAAGGTGGGAGTTTTTTATGCTGAGACTAAGTCTGGTATGCCTTTGGTTTACTTGGTAGAAGTTGCGATAGACATGCATTTCTGGACCTCTTTCCTCTTTTTTAATCTTTTGCTTCATGTATTTTTGGACTCCTTGAGGACTCTGGATCTCTTGTCTCATGTGATTGGTATATTTGGACCTCTGGCAGCTTTTTGGACCTCTTGCTTCATGGATTTGTTTTGTTTCATGATTATTTTAAACAATTGTAATGTAAAGGGCTCCGGTAATTTATCCAATTAATGTCTATATAAGCCAATAGGTTTTTGCACAATGTCTCATTTTTCGAGAATTAATGATAAAAAAAATAAAAAATAACCTTTGAAAAACATATTTGGTAATATACATTAATTAGTCTAATAGTACTTCAGGTATTTCCTGTGCTGCGATTGATTTGTTGTTTATAAAAACTGAAGAAAAGCAAACAACTGGTGGCATTGTATTGTGTTGCAAAATAGTGTATCTTGAGCAGTTAAGCGTCAGTGTATGGAAGCCTTAGATTCACAAAAGGAATCCAAATATTGGACCAATAATCTTGATGCAGTGATGTTAGATGTATCGATCCCCTGGGATCTCCCTGCATCCTCAAGGCTGCTGAGGCAGCGAAACTGGCCAAGGGTAAACACAGGTCCTCCTTGCTCTTGTCAGTGTGGTCAGTGTGGTCAGTTTAGTTGTTTAGCATTGTTTAGGCAAGGCCCAGCATGGCCTTTGTTCTGTCAAGTGGCTCAAGTTTACGTTGGTTGCATTGGGCAGCTTTTGTTGTACCAGTTGGTCAGTAACCTTTCTAAACTGGTGCTGGGGTCTCACTTGCATTTATACACAAGTGTAATACATTTAGATTCCTCCTAACCTGCTAAGACTGCATGCTTATATCCAATGCATTCTCTTTAATCTATGATAATGATGATAGTGTTGTGAAGCATTGTCAGAACTTGTTAGGATTAGCAACCAGAGGCAGACATAATAATGAGATGGTAAACTTAGTTTTAAGTTTTAACACATTTGCCCAAGGCTGGGTTCTTTCACTTGTTTAGCACAGACACCAATTACAACACATGTGCATGATGTACCATGTACCAGCCAACAACATGCTGAATCCAGTGCTTGGGGATTTAAACTGCATTTGCTTCGACCACCATGTCACCTTGTGATATCATGATATTGCATGAGTAACGTAGCCCATGAAGAGCACTAAGGCCAGGATTTGAATCCGGGACCTTAAGTGCAGCCAGACATTGTTTTAGATGGCCTTAACCACTCCACCCAGCTGCTTGGTATATATGCTTTGTGTTTTTTTATTTTGTTCTTCATTTATACTTCTTGTAGGCTCTCAGTTTGCCATGCTCTATCACTTTTGACATTATTTACTCATCATATAATGTCATTATGTTGACACAGGCTTCTAGGTCTAATCAATAGTGAAGAAGTATGTTGACTAGCATGCAGTGTTATATGTTATATGTTAGAGGTATATTTGTATAGTTTGTGAAATGTAAATCAATAACCTTGGTGCATATGTTGTTTATTTATGACTATGCTCATGGTATATTTTGGTATTTAGACTGTTGTGAGAGAATTTAAGTTTTATTCAGCGTCTATTTATTAACTTCACTTGCAATATTAGTGGCAGTTTGCCGAAGTATGGCCTTCCATGTATGTAGGCTATTTTAATGTGAAATTTTTTAATTTCTATACCGGTTATAAAGTTATTTGAGAATGATTCTACTGGTCTGACTAGCAATTGCCTGCATTGCTGGATATGCATAGGAGCATCCTAGCCCCTTGTGGTACTCCTCATCCCAATGCAATTGCAATGCGTAGGAGGAGGCTGAGGAATCAGGGAGCTGTGAAGTGTCAACAAAGCTTGCATATCACCACAGGGATGCAGTATCTTGGTAGAAGAACTTTGTGATCTTTCCTTGCAATACCTCTATTTGGTGTAATTCCGTAACTGTCGTTATGCATTTAAAACATTATTATCTTTCACAAGTGTTCATGAATGTTCATAGCCTGACTGCTGGTACATTAATTTAAGTGTGAACATATGGTTAATGTCAGTGTTTTTTGGAATGGATCTTGTATCTTATAATACTGCTTTGTTGTGTTTTAATAATATTATACAGTTTGCTGGGAAATTTGTTGTGTGGCTCTGACTGATAGGACAATTAGTTATTAAGTAATGCTGAGCAGTTGCTGTTTTTATTGTCCACATGTCACAGTTATGTTGATGGTATATCTTGGACTAAATTCCGTTTACTTATATTTTAAAATAGCTCGGATAAACCAGACAGTTATCCAAGCATATACAATGTAACCTCGCCAGTAAGACCTCTCTGGTTCCCTGAGTGAAGAAACCCTCAGGTTGGTTCTGGTGAATTATGTGATCTGATTGGTTGATATCTAGCATCCACACATTGTGGCGTCACCTTCCGATTGACAGACCGGACCTGTCTCCTTACTTGAGACGGGAACGAGTCAGAGTTATAAGACCACCCTTAGTCCACCCTTAGTGCACTTATTACTGGTAGTAGCCTTGTAATGTCACACAATCTTTGGTAATTAAATGGCAGGGTAAAATAAAATAGCCAGTATCCTTGGGTCCATAACTGGGTGGTCTTAATTGCGAGGTCTCAATAGTGATATGGTCTTACAACGGGGTTCTTCTGTGTGTGGTGTTGCATATAGTGTACATTTTGTGTTTAGTGTGTGAATATTGACAGAATGGGGACATCGCTATGGAGTCATTTAAGTGTGATCCTCTGAGCAGCATCCCATATAGTAAGTTGCTGATACAGATAGTTGCTGATGCAGAGAGCACCATAGAATTGGATGGGGATTAGACAGCACTCTAGAAACGGTCTCCAGCAAAATAATCCAATATAAGAAAACAAGAAAGTAAATTTCCATTGACACACAACAGCTGGAATACAGTTGTAGAAACTCCTACGCGAAAAGATTAACCAATCAATAAGCCTCCAGGAAAAATATGTATTTCTAACCAGAACTGGGGAGATATACGTATACATTAGTAACTATGTTTGATAACAACAAGGTTATGTTGCGACATAATACTGCTGGCCATCAAAATGCCCTTTTTTTCATGGGATGATATACACACTATAATGACTGTATGCATAATTGGTGTGACTTAGCTCGATTTTTTTATTAATTTTTTTGTCAGTTGTAATGATGTTTTAATTGCTTTTCTGTGTGATAACATACATGAAGGACTTTACTAAACTTTATAATCCAAATATATGCACTGTTTTGTATACTTATTTTGGCATTTCATTGACGCCAAAAAAAAAAAATTGATGATATAATTAAAATTCTGAAGAATATGCTAATTAAAGTACTAAATGCTGCTTTATATATGCGTAGTTTAATTTCAAATAGTGAACTATATGTATCGCAACTGAGGAATTTCTTTCACAAGTGAATTTAACGCTGCTACTGTACATAGAAGTTGATAATCGAGAGATCGTTCCTACTGGTAGTGTAATTCACTACAATATCATGGTACGTGCAGAGCTATTTGTATTTTTTAAATTGACGGGAGACAGTTTCATTTACTGCATATGGAATTGAATTACTTGCATCATCATAACATTCCACTTAGTCTAGCCTAGGGGGGAAACATAACCGTAAATTGACGATTAATGCAGTTGTGTGGAGCCCATTGACATTAAAATCACTCTGTATGATAAACTACACGCCGAGTTTGATACAGTGTAGTCTTGATGAGGCGGATGTTATCATCAGGCATTGACATTAAAACCATGAGGTTTTAATTTAAATATTAAGAATTAAGAATACACATCTTAATTCTTATACATAATACGTTCATCACCTTCAGTAATTATTATCAATCTCAGCTTGCAATCTACCTTTGTTGAAGTGTGTTCATTCACTTCATTGTAAACCAACACTATCCTCTATTCCTATAGCTTTACCATTTGTCGGTGTCCATGCTGGGGCTAGTAAAAGACCCCACAAATGTGTTAAATGTTCAACTTTAACTGGATGCCTTATCATCTCATCATTAGGTCTGCTTCTGTCAGTTCTGACAACCGATCATGTGAGCTGGCTAAGCTTCAGCCCTGTAGCATTGCCACGATCATGGCCTTAATACTGGGGTCTGACTGCACTTCATTAGTGTGTACTTTCATCTTGGACGCAGTTTAGCATTGTGGACATTCCAGTCAGTCTCATCGCCAGGATGCTGGGCCAGAAGAGTCAGTTACATTATGATGACACCTGGCACAGTGTTTGTTAATGAGATAAAAGGATTTGGGACATCTCCATTGGAATATCTAGTGTTACTTGATCAGGACACAGTTGTTTTAGGATACATCAAGAAAATATACAGTCCCTTTTGACTGTATTTCGGAGTAGACTGGTCGTGTAGTATCAGTTTTGGAAATATTGAGACTTCTGGATTGGTTTAAAATGTTAAACAAATTAAGAACTTGTACATTTGCTCTGTTGAATAATTGGTGCCTGTGATCAGCTGGTGATGTTTTCTTATAGATCAGTTGAATTTAACTGAATTTAATTTTTAATTGTCTACAGGATAAAGTCCTAATAATTTGTTTGAATTGTTTGTCTTTACAACACTGTCTGGAAATTAGCAGCTGTAGTCTGATCTTCTTTCATCTAAAAGAATTGGACTGAGTTGAAGAACTTTATCTGAAGCTTCGTGCTCATCAATAAATGCACGGAAATTTTACATTTGTGGTTCATGTTACACATCATGAAACTGTTCATTCTTTTGTGTGTGAATCAAAGTGAATTTTATCACTCATGTCGCTCTGAGGACCACATCAGAAGTTGCATGAGAATGATGCGACACCCGTCATGCTTGAATGAACTGATGCTGAGTTACACCTGCCTCCCGGTTCACCAGACTGGAACTATTGGACTCTACTGATATTTTGTTGTATTGCATAGTTATCAATATTTGGAGATTTGAACTGGTTGTGTGACATTGCTACAGTCAACATGTATATATTTCTCTGTGGTGCCAAAGGCCAAGTTGGTGGTTATGGATTATGCCTGGTCAATAGAGGAAAATGGGAAGTTGTGGACATAGCGGTCAAGTAAGTAGTTAATTCAGTGAATCAGGAACTGGAGTTACATTTGAATAATGGGATGCGTATTATGACATAATGATATTGTGGCAGACAATATGTCTACTGTATGTGGATATCAATAGTTAGTTGTCATCAAGTTAATATTTAATTTAAAAGATATATCTATTTGCTTTCGATGCTATTGTCTATTGACTGGTGGGGGTGGCAATTTTTATCATGTCATCATTACGTCTATCTATAGTACCTGTTTATGGATGGCTGAACAGTGTTGTCAGAAGCTATAATGATCCGGATAGTCTGAAGGTCGAAGCGTTACATCATGTTTATGTTCATTAATACGATAGATACATGTACATATAGATTGATAAAAGTGCAGCCCTCTAAGGCAAGTTCTTGCTGTACTCTGTGTCATTTGACTATATCAGCATGTTCTGAGAGAGATTTCTTACATGGCATTATCAAAAGTTGTCTCGCCAAGGTAGTATTAGAAATGTAGATGTCTTGTCAAGGTTGTATAACAGCACAAGCAGCTGAGCATTCTTGACCCTGAGCAGGGACACTGGTACACTGAGTGTGTACATGTATAATACTGGGCTGCCAACAACTGGGTCCTGGGTTCGAATCCAGCTCATGTTGGAAGGTTGCTTCATCATTCGCCTCATTGCCTTGGCACCTGCCTGTCTTGATCGGCCCTATCTGGTGCAGAAATATGGGACGTAAAGCCCGTCTCACCCACCCACATGTATGATGCTGACAGGGACATAAATCTGAGCCCATGCTCTGCTTATTACAGTAGTCGCACTACCTGTGGGATGCAGTGAGCAGTGTACAATGTAGTTTGATGCAGCAGGAGTAAGCCAAGGCACACTTCTTGAACCTCCCACTCAGGCAGCTAGCTCTGCTTCAGGGGCTATTTACAGACTCACAGGGTTAGTCCTGCACCCCTCCATTGAGATTAAGGGTTCTTGGGGTGAAAGGAGCATTTCTTGACTACCCCATGGATTTAAAGAAGTGAAAAACGGTGAAGAACACCCTCTTTTTCTACCAAGGAATAGTACTTAGAGATAACTGGGATTCCAGCTATTTAAAGATTGCTTTCTCTGCTTTTTGCCGCTGGCTGCTTTCTCTGGAGAGCTGCTAAAAAATGTTTGCAACCAGCTGGGACCCAGAACAGAGTGAGTATGAGTTTGCTTACACATAACAGTTTGAGCTGTTAAAAGTGCCATTAAAACCTCAGGGGTGTGTATGTAGGTATGGCTTCACCAGTTATCTGTATTCCAGATATTCCTCTAAATGTGTCCAGCCATTCGTGCTATTCTGTATGTCTGACCAAAATAAGCTGACTAAATGATCATGTTCAGCCATTTACGTTGATCTAGCTGTCCCGAAAAATGAGGCTTGGGTCAAATGACATCGATTTATCTCTGGTTTATGCGCGAAGTAAATAGGGTTTATTTTCAGGCTGCAGGTAAAATTAGATAGACAGTCAATTGATCCAGATATATACTAGCAGGTGGGGTAAAGGGTTGTAGGTGTGATGTATGATGCTCTGTTCTTTACCTGACCAGCTGCAGGTCTTCCTCTGACAATATAGTACACTGCTCTTGTGAAGATAAAGTATAAACTCTAGTTACTCCAATATACTGAATTAAATGTTGATGATTAATCCCATTCACTCAGTATATTGGTGTTAATGTGGGGTTAAGGCACTCATGTGGTGTTCTGTTGGTTCATATTGTACCTACGAGTTACTGTTCATTGCTTCTAGATATGAGTGAATTTGTATCATTGGGTGGAAGGACTTTTTTGAGGCTTTGTCCATCATCAAGCAAGTCCTTGACTCAGAAAGCATTATTGAACTAATCCCTAGTCATAGTTTATGATACATGTATTTGGAAGCAAATCATCAACATAATCAGTTACCTTTGCCTGGTTAAGTCATTTTGGAGACTTACACATTTTTAATGATACTGATACTATCAGCTAATGAAGGGTTGAAAGGGCACAATTTGCCTGCGAGAGATGTTGTACGTAAAACACATCTTTTGCATGGTATATTTATCGCTATACCTTCCAGTTTTTTGTACGCTTGTAGTTTTTTTTCTCTCTCTCTATACCAAGCATACTTTTGAGCTGGTACAGTTATTTCAGGTGATAGTTGTACATTCAGCACCAGGTTGTTAGCCAACATTTTTCGCCGTTTTCCCCTATGGCATAATGGTGACAGGCATGTATCAAATGTTGCACGTATGCAAGGCTGCTGCAAAAAGAACACAACTGTTCTCTTATGTGATTGACTCCTGGGTTTGTGTATAGCATGGCCAACTTAAAGTTGTGGCTCTTATTGACACTTTTCAGTAAGGTCTATGGTTGTATGTAATAGTTATACACCATTACGAGGGATATAACATTCCAATGTGGGCAGTTATATCCCGAGGCGAAGCCGAGGGATTTAACTGCCCACGTTGGAATGTTATATCCTGAGTATAATATGTATAACGGACTTATACCCAATGCGCATTCAATAGTGGCTTTTTCACAATTTATAATGCCATATTTTAGCTGTAATTGTGGGACTATTTTCATGGATGATTTGATTTTGTGAAGATTGTGATATGGTTGAAACTATGCAACAACAACAGCAAACAAGAAACAACAAATGCTAAGGCAAACAATCCTAAAGAGGATTTACTCTTTGGTGTGCTTTTAAAACTAAGCAGACCTTAAGGGATTAATTCTGCATTGGAGCATGTCTAATTTGCTGTGTTTTTGCTAAACCCTATGTTAGCCGTTGTTAATGAATGATATTACTGCTCCAAAGCCGGGAGATAACATGCCAAACTGGCCAGTTATATCCTGGCAAAGAACAGTAGAAAAGGGACTACTTTGGGTATAAATACTGATTATGTTATGTGTTGATGACTAGCCTACACTTTTGTAATTACCACGCTTTAATTACCTCAGGTTATATAGTATGCTTAAGTACATTTACTACAGATCTAGCACCCCCAAGGATGTGATGCTTGTGTGCTACATGGGTATTCGCTGAGGGTTTTGCTGCGGCGCAGCTTATGTTTGTACTTAGCATGTTCACACAGCACTTGGTTGCAAAGCTGATGAGGACGTAATAAGATGCCATCCATGAACAAATTATGTGTGGCCTTCAAGCTTTTCTTCCATGATTATTACCTTGGATGAACTAGAGAATCCAAGTCTAAAGTCTTAAGTCTACTATTGTTTGTTACAGCAGCATATAGCTAGCTAGCTGGCCAATGGTACCTTAAGGTGTTCATGATTACCTCTGGCACGAGACATTATAGATTGCTGACATGGCATAAATTCACAGAAACGTGCAGATGAAAGATGGGGCCAGATTTAAGGAGCACTATCTTTCAAAGTTATTAACCCTTCTGCTTGGTTGTACCATGGAGCTGAGGAATCAGGGTGATGGAGGTATGTTCGGTAAACAAAAACAGCTGGCTGCTGCTGCTGCTGCTGCTGCTGCTGCTTCTGGAAGAGCATCTGGATGCTGATGCAGGCATTGTGGACACTACATATTGTGGATATTGTGGAGGTGAACCTTGTCTACAGCTGAACATTGCTGTTATGGTCATCTTTTGGTCATCTTTTGGTTTGCCTGAAACGTCGAAAAATAGCAAGATGGTTTTTCCACCGAAAGTAGAGAGGGACTGCCAGAGAGTGGAGACCTTTATATATAAGGCTATATTGTTAAATGTGGAATTGTTGATAAACTTGTTTGCTGCTCCTAAAATATGGCATGAATAAAATGTCCTTAATTTTGGGACAGAATGCTGTTTAATCAAATCATAGACACCGAAGTTTGAAATAATTGTAACATTTATTTGGATTAGTCTCTAAAAATAGTTGGATAACGTCACCATATCACTTAAACTGTATAGTCAACTTGTAGACCAATATAGTATTGATATTTTTCACTGGATTTTACATAGAGTAAACTGTCGTCCTCAATAATGGGCTTTCCCCACTTCAAAGTTGGCGAAGTTGGTGAACAGGTGAATAGTCCGTATATATTAGAAGTTCTACTGTATATTGGATTGAATTGGTGTTAAAAGGTGAACCTGCTGCCCTGAACCTTTCTAGGAACCATCTGTAGAAACAAGAGACCCACAACTGCTGGATCATGTGCCATGGTCTGCTTTGAAGTGAAAGATGTAGGAATTTAAGCAGCTCAAGAGTCCGGCATCCTTTAAAACTGGATTGCTTGCTGCCAAGGATCTGAAGCCTTGAGTTTATTGATGTGATAGGGGCGATGATCCCCTTCAAATCCACTATGCTAATCAACAGATCAGCATTACACATTGGCCCTATCTAAACATGGTGCAGGTTATCTCAGGGTACAAAAATAATGGTGTCTTTTATTGCGTCACTGTAGTCTGGCTACCAGTCCCTGTCTGGTCTGGGGATTATTGTTTCAAGGTGAGAATATTGGATTTTTGCACCTGGGCATATTCTGCCAGAGGTCAATGACCTGAAAAGTTGTATTTATACATGTAACTGTATTTACAAGGTTGTTTATCATCTACATGTACAGATGTATGGGCATGATGAAGTGGACCAAATCTTAGGTATTTCTACTGATCTCTGTCTTTTGCTTGTGATTACATTTTATATTTTTGTTAGTTGGTCCTTTCCAGACAAACAGAATATACATGTAGCTATATTAGTTTTGCCATGAACCATTCAACATACTCCGTCAATGTTAAATCTCCATTTGCAGAATCAAATTATTTCTGTCAAGGAAAAATTCAGTTGTGGCAAAGCTTGTTCACAAGAGACCAATTAAAACTTTTCCTGTTGTTCTTGGACCAGCAGCAGCAGCAGTAGCATCTGGAGCAGCACAAGCATCAGCGAAACTTGAGAGTAAACTTAAGTGTGCTTGTGGGTTGGAGTAATGGCACAGTTCAGTGGCATTGCTTACCATTATCAAGATGTACATTGCCCAGGAATGCAGCATTATGCTGAGCAGCACTGCATTCTTCTTGGAGGTCAACTGTCTTAACTTTTCAACTGAGGTAGTGTAGGTCAGCCCACTTATAGTGTATACCAGTCAGTGAAATGTCCTGATATGGTGAGCAATTTAGATGTAGTGAATCCAGTGTGTCAAGAATGAGTGATGGATGAGTAGTATTTAATATACAGGAGTAGGGTTGTCATCGATATACATTTTTCTTTCGACATTGATATCAGTATTTAACTTTCGATATTGCAATATCGCAATATCGCACAAATTTAGTATTATCAGCATTCCCAGTTGGTTACAGAACCACTAGTCACAGGAGTATACCTCCCAAGTCATTGTGAAACCATTTACCTTTAATGTGATAACTAGTAAGCTAATATGTTAGGCAATCAGTTTGGAATTTGGGGTGGGGGCTGTGTAGTCAAGTGCTCATCATGGAACAAATGTACAATTATAGAGGATAACCAAAGAATCGAAACATGAAATTTTCGATATCAATATCTTTTCGATTCATGATATCCAGCATATCGATGACAACCCTATACGGGAGTTGTATCAACCTCAACCCTTACTGAAGGAACACTGTATTGTACATAACATTCTGATATTCCGTCATATAATTTTCGACCGTTACTGAGAAGGTGGCCAAAAGAAAGAACATGACTACTATTAACCTATATAAGTACAAATTAAAAGGATTTGACAAGAAATACAGTCCAAAGGTTGGCAGCCATGTGTTTCTCCTTGTAGATTTTTTGACCAGGCTTCCTCATATCAAAGACAGTGGGTGCTGCTGTTGAATTCCAGGCATGGAGGCGGCTATCTGCCTGGCAGTCTTGTATTGCAGGGAAAATTGGCCTGTGTCACTTGGAAACAGTTTACCAATTCCGCCCTCTGCAGATAAAACGGTAGCGAAGAAGTTTATGAGAAAAACAGGCCGCTCGGCCGGAGTCGGTAGACTTACAGGCTGAGACGGAGAATGAGATTAATACATGAGATTGTAGGTTTACATTATGTCCTTGGTATAACTTTCTATACTTTTCCTTCTGTTGATGATTAGGTCAAATTACTGCCAATAGCCTTGATGTTTTGCTCAACCAATGGTCATGCACTAAGCCCTTTGTGTGAGAAGTAATAAGCCCAAATATTTTCCATTGCAGACAAAACAACAAGCCAGGAACCCGAGTGAATCCTACAGTAAATGGAGACATTAACCACAACACGAAGTTCAATGGAATAAATGCATCAGGTGAGATTTTTACTTACCCATACATACCTATTAACGTTTAACGTTTGATATTTTTGCTGTTGTTTCCGGTAATGACATTTTATACCTCACAAAGTAATTTTGTATATATTCCTCCTAAATTGAAGTATTTATCATTTGTTCATGTGGCAATTTTAATGACACTGACTTCACTAATGTTGTACATTAATATAATGGCGTTGGAATATTTTGTTTATAATCATTATTCCTTTGGTGATATGAGTGTTTAACGTATGCAAAGGAATAGTGTTAAGCGTATTTCCCATTGACAACCTGAAGAGCTCATTCAGTCAGGAATGACAAGATGCTAAATAAACAAAGCAACAACTAAGGTCAAGAAAATATTTGAAATATCTATATTCAAGAAATTAGTAATAGTCTACATGCCTCTTAAATAAAATATCAGGTTAAAACTACATCACTAGTAGTTTCTGGAAAATATTAGTTGGCACTGAGGCAGTATGACAGCATTAGCTTGTTAAAAAGTGCACCCGATTAATGTGTTGCCAAAACCATTTAAAGCTTGTTGATGGTAGAACCATTGGGGAATCTTGACCTCAGTGATGTTTAGCATGACCTCAGCATATAAACTCTTGACTGGATGGGCTTAACAGGTTGTGTGTTATGATTGGTGTGGGCTGCAGGTGTGGTCAGCAAACCTATTTTGA
>OW028575.1:58000726-58041598 GCA_932294295.1 Alitta virens | reverse complement strand
GCCTCGGTTTGGACGTGCAGGGCTATCTTATCTTGCTACTGTGTATTGTTTGCTATTTAGCCTCGGTTTGGACGTGCAGGGCTATCTTATCTTGCTACTGTGTATTGTTTGCTATTTAGCCTCGGTTTGGACGTGAAGGGTTGTCTTATCTTGCTACTGTGTATTGTTTGCTATTTAGCCTCGGTTTGGACGTGAAGGGTTGTCTTATCTTGCTACTGTGTATTGTTTGCTATTTAGCCTCGGTTTGGACGTGAAGGGTTGTCTTATCTTGCTACTGTGTATTGTTTGCTATTTAGCCTCGGTTTGGACGTGAAGGGCTATCTTATCTTGCTACTGTGTATTGTTTGCTATTTAGCCTCGGTTTGGACGTGAAGGGCTATCTTATCTTGCTACTGTGTATTGTTTGCTATTTAGCCTCGGGTTGGACGTGAAGGGTTGTCTTATCTTGCTACTGTGTATTGTTTGCTATTTAGCCTCGGTTTGGACGTGAAGGGCTATCTTATCTTGCTACTGTGTATTGTTTGCTATTTAGCCTCGGTTTGGACGTGAAGGGTTGTCTTATCTTGCTACTGTGTATTGTTTGCTATTTAGCCTCGGTTTGGACGTGAAGGGCTATCTTATCTTGCTACTGTGTATTGTTTGCTATTTAGCCTCGGTTTGGACGTGAAGGGCTATCTTATCTTGCTACTGTGTATTGTTTGCTATTTAGCCTCGGTTTGGACGTGAAGGGCTATCTTATCTTGCTACTGTGTATTGTTTGCTATTTAGCCTCGGTTTGGACGTGCAGGGCTATCTTATCTTGCTACTGTGTATTGTTTGCTATTTAGCCTCGGTTTGGACGTGCAGGGCTATCTTATCTTGCTACTGTGTATTGTTTGCTATTTAGCCTCGGTTTGGACGTGAAGGGCTATCTTATCTTGCTACTGTGTATTGTTTGCTATTTAGCCTCGGTTTGGACGTGCAGGGCTATCTTATCTTGCTACTGTGTATTGTTTGCTATTTAGCCTCGGTTTGGACGTGCAGGGCTATCTTATCTTGCTACTGTGTATTGTTTGCTATTTAGCCTCGGTTTGGACGTGCAGGGCTATCTTATCTTGCTACTGTGTATTGTTTGCTATTTAGCCTCGGTTTGGACGTGAAGGGTTGTCTTATCTTGCTACTGTGTATTGTTTGCTATTTAGCCTCGGTTTGGACGTGCAGGGCTATCTTATCTTGCTACTGTGTATTGTTTGCTATTTAGCCTCGGTTTGGACGTGCAGGGCTATCTTATCTTGCTACTGTGTATTGTTTGCTATTTAGCCTCGGTTTGGACGTGCAGGGCTATCTTATCTTGCTACTGTGTATTGTTTGCTATTTAGCCTCGGTTTGGACGTGCAGGGCTATCTTATCTTGCTACTGTGTATTGTTTGCTATTTTAGCCTCGGTTTGGACGTGCAGGGCTATCTTATCTTGCTACTGTGTATTGTTTGCTATTTAGCCTCGGTTTGGACGTGCAGGGCTATCTTATCTTGCTACTGTGTATTGTTTGCTATTTAGCCTCGGTTTGGACGTGAAGGGTTGTCTTATCTTGCTACTGTGTATTGTTTGCTATTTAGCCTCGGTTTGGACGTGCAGGGCTATCTTATCTGCTACTGTGTATTGTTTGCTATTTAGCCTCGGTTTGGACGTGCAGGGCTATCTTGATCTTGCTACTGTGTATTGTTTGCTATTTAGCCTCGGTTTGGACGTGAAGGGCTATCTTATCTGCTACTGTGTATTGTTTGCTATTTAGCCTCGGTTTGGACGTGAAGGGCTATCTTATCTTGCTACTGTGTATTGTTTGCTATTTAGCCTCGGTTTGGACGTGCAGGGCTATCTTATCTTGCTACTCGTGTATTGTTTGCTATTTAGCCTCGGTTTGGACGTGAAGGGTTGTCTTATCTTGCTACTGTGTATTGTTTGCTATTTAGCCTCGGTTTGGACGTGAAGGGTTGTCCTATCTTGCTACTGTGTATTGTTTGCTATTTAGCCTCGGTTTTGGACGTGCAGGGCTATCTTATCTTGCTACTGTGTATTGTTTGCTATTTAGCCTCGGTTTGGACGTGCAGGGCTATCTTATCTTGCTACTGTGTATTGTTTGCTATTTAGCCTCGGTTTGGACGTGCAGGGCTATCTTATCTTGCTACTGTGTATTGTTTGCTATTTAGCCTCGGTTTGGACGTGAAGGGTTGTCTTATCTTGCTACTGTGTATTGTTTGCTATTTAGCCTCGGTTTGGACGTGCAGGGCTATCTTATCTTGCTACTGTGTATTGTTTGCTATTTAGCCTCGGTTTGGACGTGAAGGGTTGTCTTATCTTGCTACTGTGTATTGTTTGCTATTTAGCCTCGGTTTGGACGTGCAGGGCTATCTTATCTTGCTACTGTGTATTGTTTGCTATTTAGCCCTCGGTTTGGACGTGCAGGGATATCTTATCTTGCTACTGTGTATTGTTTTGCTATTTAGCCTCGGTTTGGACGTGCAGGGCTATCTTATCTTGCTACTGTGTATTGTTTGCTATTTAGCCCTCGGTTTGGACGTGAAGGGTTGTCTTATCTTGCTACTGTGTATTGTTTGCTATTAGCCTCGGTTTGGACGTGCAGGGCTATCTTTTCTTGCTACTGTGTATTGTTTGCTATTTAGCCTCGGTTTGGACGTGCAGGGCTTCTTATCTTGCTACTGTGTATTGTTTGCTATTTAGCCTCGTTTTGGACGTGCAGGGCTAGTCTTATCTTGCTACTGTGTATTGTTTGCTATTTTAGCCCTCGGTTTGGACGTGAAGGGTTGTCTTATCTTGCTACTGTGTATTGTTTTGCTATTTAGCCTCGGTTTGGACGTGCAGGGCTATCTTATCTTGCTACTGTGTATTGTTTGCTATTTAGCCTCGGTTTGGACGTGCAGGGCTATCTTATCTTGCTACTGTGTATTGTTTGCTATTTAGCCTCGGTTTGGACGTGCAGGGCTATCTTATCTTGCTAACTTGTGTATTGTTTGCTATTTAGCCTCGGTTTGGACGTGAAGGGTTGTCTTATCTTGCTACTGTGGTATTGTTTGCTATTTAGCCCTCGGTTTGGACGTGCAGGGCTATCTTATCTTGCTACTGTGTATTGTTTGCTATTTAGCCTCGGTTTGAGACGTGCAGGGCTATCTTATCTTGCTACTTGTGTATTGTTTGCTATTTAGCCTCGGTTTGGACGTGCAGGGGCTATCTTATCTTGCTACTGTGTATTGTTTGCTATTTAGCCTCGGTTTGGACGTGCAGGGCTATCTTATCTTGCTACTGTGTATTGTTTGCTATTTAGCCTCGGTTTGGACGTGAAGGGTTGTCTTATCTTGCTACTGTGTATTGTTTGCTATTTAGCCTCGGTTTGGACGTGCAGGGCTATCTTATCTTGCTACTGTGTATTGTTTGCTATTTAGCCTCGGTTTGGACGTGAAGGGTTGTCTTATCTTGCTACTGTGTATTGTTTGCTATTTAGCCTCGGTTTGGACTGAAGGGTTGTCTTATCTTGCTACTGTGTATTGTTTGGCTATTTAGCCTCGGTTTGGACGTGAAGGGTTGTCTTATCTTGCTACTGTGTATTGTTTGCTATTTAGCCTCGTTTGGACTGAAGGGCTATCTTATCTTGCTACGTGTATTGTTTGCTATTTAGCCTCGGTTTGGACGTGCAGGGCTATCTTATCTTGCTACTGTGTATTGTTTGCTATTTAGCCTCGGTTTGACGTGCAGGGCTATCTTATCTTGCTACTGTGTATTGTTTGCTATTTAGCCTCGGTTTGGACGTGAAGGGTTGTCTTATCTTGCTACTGTGTATTGTTTGCTATTTAGCCTCGGTTTGGACGTGAAGGGTTGTCTTATCTTGCTACTGTGTATTGTTTGCTATTTAGCCTCGGTTTGGACGTGCAGGGCTATCTTATCTTGCTACTGTGTATTGTTTGCTATTTAGCCTCGGTTTGGACGTGCAGGGCTATCTTATCTTGCTACTGTGTATTGTTTGCTATTTAGCCTCGGTTTGGACGTGCAGGGCTATCTTATCTTGCTACTGTGTATTGTTTGCTATTTAGCCTCGGTTTGGACGTGAAGGGCTATCTTATCTTGCTACTGTGTATTGTTTGCTATTTAGCCTCGGTTTGGACGTGCAGGGCTATCTTATCTTGCTACTGTGTATTGTTTGCTATTTAGCCTCGGTTTGGACGTGCAGGGCTATCTTATCTTGCTACTGTGTATTGTTTGCTATTTAGCCTCGGTTTGGACGTGAAGGGTTGTCTTATCTTGCTACTGTGTATTGTTTGCTATTTAGCCTCGGTTTGGACGTGAAGGGCTATCTTATCTTGCTACTGTGTATTGTTTGCTATTTAGCCTCGGTTTGGACGTGCAGGGCTATCTTATCTTGCTACTGTGTATTGTTTGCTATTTAGCCTCGGTTTGGACGTGAAGGGTTGTCTTATCTTGCTACTGTGTATTGTTTGCTATTTAGCCTCGGTTTGGACGTGAAGGGCTATCTTATCTTGCTACTGTGTATTGTTTGCTATTTAGCCTCGGTTTGGACGTGAAGGGCTATCTTATCTTGCTACTGTGTATTGTTTGCTATTTAGCCTCGGTTTGGACGTGCAGGGCTATCTTATCTTGCTACTGTGTATTGTTTGCTATTTAGCCTCGGTTTGGACGTGAAGGGTTGTCTTATCTTGCTACTGTGTATTGTTTGCTATTTAGCCTCGGTTTGGACGTGAAGGGTTGTCTTATCTTGCTACTGTGTATTGTTTGCTATTTAGCCTCGGTTTGGACGTGAAGGGTTGTCTTATCTTGCTACTGTGTATTGTTTGCTATTTAGCCTCGGTTTGGACGTGAAGGGTTGTCTTATCTTGCTACTGTGTATTGTTTGCTATTTAGCCTCGGTTTGGACGTGAAGGGTTGTCTTATCTTGCTACTGTGTATTGTTTGCTATTTAGCCTCGGTTTGGACGTGAAGGGTTGTCTTATCTTGCTACTGTGTATTGTTTGCTATTTAGCCTCGGTTTGGACGTGAAGGGTTGTCTTATCTTGCTACTGTGTATTGTTTGCTATTTAGCCTCGGTTTGGACGTGAAGGGTTGTCTTATCTTGCTACTGTGTATTGTTTGCTATTTAGCCTCGGTTTGGACGTGAAGGGCTATCTTATCTTGCTACTGTGTATTGTTTGCTATTTAGCCTCGGTTTGGACGTGCAGGGCTATCTTATCTTGCTACTGTGTATTGTTTGCTATTTAGCCTCGGTTTGGACGTGCAGGGCTATCTTATCTTGCTACTGTGTATTGTTTGCTATTTAGCCTCGGTTTGGACGTGAAGGGTTGTCTTATCTTGCTACTGTGTATTGTTTGCTATTTAGCCTCGGTTTGGACGTGCAGGGCTATCTTATCTTGCTACTGTGTATTGTTTGCTATTTAGCCTCGGTTTGGACGTGCAGGGCTATCTTATCTTGCTACTGTGTATTGTTTGCTATTTAGCCTCGGTTTGGACGTGCAGGGCTATCTTATCTTGCTACTGTGTATTGTTTGCTATTTAGCCTCGGTTTGGACGTGCAGGGCTATCTTATCTTGCTACTGTGTATTGTTTGCTATTTAGCCTCGGTTTGGACGTGCAGGGCTATCTTATCTTGCTACTGTGTATTGTTTGCTATTTAGCCTCGGTTTGGACGTGCAGGGCTATCTTATCTTGCTACTGTGTATTGTTTGCTATTTAGCCTCGGTTTGGACGTGAAGGGTTGTCTTATCTTGCTACTGTGTATTGTTTGCTATTTAGCCTCGGTTTGGACGTGCAGGGCTATCTTATCTTGCTACTGTGTATTGTTTGCTATTTAGCCTCGGTTTGGACGTGAAGGGCTATCTTATCTTGCTACTGTGTATTGTTTGCTATTTAGCCTCGGTTTGGACGTGCAGGGCTATCTTATCTTGCTACTGTGTATTGTTTGCTATTTAGCCTCGGTTTGGACGTGCAGGGCTATCTTATCTTGCTACTGTGTATTGTTTGCTATTTAGCCTCGGTTTGGACGTGCAGGGCTATCTTATCTTGCTACTGTGTATTGTTTGCTATTTAGCCTCGGTTTGGACGTGCAGGGCTATCTTATCTTGCTACTGTGTATTGTTTGCTATTTAGCCTCGGTTTGGACGTGAAGGGTTGTCTTATCTTGCTACTGTGTATTGTTTGCTATTTAGCCTCGGTTTGGACGTGCAGGGCTATCTTATCTTGCTACTGTGTATTGTTTGCTATTTAGCCTCGGTTTGGACGTGAAGGGCTATCTTATCTTGCTACTGTGTATTGTTTGCTATTTAGCCTCGGTTTGGACGTGCAGGGCTATCTTATCTTGCTACTGTGTATTGTTTGCTATTTAGCCTCGGTTTGGACGTGCAGGGCTATCTTATCTTGCTACTGTGTATTGTTTGCTATTTAGCCTCGGTTTGGACGTGAAGGGTTGTCTTATCTTGCTACTGTGTATTGTTTGCTATTTAGCCTCGGTTTGGATGTGCAGGGCTATCTTATCTTGCTACTGTGTATTGTTTGCTATTTAGCCTCGGTTTGGACGTGAAGGGTTGTCTTATCTTGCTACTGTGTATTGTTTGCTATTTAGCCTCGGTTTGGACGTGAAGGGTTGTCTTATCTTGCTACTGTGTATTGTTTGCTATTTAGCCTCGGTTTGGACGTGCAGGGCTATCTTATCTTGCTACTGTGTATTGTTTGCTATTTAGCCTCGGTTTGGACGTGAAGGGTTGTCTTATCTTGCTACTGTGTATTGTTTGCTATTTAGCCTCGGTTTGGACGTGCAGGGCTATCTTATCTTGCTACTGTGTATTGTTTGCTATTTAGCCTCGGTTTGGACGTGCAGGGCTATCTTATCTTGCTACTGTGTATTGTTTGCTATTTAGCCTCGGTTTGGACGTGCAGGGCTATCTTATCTTGCTACTGTGTATTGTTTGCTATTTAGCCTCGGTTTGGACGTGCAGGGCTATCTTATCTTGCTACTGTGTATTGTTTGCTATTTAGCCTCGGTTTGGACGTGAAGGGTTGTCTTATCTTGCTACTGTGTATTGTTTGCTATTTAGCCTCGGTTTGGACGTGCAGGGCTATCTTATCTTGCTACTGTGTATTGTTTGCTATTTAGCCTCGGTTTGGACGTGAAGGGTTGTCTTATCTTGCTACTGTGTATTGTTTGCTATTTAGCCTCGGTTTGGACGTGCAGGGCTATCTTATCTTGCTACTGTGTATTGTTTGCTATTTAGCCTCGGTTTGGACGTGCAGGGCTATCTTATCTTGCTACTGTGTATTGTTTGCTATTTAGCCTCGGTTTGGACGTGCAGGGCTATCTTATCTTGCTACTGTGTATTGTTTGCTATTTAGCCTCGGTTTGGATGTGCAGGGCTATCTTATCTTGCTACTGTGTATTGTTTGCTATTTAGCCTCGGTTTGGACGTGAAGGGTTGTCTTATCTTGCTACTGTGTATTGTTTGCTATTTAGCCTCGGTTTGGACGTGCAGGGCTATCTTATCTTGCTACTGTGTATTGTTTGCTATTTAGCCTCGGTTTGGACGTGAAGGGTTGTCTTATCTTGCTACTGTGTATTGTTTGCTATTTAGCCTCGGTTTGGACGTGCAGGGCTATCTTATCTTGCTACTGTGTATTGTTTGCTATTTAGCCTCGGTTTGGACGTGCAGGGCTATCTTATCTTGCTACTGTGTATTGTTTGCTATTTAGCCTCGGTTTGGACGTGCAGGGCTATCTTATCTTGCTACTGTGTATTGTTTGCTATTTAGCCTCGGTTTGGACGTGCAGGGCTATCTTATCTTGCTACTGTGTATTGTTTGCTATTTAGCCTCGGTTTGGACGTGAAGGGTTGTCTTATCTTGCTACTGTGTATTGTTTGCTATTTAGCCTCGGTTTGGACGTGCAGGGCTATCTTATCTTGCTACTGTGTATTGTTTGCTATTTAGCCTCGGTTTGGACGTGAAGGGTTGTCTTATCTTGCTACTGTGTATTGTTTGCTATTTAGCCTCGGTTTGGACGTGCAGGGCTATCTTATCTTGCTACTGTGTATTGTTTGCTATTTAGCCTCGGTTTGGACGTGCAGGGCTATCTTATCTTGCTACTGTGTATTGTTTGCTATTTAGCCTCGGTTTGGACGTGCAGGGCTATCTTATCTTGCTACTGTGTATTGTTTGCTATTTAGCCTCGGTTTGGACGTGCAGGGCTATCTTATCTTGCTACTGTGTATTGTTTGCTATTTAGCCTCGGTTTGGACGTGCAGGGCTATCTTATCTTGCTACTGTGTATTGTTTGCTATTTAGCCTCGGTTTGGACGTGCAGGGCTATCTTATCTTGCTACTGTGTATTGTTTGCTATTTAGCCTCGGTTTGGACGTGCAGGGCTATCTTATCTTGCTACTGTGTATTGTTTGCTATTTAGCCTCGGTTTGGACGTGCAGGGCTATCTTATCTTGCTACTGTGTATTGTTTGCTATTTAGCCTCGGTTTGGACGTGAAGGGTTGTCTTATCTTGCTACTGTGTATTGTTTGCTATTTAGCCTCGGTTTGGACGTGCAGGGCTATCTTATCTTGCTACTGTGTATTGTTTGCTATTTAGCCTCGGTTTGGACGTGAAGGGTTGTCTTATCTTGCTACTGTGTATTGTTTGCTATTTAGCCTCGGTTTGGACGTGCAGGGCTATCTTATCTTGCTACTGTGTATTGTTTGCTATTTAGCCTCGGTTTGGACGTGCAGGGCTATCTTATCTTGCTACTGTGTATTGTTTGCTATTTAGCCTCGGTTTGGACGTGCAGGGCTATCTTATCTTGCTACTGTGTATTGTTTGCTATTTAGCCTCGGTTTGGACGTGCAGGGCTATCTTATCTTGCTACTGTGTATTGTTTGCTATTTTGCCTCGGTTTGGACGTGAAGGGTTGTCTTATCTTGCTACTGTGTATTGTTTGCTATTTAGCCTCGGTTTGGACGTGAAGGGTTGTCTTATCTTGCTACTGTGTATTGTTTGCTATTTAGCCTCGGTTTGGACGTGAAGGGTTGTCTTATCTTGCTACTGTGTATTGTTTGCTATTTAGCCTCGGTTTGGACGTGAAGGGTTGTCTTATCTTGCTACTGTGTATTGTTTGCTATTTAGCCTCGGTTTGGACGTGAAGGGTTGTCTTATCTTGCTACTGTGTATTGTTTGCTATTTAGCCTCGGTTTGGACGTGAAGGGTTGTCTTATCTTGCTACTGTGTATTGTTTGCTATTTAGCCTCGGTTTGGACGTGAAGGGTTGTCTTATCTTGCTACTGTGTATTGTTTGCTATTTAGCCTCGGTTTGGACGTGAAGGGTTGTCTTATCTTGCTACTGTGTATTGTTTGCTATTTAGCCTCGGTTTGGACGTGCAGGGCTATCTTATCTTGCTACTGTGTATTGTTTGCTATTTAGCCTCGGTTTGGACGTGAAGGGTTGTCTTATCTTGCTACTGTGTATTGTTTGCTATTTAGCCTCGGTTTGGACGTGAAGGGCTATCTTATCTTGCTACTGTGTATTGTTTGCTATTTAGCCTCGGTTTGGACGTGAAGGGCTATCTTATCTTGCTACTGTGTATTGTTTGCTATTTAGCCTCGGTTTGGACGTGCAGGGCTATCTTATCTTGCTACTGTGTATTGTTTGCTATTTAGCCTCGGTTTGGACGTGAAGGGCTATCTTATCTTGCTACTGTGTATTGTTTGCTATTTAGCCTCGGTTTGGACGTGAAGGGCTATCTTATCTTGCTACTGTGTATTGTTTGCTATTTAGCCTCGGTTTGGACGTGCAGGGCTATCTTATCTTGCTACTGTGTATTGTTTGCTATTTAGCCTCGGTTTGGACGTGCAGGGCTATCTTATCTTGCTACTGTGTATTGTTTGCTATTTAGCCTCGGTTTGGACGTGAAGGGTTGTCTTATCTTGCTACTGTGTATTGTTTGCTATTTAGCCTCGGTTTGGACGTGAAGGGCTATCTTATCTTGCTACTGTGTATTGTTTGCTATTTAGCCTCGGTTTGGACGTGAAGGGTTGTCTTATCTTGCTACTGTGTATTGTTTGCTATTTAGCCTCGGTTTGGACGTGAAGGGTTGTCTTATCTTGCTACTGTGTATTGTTTGCTATTTAGCCTCGGTTTGGACGTGAAGGGCTATCTTATCTTGCTACTGTGTATTGTTTGCTATTTAGCCTCGGTTTGGACGTGAAGGGTTGTCTACACATTTCATGTGAGCCAGTCAACCCATAATGTTGCTTTTAAGGAAAGCAAACAGTCTACGGTTTTCCGGAGTCTTTTTTTGGTGATTCTTGCGGAATCATCGGCTGCGATTTGAGAAGCAGCCACTCAGCCGATAAGAGATTTAAAAAAATCATAAAAGGGTCTGATGGCATTATCCTCCTTTTTAATAACATCAAACTGCATTATTGCTTAAAAACTAAAACAGAACACATTTAGAGCTCAGAGAGGCTTTGTTGGATCAGCGTTTTGTGTGAAGGACAAATGCCATTGATGCTAACGGGTGAAGTGAAGTAAAAAACCACACAGAAAACTCAACAAAAGTCAGAGCAAGGGGTACATAATGGGCCCTCAGTTGATTGAAAATATGCCCTGAGCAGCAGAGTGCAGAGAGACAAGTATGGCATTGTACCTGTGAAATGTGACATATTTGTAAAGCTATATGATACAGATATGTAATATAGTTACATGACACATATATGACTAAAATATAATTATATCATGGAGATATTTTCTATATAATACCTCCATGGCTATATATGACACATTGACATGATACAGTCATATATGTGTGACTTCTACGCACATAAATACATAAATATATACCTTCTCTTTTCCTCTGGAATAAACTACCAGAAGCTATCAAGCTGATTAGTTTCAATGTTTCAATGTCTCAATCCTACTGGGTCACTCTGAAGCTCAGTCAGCTTATAACCAGCTGCCAGATGTAATGATGAAATGACAAGGCTTGGAGTCCACACCATGTTACACATTTACACCATAGGCGGGTCTTTTACTTGGCACAGCATATACACCAAGTACAAGGCACCTCCAAGTTAACGTCTCATGCGATCGACATAATAATTGTGAGTTTACTGTGCAACTGTCTTCCAATTTGTTGGAAAAAAGAGGAACCCAAAACTTGCAAATGTCAGTGTAAATCGGGGTTTATATTCTATAATTTTATATTATATCACTCTATCCCAGATAGCATTCCAAATAGAGTTTACGCAGTGCACAGTACTTAAGACAGAACACTCGAAAGCCTGAAAGGAAAACATTATTCCTGAACTCCTTCTTCTCCTCAACTGGGAACATTAATAAATGTCCTGTTGAGTGAGTTGTAGACTTTAAAAAGGCAATTCCTTGGTATTGAGTATTCACAGCTGAAAGCCCAGCTTCCCTAGCTTAGTTGTTATACGCTAGTTTAGTTGGCGAGTCAATCCGAGTTAGTCTCCGGGTTCATATATCTCATGTCATGTTGCGACTGAAAAGTCTTATGGGCCTATGCATCATATTCCTCTAACGACGTTTGTTGTTCATTTAGCCACAGTGTTCTGTCATTGCCCTGCATTGTGTACACATTGGCCATTCAGGATCAGAGCATCGTTATGTCACGTTGGATTGCAGAGTTAGCTACACACCCTTAACCACTAATTATAAATTGCCAGCAATCAGGCTTCAATATCATAATTGCAGCTATTATTGAAACAATCAGGCAGAAAAATTCGTCAATCGACCATTAAAACTTATTACTGGAAAATTGCCAACAACAAATTTCTTTGGCCTGCCAAAAAGCGGAAGAAAACGGCATTTGCAACCCAGATAGCATTCCAGGGTATCCAAATCGGGCCAACATTGTTTCTATATCGGCCGCTGTCGGTACACAACATCGTTTTGACATCGCCAACATCACGCCGATGTTGGTATGATTTGGAATCAATGGAATGCTATCTGGGAACATGATTCTGTAACGTTTTCACACTTGATAAATTTTATTAATTTTGTTCACAAATCAAATACCTCAATGTCTCAATGCTACTGGTCTGACGCTTACTTTGCTTGTAATGAGATGATGGAACTTGGAGTCCACACCATGTTACACATTTACCCCATAGACACTGCATACAAGGTTAGCTGGGATGTAGCTCACAAAGATTGCCTTGGTCAGGAATCGGACAGCAGAGATGGCCAATGGCAGATGTGTGTGTGTGTGTTAGGGCTTTATGTCCTGTATTTCTGCACCAGTTGGGCTAATTAGGACAGGCAGAGACCATGGCAACGAGACGAAGGAGGAAACAGCCATCCAACTTAGGCTCAACCGGGAATCGAACCCGGGACCCAGTGGTTGGAAGCCCAGAGCGCTACCTCTGAGCTAGGCCCCTGCCCGGCCAATGGCGGATACATTTCAACCACCCAGCTGCTATATATATAAGCAAAGGACACACATACAGACTGTGTGTTAAGCTGACGTTTTTCCCACATCATGTCATGCCATAGCCTCTTGTAACGAGTCACCATGGGACCACGAAGTCACAGAGCAAAAGCGCCAGCAAGAAATCATCTTCTGTTTCGGCCACTAGAGGGTGCAATCAACCAGTTGATCACGTGATTACCTGCGTCTTGGAAGAGGTGCACGTGCCCTGGAGACGCAAGGGCTTTATGACGTCACAATGACACGGCCGATTACGTCCTTGACAACAATGAGGCCTTGTAGTCATTTGGGTGGATTGTTATGCATTTGACCTTAGGTCTACTCTCAAATTGCAGGTCCTTCTCTGAAACACAAGTGAGTCTATCTAGTCTTGTTGTGTTGCAATTTGAAGCATGGCTAGCCATTGAATAAATACCAGCTACAGGAGCAGACATAATGATGAGATGACGAATCGTGAACTGTTAAATAGGCCTATTCTTCAAATTTTAATTTAAGTATGTCCAGAATCTTTTTGGTCCAGCACAGACACCCAAATGAAAGTTGCAAGTTAAGGTTAGGAAAGGTTCCTCAGGAATGCACATATGATTTCAGTTTAAGAAGAGCTGCTAGTTCATTATATCACACATGTATGCTGATTGTACAAACAAACAAATTTATAATTCGTGATAATGTATGCAGTGGTACTTTACGTAGAGCATGACCAACATAGATTTGGTCCCTGTTCACAAAGAAATTATACCGAAATAAAAGAATGAATGACAAACCCCCCTTTATCTCCGGGCACTTCATATCTGAGGGTGATGCGTTATTTCCGTTGGACAACCGGAAATAGTATCATCTTTGAATACCCCTGGCGCACCCATGGCCACATTATCGCTTGATATGAAGCCCTGTGCCCCTCAATTGCCCGTGTCCCAAAGGACACTTTCTGTTACATGGCTAATGCCCCACTTCTGGCGATCTCACTTTACATAATAACCATAAAAATGAGGCTGCCGACCATCCTGCTGAGCAGCATTTGTAACAGATGCCCGTTTGTTAGCTAAGCCCCCCTTGAGACCTCTGGCCAACCTAATTTCCCTGCTTGCTTACTGCCTGACATCAGGTAGTCTGGCTTTTTGGTAGCTAGGGTTTGCACAAGGACATGAAAAAGAAAGTATATGCAAGTATATGGATTACTCTTTAGTTAGAATGTGATAGTATCAATTGGTATCTCTGTAGTCCTTTCCAGTGGCAAAGGTTATATGTTTATGACCTGTAGCCTGTTAATAAAGAACTTGCACTCGTAAACATATGCTTTGTACTATAGCAGGCCTCCATGGCGAGCAGGATACCAAAATGAAAATACAAAGTGTACCTACAGGCCCACCCCCCCCCCCCCCATTTTTAGCCCCTCAATTTAGAAGTGACCCTAAGTTCAGATGAGGATTCTATCTTTTTCACAGCATCATATTAAACTGGAAAATCGTTATTTAATTTAACTCGAACGGAGATTTACGGAGAAGCTAGGAAATTAATTTCACCAATGCGCCACAAATCTCTGGGCATTTCTGGGGTTATTGGGCTTATTTTACTGTTGTGTATCACCATGATTCGTTTGCATTAGGGCAATGTTGAGACCATCAACACGAAGCACTACGGGGAATGTTGAAGTAATGCTCTGCATTGGTAGTAATCAGTGATAATACTCTACAAGAGACCATGGGTTTGAGCTACCATGCCATGTCCAGAGTGACACTCTGTGGTTTCTTAGTGTATTATTCAACAACGCATCGGTAACAGGCAGGCCAGCAATAATGCAATCGGCCCGAAGATAATTTGATTGCTGAGCTAGAAAGGCATGCAGCAATTCGGAGGCTGCATTAGAGCATCGGTTGCAGCAGCAGAAATCTGACCTTCTGTCATGTTCGATGCCCGTGTAGGGCTATGCAGGATAGGATAGATCCTAACTGGTTGCATGCAAAATACACCAGGGGGACAACTTGTTTCCTGTTGTTGTCGCTAGGTGGCACTGATTTTGTCTAGGCAAATTTGTTGCTAGTTTCAAGAGACGCGGCAAAATATTATGTTACTTTGCTAGAGGATTTTCTTTTTTTTGTAAAATGTCCAGAGAGTGAATGAATAACGTTTCAGTCCACAAACCAACTAAACAGGAAAGATAAATTTGAAAGAGATATTATCAGCTGACGACCAAATTTGCAATGAGGAATCTAGACAAAAACACACTACAACCAGAAAACTAAAAAGTAGTATATAGATAGAGGACAGATATTTCAGTGTATTAAACTTGGAACCATGGTGTTATATGCAGATGAGCAACTGTCCCTCTAGGATGCATGCACACTGTAACATGCAAATGATATCACATCGTGTTTGGTTTCGTAATAGCCCTGGATATAGCCAACCGACCGGAAGTTGGCCAACGTAGAAAATCCTACAACTCAATTCAGGGCTTGCTGCTAGTCTGCATCATATATATTGCAATAACCAAATTTTATCTCCCTTTTTGTCCACTTTTTCTGTCTCCAAACTGCACCCAAGTATCGTATGAGCCACTAACTTTCACAATTTCCCTAAGTGTACAACACACCAGCAAAAGTTGCCCGCCAGGCAATCTGAATGAAGAGAATTAGGTTTCCAGTGGTTGGGGTATTTATATTCTGTGGTTCATGGGTTAGATTCCCGATTGGGTCACTTTTTTATGTTGCAGATCACAGGAGGATGTAATGTCACTTCCATCCGGAGTTAGTGTCGTGGGTGGCACTTTGGTCAAATGATTAATGTCTGTCTTTTAGTCCCAGAGACAAGATTTTGAGTCTTGTTACAGTATCTCTCTGATAATTGTTACAACTGGTGCCAGATGTGAGTGTACCAGTAGACACAGAGCGACTGACAGATTTCGGGGGGAGCAAGAGGCACAGTAAGGACATCATATGATTTTATACTAACCACTAGAATACATTTCGACATGTTTCTGTGCCAAGATAAGCAGAACGACATAAGATTCTGCGATAATTCAAGAACTACTTTGTTCGCCGCTACATTGAAATCAACTGGTGCAGTAATTGACCTATTTTCGTCGCCTATAGAGTAATATTACGAAATCACCTGGTCTTGTGTCCTGCTATAACCTGAAAGAAGCGGACGAGCTTCGTTGTAAGCTTGTCTCCATGTTGTAAGGAGGGTGGAGTGTAGTGTTGTGGTCCTGGTTTATGCCTTTTTATCATCATTATGTACAGGCCCTCAATTAATTAATATATATAATTTACTTATGACTTTTTTATCAGCACCATTATCATGGTCACAGAGAAGCAAAATGAAGAAGATATAACTAGCAAGTAGTATATCAAATTATTTCAGTGGCGTTATTAATAATATTCGTTATTATCGATGCTATTTGCATTATGTTCTGCATCTCTGTTACGAGAAGTAACGAGTAAGATATAGGCCTATTTATCTAAATGAGTCATATATGCAGTGTGTATAACATTTCAAAACTGTATCTATTATTATAGAAATGACTTGACAATGTGGAGGAGCTGGCATCCTCATGACAAATAGCCTGATCTCTGTTCATCTTCACTGGGTTATTAAAGGATCCCTCTTCCTCCTGGTAAAACAAGTGTCTGACAAAATGCAGTCCACGTTTCAATCAATTTTCCTCTCGTTTGAATGAAACCGACGCCATTTTCCTGTTGCCTTTTTTCACCAAACGTGGCTGTTCAAACATTTTCTTGAAATAATCAATTCCTTGGTTATTTCAGGGTGAGATTAAAACCCCATTTGGGTAACAACATGTAAATGGTTTGTGGCAAAATTTTTAGTGGAACAGCCTTTTGTAAGGAAGGCGCATATTTTATGAAATAACGATAAATATTAGGATGAAGTAACAATTTCACATTGCACAAGCCATTGTTGCTAATAATGATGAAATTGTCACATAAACTTAAACACCTAAAAATCTAGTGAATTACATAAACTAGTTTCTATAATATAATTAATTAGTTCGTTCTCGTTAATTTATTTCATAATTTAGATCCTTCAAATTTGCTGTAAACTCGTCCAATTGCATTTTTCTGGTGTTTAATGTTTGTTCTCCTAATTTACACCGTGTACTCATCCTCTTCTGAAAATGAATACTACTTGGTTTGATTTATGGGAGCAACTTTTGCTACAAGTATTGTACTGCATTACTTGGCACAGGTAATGAGTGTGAAGTATCAAATCTCCCTCCCACAAGCAATGAAATTGAAGTTTGACAAATTGGGATAAAGAAATATTTTAAGAAAGTTGCAGCCTCAGACCCATGTATCAACAGCATGGATAATTTGCGGCAACATATTTCCTAAGAAGTTCATTTTGATCCTCAGCAAATTGCACAAAGCAACAATTAGTGTCAAAGTATTGCATAATCGATGGTTTATGACTTTGTGGCAAGACACACAATTAATGTATCCACAATGACATGATATATGATGAGACACATTTTGTTTACCCCTTTTAGTTGGTCTATTCACACGTTATGCAGCCAGAGTTAGAGTTGGTTCATGTACAGTGCTTACTTTTTTTAATTTTTCAGATAAAAATGATGACTCATGATCCCATGCAATAATGACTCAGCTTAGGTACCTGAATTGCAAGCTGGTCAGTATTGTGAATGCCATTGCAATGGACATAGGGATACGGTTCACTGAATCTAGGACTTGCTTCACATGTAATCATGTCTGCAAGTTGAGTCAAATGCAAAGTTTGCAATGAAGGACAGGCAGGTGTGCAAGCACCGATCACTTGTTCATCTATGATCAGTATAATGAGTCACAACCACCAGGGTGTTTATAATTGAACAGATAGGAACATGACTCATGATAACCAATTTTCACACGAATAATAAGCATATCCTGATAATACAATCTGTGTTTTAAATTACAGTGGTCAATTTCGACTATTATTTATTAGTAGGATTCCAACTGAATGTCAACCAGTCCTGTATTTTGGTCATGTGGGTAGCACAGAGTGGACAGAAATATGTTAACAAGAGGTCAAACATAACCTTTCTAGCTGATAATTACACCACTGTTATAAATTGTAGTAGGGGAAAGTAAGGAGAACTGAGCGGGCGGGAGAATCGAGCCACCCCCTCTACAGCTTAAAGTAATACTGATATTACCCTTAAATTGGGTCACATTACTCCTACAGTAGTTATCTAGGTGCATGTCTCAAAGCAAAAAACCATTTGAAATATTTATTTTTCTGATAAAGTGACATATTTGTTGTTGGTGTCAATGCAATTATTAATAAGTAAAATGTCCACTATGTATACAATTGTTTATTGACAAAACTTATAGAGGATAGATAAAAAATAAGCATATTGTTATAATCAGCACATAATCAGAGAACAATCATGTAACTGACATGTTGTTCTTGCCATGTGGAAAAAGATGGTTGCCATTTCTTTCACGCAACAGCTTTGGGGAGAACTGGGCCACCTCATGTGGGGAAAACTGGGTCCCTGTCCTAGGTCTCCCTCTGTTATAAAATGCAGTCAACATTTTTGATAAGGAAATTTGATCCCACCTGACATTAGAAACTATGTTAAAACACTAGCTTACACTCAGAAGATTAAAGGAAAACTTGGCTTATGGCTTACAATACAAGTTGGTTTAACCCATGCTTGCACTTTCAGAGTTGAAATTATTCAAACATAAATTCAGCAGGCATATCTCTTCTGCATTAAATCATTCATCAAATGTTTATATGACTGTTGTTATCACAGCTGAAGTTAAGATAGATTAGGCCTACATGCTACATATTTGATGATTACTTACAAAAATCTTTAAATCCTGCAAACTTGCCAATAGAGCTTTGATTAGACCTACCGAATTATGCCAAGATGAAGTTCGAACATTAAATTAATAATTTTAACCATGAAATGCTGTATTCACACTGTATATGAAAGTTTAATCCGAAATGAATGTAATTTTTTTCAAAAAGCGCTAGATTTGCATAATAAATCTCTGTTCAATCATGGTTGTTGATAATTCTATATGAAAACATTAATAATTGCTTCGGTTTTTCAGTTTGTAATTAACTGACAGTAGGGGCCCAGTTCTCCTGCCCATGGCTTACCGGAGGGAAAACTGGGCCATGTTTTTCTAAAATGTTATTTTGTCTTTATACGAGAAATGGTTGAGAATTCTTTCAAAAAGGCACCCTAACATTATTAGAGGAATGCTTACAGTATAAGTTAGAAAGGAAAAAAGTTACTTTGCTTTATAATTTGGATCGGGAAAAATCTAAATGGGATAATCCGCCCAGTTCTCCTTACTTTCGCCTAATAAGTAATAATTATAATTTATTAGTCACTATATATATTCCATTGTAATTTCCGTTTATTGTCTAACTTTGACCATGATGATTATAATGACGATTTAAGAGAAACTATTGTTGAAAAGATAAAAAAAACATTAGTTAATTATTACAGAGAGGTGAACCACAGTTATGTCAACATTTTTGTCCATTTTGTGCTGCTTCATGACTGGTATAAAATATGAAAAATATGGCTGAAAACGTATAGATAGTTATTATGAATCCTATTCCATTGTAGGACTAGAGATGTGGCAATGCTTTTCCGCAGATGAATGTGGCTGAGTTGCTACATAATCCCTAGATGTGGATGCTAATACAAGATAAGACCTTGCCAATATTTCTAGCATAGTGTGACAGCAATATAGTGCTGCTAACAATTCTATGCACAAAGTTTAATACAATTGTAAGCTAATAGCAGATAGTATGTGAGGTCGGACCGACATCAGGTTGTTGTTGAACCGACTTGGACGACACCAGGCCGACGTTGGGCCGATGTGGCATGAGTGTTATGGGAAACATCCTATGTAACATGCCATGTCGGCTCCATGTCGGCTCCATGTCGGCTCCATGTCGGCTCCATGTCGGCCAGTATTGACCAGTATGACATCGACACGCCAACCTATTCTGGTATACTACCTGGGTACTATAATGATTACACTCATAAATATGGGAAGAAAGAAAGAAACATGGTATGGACTCCCAAGCCTTATCACATCATTATAACATCTGCCTCAGACAGCTGGTCTTAACAGCTGACTAAGCTTCAGATCGCTAGCAATTGAGACTGACAAAGAAAGAAACGACGGAAGGAAGACAGAAGGAAAAAATGTGGAATAAAAAAGTAATGGAAAAATAGTCAAACAGAAGGTATCCTAATCATTATCCTAATCATTTATCGTTTTTGCAACAATGCCTATAATAAAAGAGTACCAAACGACTACAGTTGCAAAGATTATAAGGTCCTATTCATCACAGCTGTTTATATTGTATACCTTTCCACAGTGAGTTTCCACCAAATTGATTTTTCCCCCGAGTCAGTAACCATGCTGTAGGGATATGATGATTCTGGTGAGTGATTGAGTGAGTGATATTATATCTATATACAGGCATACAATGTATCTGGAGTGACAATTGGGCAGAGCCCTTTGCTGGCCATTGCATGGGTTCACCCACGAAGTTACCACCCTTTCCACAACTAAGCCCAGGACTTTCTAATTCGCACACTGAAGATTCAATTGACAAAATCCATCTACGCACAAAATTACTCTGGGAGGATCCTCAAAACACAAGAAACATGATCAGTTACAAATGAAAAGCTGTCATTTCTGATTAGACATGCTCAGTCGTCACGGAAGACACGTGTGTATGAAAGATGATTGTGGTTCAAAAACTATGCTATTTACCAATGTCAACTTCACAATAATATGATCACAAATAAAAAAATTCTATATGTAAGTTTGTGACTAATTGTATCATTTGTTTGAATTTTGCCATAGCACCTAAACATTCAAGGTCCCATGCACGTTCGTCAACGTAATGTGTAGGTCAGTTAAACTGACCAAAATCATTATAGAAATTAAAAAAGAATATTTTCTGTGGAAGGCTACCCACATCAATAAATCTGTGCCAAGATATCAAACAGTTACAGTGTTATATGTAAGAGTGAAGAATATTCCTGCTGTATGCAGTGAAGTTTGTGCATGATGTGTCAACAGTGATGCAAATCCCTATCTTTTCCATAGTGGATTTTCACGGAAGGTTCGCTATATTTCCACCAGGTGGCTACAACTGAATACTGCAATTATATTGGCTGAAAACGTTCCTGCTCTGGATTGGAATTGGCTGAAGCAAACTGCATCCTAGCAGCAGTATTTTTAGTGCATTTTAATGTATATTTGACATCTTATCATTCAATTGATTTCCGCTTTTTGCCTGAGAAAATTATATTTATGGAATCAGTTAGTTATGATCAACAATGTCTGAAAAGCAAAATGAATCATAAGAAGAGTATGCTGTATGATGACTCATAATAGGCAGCAGGTGACGGTCAGGTCTGAAGATGGGTCATAACCGTATAATGCACTTAATCAGCTGAGTACTTGATCAGCTGAATGAATGTCCTAGATTCACGGATCCATATCATTAGCGGGCAGATCAGCCAGCCTCCTGGTGTAAAAAGCCTGACAGGCCGTGTGACAGCTTTTGCTGGCCCATGATGAGTCATCATCTTGATCTGATTTCAGTTATTAGTCACCAAGGTAACATGGGACTCATGGGAACATAACTCATCATGCCCACTTTTTCAGTTCCCAAAAAGCATAAAAGTCTTCACTCTGAAACATATCACTGTAAAGGAGTAGGTTATGACAGTTTGCGAACAATATAGTAAAAGTTTTGCTTTCTTGTCCTTTTAAATTTACTTTAGTAATCCCTAAGGAAGGAAATGTATTAATTATAAGCTATGATGTAACAAGACACATTGCTTTCGAAGGTTTTGTGTTTGATTCGGTGGATATACCCCGTCGTAGTCTAGTGGTATGGTTAACTGCCTGCTCAAGACTGCACTCCTCCAGGGAGTTGAGAAAGACTCAAGAAGATTGGCTTGCCAAGGATGTGATTGTAAAGTTGCTGATTTACACTGACACCCGAATGCTCACATTGTTGTGGAGAATGCTGGATAAATGGCGTTCTGTCCTGTCGAGAGATGGAGCTACGACCACACCGGTCTTGCTATTGTTTAATGACGTCATCCAATTGTAACGTCATCAAATGCACTGATTGACCTTTTGTTGATGACGTCATTAAACAATAGCAAGACCGGTGTGGTCGTAGCTCCATCTCTCGACAGGACAGAACGCCATTGTAAAAGTGCTAGATGCTTCAATACCTTTAGAGTGACTGAGCTGATAAGCCAGTCAATTTCTCACTCAGTCCAATTCGAACCGCTTTGGCCACTGCACCATCCATCTGGCTTAACGGGCCTTCCTTAATACATCTTTTTTAGCAGCCTATTTCATTTCTTAATCTACTTATTTGCCATCTACACCGCCCTCCAAAAATATAAGTACCTGTTCAAATGGTCTGATATATTTGGAGGGCAGTGTATCATGATCTGTATATCCGCAGGCATTACACACAGGGGACCCTAAACCTATTTAATAATTAGAATACAGTACAATAATATAATAAGATCATAAGATTTTGGACAACCTCCCTTAACCAAGAATGAATATACTTTAGCATGATAGAAAAGTCGAAAGATAAAAGCAATTCCAAATTCAGAGAGGTCAAATGTTGGGCGAGAAAATTATTGTCAAAGATGTTCTCTACAAGGTTTATTACAACGTACTAAATGAATACTGCATGGTCATGAGTAAAAGCACTTAATATAGAAACATGAGCTGGAGTACCGGTACTGTGAGTGCTATATATGCCACGTACGTTTGCCATGCCTTTATCCTTCTTCATGGAAAACGCACGTGGCACATTTGGCCATGTACAAATAAATGGAAGATGCAAATAAGATTTGCCTGCATTTAAATTTAACGTCATACCAACTAATTTAATATGATGCTAAACTCCACAAGCGCATATAAAGTGGTACATGCCCATCTTTTCTTATAGTTACACTTGTGAAAACTATTTTCTTTTAGGTTACAAAATGTTATGGTAAGTCAGCTGTTTTCAAATTTCTTCATTATATAAGCGAAATTTGTTGTGATGCACTTCGGATAATGAAAAAAGGATATAGGCTCATGAAGGAATGAAAAATGTCCTCTGCCATGTCATTGCAACAAAGGATTCTAAAATATGACATTATGTAATGAATTACAATATTTTCCTTGAGTGGCATTACATTTTTATTAATATGCTGGATTTTTTTGTAATCATTTCATGTTGGATTTTTTTCATTTCATGGCAAAGTTTAACATTCAACAGAGAATACATGACTTGCATAAAAATCAAGTCAGATGTTCGGTTAATTTATTTCTTTATTGCTATTGCTTTGCATATTTTAATTATCGACAGGAATGAATGTACCTATATATGCAGTGTATATTCATCAATATTTCATTATGGCAAGATCATTCCTGCGTTTACCTGTCATAATTGAGAGGTACATTACATATATGTACTTGAATGCAATAATTCAAGGCTTTTAAAGTTTGATATTCAATTAAAAATAGAAATGGGAATGGAGTGTACATACGGTTTTGATTTGAAATTCTTTTATTTTAGTCACATAGAGTTATTAACATTAAACACAAAAACAACAGATATGACAATTGTAACTCCCCAGCCCACTCGGGCTTACAAGTGACCTAAACCGCATAATTTCATTAGGCGCTAATATAATAATTAAAAAATAAAAATAAAAACATTGAATAACATCAAATTTGAAAAGCCTTGAATTCCAGTTCTTAATTTTGCTAAGATAGATCTGTAGCCTCTGTTCAATACTTTATAAATATACAAATGGTTCAGTATAGTAGGACAGCTTGTACATATTATAAGTTCTAAGTTTTCTTGAATTCAAGACCTCGTTTTTCCATTTTACACACTGTTTTTCATGGAGGCGAGCCCAACTTTGTTCGAGTGAGATACATTTATTATTTTCGTAGATAGTTTCCATATCAATTTCTGAGAAAACATTTTTGATTTCACGAACCCAACCTATAAACAGAAGATTCTTTTCCCATATGAAAATTTTCTTTGTAATTCTATCATCATTCATTAATTGTCTCTGCCATGGCATTGTAATCTTTGCATGGTGTGAAACGACATTTAAGAAAATGACAAACACCTTATCAAAGGTATTACAGCCAATATCCTAGACTTGGAGACAATATTCCTGGACTTGGAAACCAATCCCATACACTTAAAAGCTAAACTCCAGAAGATGTCAGTGGATCCAGGACTCTAATTGGCTGAGTGATTGTTTTGACGAATGGAAGTCTTGAATTCACATGACGTTCGCTGGAGTTCAGCTTCTAAGTCTATCAGATTGTTTCTAAGTCTATGAACTGCCTGTAAAACAGCTACACCATGAAGCCAATTAAGATAACACTCTTGGCCCCATGATTACACATTCATGGAATGTTTAAATGTCAGTTTGTACAGAAAATATTAAAGCAACCATTTTGTGGCAATTCAAGATTTAGACAGAAGGAATTTGAACTGGAGTTTTCGACATCACGATCTCAGGATTTGCATTAAACCACTTGTAGTAGTGGAGGAGGAAATTTAATTTAAGTGATCCCTGCGGATAAGCCGTTTAAAGGGCCAACTCAAACAAAACACCAGTAATAATATTCAACATATCATTGCAGAAAAAGTACGGTGGATAAACTAATGCAGCACATATCATCAACATTACATCCACAAATCACTTGTGAGCTTCCAGGGCCGTAGCCTGAGAAAGATTCTAGGGGGGGGGGGGGGTAGTTCGGCCAAAAGTCACGCTTCTGACGTTCTGATGTTCACTTCTTCAGTAACCATATATGTAAGTACTATATTTGGCCAAATTATAGAGGAGCAAGCTACGGCCCTGGCTTCATGGTTTTGATGTTGCAGCTATAACAACTGTGACGTAACCTAGGTGGTAGCAGCGCCATCTAGGATATATCATTCTATAATAACTATAATGTATAGTCGCCACGCTTAGACAGTTTCTAAACGCTTGATGCAGTAAAATTAGAGCCAGACGTCCAACTGAAATTGAGATATGGATTAAAGGAACAAAAAGGTTTCTTGGCTAATTCGATCCCGATGGGCAATCCCTCAGGGTGTCTCATTTTAACTCAATACGCGTCGATTTCAAGCAAATCAAGAAGTCAAATAAAGCAAAAGAAGTAAAGATGCCATTGCCTGGCAAGGAAGCCCAAGACAAAGTCGCCAAATTAATTATGCAGAAGATAACTTACTTGTGTTTATCTTTCGTAGTTGTTGGGATGTGATAAACAGCGGTCGGAGCGTGTTTAGAGCGATATGCTACAGAGGAAGGACGCTGCAAAAGACGTCGCTGAGGACGTCGCGACGCCAGCTACGACGTTCGTTGGTGCTGTGAACGCTGCGTTTTATCAGACGTCGCCAACAGGTGCATGGGGCTGGACTCAGAACAGCGAAACGTCTAGCACCCATGTGTGAAATGAACACACGAAAAGAGAATTCCCGTTTGGCTGATAGTAATCAATTTAATGTTTAGGAGTTATTGGCTGGCTAAGTTAACCACTTTGACTATGTGCATTTAGGTAATTCCGGTTCCTGTTTGAAACAACTTATTTCCGGCGAGTTACTGGCGATAAATTGACGATAGAACCACGGAGTCTGCAGCTCTTGATTCCACACGATATGCACTCATCAGGGCACTCCTGATCTTGTATATTTTTTATATACTTTTTCAAATAAATCTGTTCTGGGTTCTGTTCTGAGTTCTGAGTTCTGAGACCATGCAATGGATAGGTAATTCTTCTACTGGCCTCAGTGCTTTATCAACCTTAAATTGTAACAGTGGATTTCTTGCTAAGTTGAAGTTCTGTTGGAATTCACCTCAATCAATCATATTACTATTGCCAAAAGAAAAAATAATAAGAATAAAAGATTGTATGCTACTGTCCCTTCCATGTTATCAGCACTGTTCGATGTTCTTGGTAACTGCTACACCCTGCAGCCAGGTAATTACCGACTAAGGATTCCCATTGACCTAAAAAAAGGCTTCTGAAACAAGGTCATGTGATGGACTAGGACGTTCCCTATTAACAGATCTGCCCTGGTTTATTCTGTACTATTAGAATATTACAGGCGCCAACTGTTTGATCATTGGCAATTGTGCGCTATTAGAAGTCTCTCATGCTGTTAATGACTGCTCCACCTGGTGTGTTAAAATTGGACATACCTGCTGTTTACCTCATCAAGCAACGTCGCATACATCTTTTGTCATGAGGAAAAAGAAACGACAACTGTGCTGGAAGTTAAACCTTGTTATGGTGCTTAGCTTTTGTCACATTCTATCAATGGTGACAAAGTGCCATGTTACTTTTCTTAAAAGCGAATCCACTTTTGTAGGGGTACTCCTCAGCTGTCAAGGCAGCGAAATCAGCATTGTCTGATCAATCAATTTCATTTTACCTTCAGGTGCAGGATCAGAAGATGGATACCAAACTATGGAAGTTTATACTTTGTGATACATTATATGGACATATATTACATATTGGATGGACTCTTTGATTTTAAGACTTTCTTATTTATTGTTTTATTTCAATTTTTTCTTATTTAACTACATGTCGTACAGAAGTTTGAAACTTTTATTACAATGTTATCTGAAAATATACGACTCTAAATAAATTATACATACAAGCAATATATATTCGTGTCTTGTGTTGTAGCCATGGTTTAAAGCCCCTTCAAACATAGCTGGATCACACACCGAAGTGCCCCGGAGTAAAATTTCTTTCACTCCGGGGTGGTCTGGGAACAAGAGCTGAAAATGTCAACAAAAAGAGATGTTTGGCGGTGTGTACACTACCAGTCAAAAGTCTTTGGACACCCCAAGATCTGCCATAATTACCAAGTCTGAATAATCAAATGCAATGTATATCAATTGTAATATGTCTAGAGAATACATAATAACCAAAAGTGTCAGCCAAGGAAACCAGTATGTCGCAAAATTGAAAGTTATTAGGAGAAGGACCAAGATGGAGGTCGTCAGCTGCAAGTATGAACTTCATTTCTAGATACATGCTGTCCTCAAATGCACTCAAAATTGATGTAATATCAAAGCCTTAAGGCAGCAGGTAACTATCAGGTCTTAATTAACACTTTGTGTGCTCTTTAACTATGTTATGTCTGCAAGGTATTTGTCTATCACCAAGTGCCCTATATTTTTGGATTAGAGGGCATTCAATGCAAAAAACCTCCAACTATGGGACCTAGAAAAGAGCTTGCATATGAAATAAGACTCAAAATTGAAGTATTGAGAGATGAGGGCTACAGCTGCAGAGGTATTGCCAAAAAACTGGGCATTCCTAAGAGCACAGTTGCATACATGCTGCAAAGACTTGATGAAAGTGGTACAAATAAGGACAGAGAAAGAAGTGGGAGACCCAGGGTAACAACTCCAGCACATGACAAGTACCTGAGGGTGACCAGCTTGCGAGATAGAAAGCTCAGTGCACCACAACTACGCGCCCAAATCAATGATATTCACAACATCAATGTGTCAACTTCTACTGTACAAAGACGACTGAGGGATGCTGGTCTAAAAGGTCGCATTTTTGCAAGAAAACCATTGTTAAGACCTGTGAATAAGAAGAAGAGACTGTCCTGGGCAAAAGAACATAGAAATTGAAGTTCGAAATCTATGGTTCATGTAGGAGGACTTATGTGCGCCGCCGTGTGGGAGAATGGATGCTGCCACAGTGGTCATGATTTTTGTGTGAGTTTTCTTTGTTTTGATGTTGTCTCTCCCTGTGATATGATATAAATATATTAGGTGTTGGTTAATTAGGAAATCTTAGGGTGTCCAAAGACTTTTGACTGGTAGTGTACACCTTGGCAAAATGGTGTCAACAAGGAGCAACACGGTCCTTACACGGATGAATACAGTCGCTACACGGATACATATGGTTTAAACATGGCAGTGCCCGGTGCAACACGGAGGGGTCCCCGGTTGTTGCCGGAGGTAACACGACTGTCCCGGTAGAGTGCTGAGTGAACCGGATTTTACCCGGTGCCATCGCGGATATATACCGTGTTGGTCCTTGTGTACTCTCCGGTGTACATGGCGGTGAACTTTTCATGCCCGGTTGATGCCAGACTTAGACGGACTTAGCCGGAGATAACACGAAGTATGCCGGAGGCAATACGGAGATTCTGGGAGATCAGCGGAGTCTACTGGGAGTCTACATGGATCAACACGGATTAAATTACTCCAGGACCTCCGGCATGAAAAATTGAATATGTTAAATCTTTTCCCTGGAGGCCCATGGTAGTCCCGGATCGCCCCGGATCGCTCCGGACAATGCCGGACAATGCCAGAAATAAATACGAGGTCTACACGGTATTACCCAGAGTATGCCATGAAGGGGGCTTAAGTGAACAAACTTCCGTGCGATGCAACCGGGAAGCTGTCTGTCTGCCTGCACACATTTTCCTGTTGCCACAATGACTGACCCCCTTCGCCATTTCGACTAACAGGTTAGTCAAGGGGTGTAGTCTGTGGGGAATGGAGGCCAGAACCCCCCCCCCCTCCCCTGTCTTAAGTTGTAAAGCAACATATAACATATATATAGTTTTATTGACAGTATTATTTTCATAAGTTGATACATATGTCAATAACAAACATATATACGTATATTTACATATCAAGGGTTTCTTTATTTTATATTTTAGAACCCCTACCCAAGGGCAGTCATTCTCAATGAAAGTTGTCACTCAGCACTTAATAAGGCTGACTAACCTGTTGATGAAACTGACTAACTCATTAGTCAAAATGACTATGGGGTAAGTTAGTGCACACACTGCAAATGGCTAAGGTTTAGTAAAGGTAAAAGGCGAAAAAGTCAATTGAGATATAACCCTACTCCACAAGAAAGCTCTGTCCACTAGCCATCTTATTTAAATGCAAGAAAAGTTTTAAGACAACCTAATCGGCTTGGCTGGAAGGAGACACATGCAAGATCAGAGATGTTCCTTCCTGGCTTCCTTTAATGAGTTCCACGGAGACTGCTTTGTATTGTGTGTGGAAGAAAAAAAAGAAGCCTGAAACCATACAGCTACACGGGTATACATCCATGCAAATATGCCACCATAAACACAATTGACTGATATAGCCAAGTGTTGGGGAACACAACATGTATTATAGTCATTGCAGATTTCAATACAATGCATTTAATTACTTTTACAACAGGTGAGACAAGACAATCTAATGATCTTTTAGAGCTTAAGAAACATCACATAACTACCTCATAATTATGACAAAAGCATTAAGGAGTAGTCCTCGTGGTTTTGAACAAAATTATACTGACAGTGAAGCACACCCCTCCATGAAGACTGTTTTGTGCACCAATAGAGGTTTTCCTTTTATTTGGCTTCAGGCGTTTTTGAACTGCACGACAAAAAGGCACCGGGAAATCTATTAAAGCAATAACTTTGTCAGAGGAGGAAGTTGCAGGGAAATGTTTTATGTGACTATATTGTCTAGCTAAAAGACTTGCACTGACTGGAGATAGAGCAGGAGGATAGGTGTGTGCTGGAAGGAGAAAGCTCCAAGCGTCATTAACCTTATTCATTCGGATCACATAATGGCCTGTGGCCAAAAAGAGGCTGACCAATGTCCAGAGAGGCTAGCTGGACTGATGCCAGAGTGAGGCAGTCTCGTTTTCTCCTCTACGGCTTCATTCCGTAAGACTTTCATAGATGGTGGAGTCCGCTCGCAGGAAGTAATCAGCGACCTCCCTTCTAAAACTGTGTCGCTAAGTTTTTTGGAGTCAGAAATCGAATTAAGAAGTTGATTGGATTTCAGCGGCTCATGACGTCTTTTGTGGTCTTTTCGTCTTTTTGCTGTGTAACTCGGGGTGTAATTCGATTTGCCCCATTTTCCTCCTAATCATTTTCCCCTTCACTTCTTGCTCGAATGTGGCCCTCAAATCAGTTTCAAAGAATTCGAGGTCATCTGACATAGAATATTTTCCGCAGACATATTGATGACAGAGCCAATCAGTCTCCATGGGACAAGGGGACCAGACAGAGTGAGATCATAGAAGCTTCCTTTGTGTTTATCTTCAATGCTTTTCCAGGAAATAATACCTCAATGTCTTCATTAAGCAATTAGAAACGCCTCTGATAAAAAGCTTTTCATGCTGACATCACTTTGTGTGTTTGTCAAAGGGAAATCTGTTTACCACCCTCCAATGTGCCGCAGAGTAAACCTTGTTAAGTGGTTGCTTGTCAGAGGTCATGTAAGTGGGCTGGTATTGATTTCATGCAGGAGACAGTGAAAAGTATGCACCAATAGTATGCTGATCAAAGATTATGTGATTATCATAGGGTTCCACAAGGATCTATATTATTTCTTATATATAATGACTTACCTTAAGAAGAATGGGAAGGCATTTGCTCAAGATTTTACAACTATGCAGATGACAATTAACAGCATATAAGCTATACAAACCAAGGCATTTAATATGTTATAAAATGAAAACTCATAACAAACTGTATGACAGCAATGAATTGGCAGACCTCAAAGAATTCCAGGTGATCTGACATAGAATATTTTCATAATATTATTACTCTGTATTTTGTAATCATAATAAATCAATACCAGCAGACAAAACTGCATGTTTGTGGAAATTGGAAAGAGTATATTACATACAGTACTATTTGCCATTCCCATAAAACTTCATGTACAATACATGGCGATCATTCGACACAGGGCAACTCCATGCGACATGGACTGGTGTCAACTTGTAACCCTGCCTCCTGATTGTTTGTCAGCAGCTTATCACAGAATACAGAGTAACATTAAGCCGAATGTCATTGGTGAGGAGAATTTGGTAAAGGTATTTGCCTGCTGGACTGGTGGAAGAGGAGCCTTGTCATATTTTGAAACCACTGCCTATAACTCTGCCCAGCTACTTGGCAAAAAAGGGATGGCACTCTTGTATATTCTTATACTGCCCATAAACGCATGACTAGATTTACAATATATCCGCTGTCTCTGCTCGGGACCCTCGCCTCCTGAGAGTCCCTGGAAACTCATTTGAGAAACTCACATCAGATCACGCACAACTGACCCAGGCATTATTGACCATTCAAGAAATGCAAAACTGCCAAGACTAATGATATTATACGCTCTTTGCAAAGCAATTCAGAAGGGGGAACTTCGACCTTTTTTGTTCGGCCAGCAGTACTATAGTTCTCGTGAGTTTTGGTAGACTGCGAACTGTCGCTCGCAAAAAAAGAATTGAACCAGTCCTCTCTATAGGACATTTTGTCAAATAAATTATACAAACAGCTTCCAAAGACACTAGAATCAGAGATCAATAGAGACAGAAAGACAGAGCTTTTAATTATAGAGAGATAGCAAGGAAATCAGACAGAATGGGTCAAAGATATCCTTTGTCTTTTGTCCTTTTGAAAGAGGTTGGGCTCGTTTCGGAAAGATACAATGCTCAGGGCATTCCAATTCTTGCAGAATAGGAAGCAGTTGCCTCAGCTTTTATGTGATGCTCGCATGCTGCAATGGTGCATACATCTGACACAAGGCCAAGGGGAAGACCTTTTATATTTCATAAGCAATTCTCTTAAATTGGCTTGGGTATTGGTGGGCCATTTTGTAGTTTAACCCACCGAATTGTCGGCATACGAGCCCATTCTCTATGTTTTATGCAATTGCGCTGAACAGGCCCGAGGAGTTTCTGTGGACTTCAAAGGAATCCTAATTGCTTTAAAACACTCTATTCGATTTTCTCTACTTCTGAGGTTTGCAGTGTAAACATTAGCTGCAGAAATCTGAAATAACCACAGAAATGGAAGACCATCAACTCCCTCGGTGTCATTGGGGACAATCCTACGATCCGATAAATAAATTAATTCTCTGATATTAAGTATCTATCGTAACTCTTCATTTTCTTAGATATTTGGATTCAAACCAGTTGTTACTTTCATGGTGGTCCTGCTTGAAAGGCGTCTGAAAAAAACTAATTATATCCCAGATAGCATTCCGAATCGGCCCAGCATCGTTTCTGTGTTGGCCACTGTCGTTACAACATCGTATCAACATCGCCGACATCGTGCCGATGGTGATACGATTTGGAATGCTATCTGGGAAATGATTTATGATATAATTGCTTGCGTGATATTATCATTGTTTAACTCATATATATATATATATATAGTAAATTAAAAGTATAATTTGAACTTACCAGCTCCTCGGGTAGTTGAGATTCGATTGAAATAGATTGTTCTCTGTGTGCAAACCTCGTGATGAGGTGATCATTTCGGCGTCTAATTGAGGCAATGAAAAGATTCAACTCGTGATAAATGTGGGCTATGGCAAGGAACGCATCTCATCAGTACATCTGCCAATGGAACCTGATCAAACAAGCTGACTCATGACCGGAAATGTGCATTAAAAACATATAAGCAGTCAGTTGATAATTACTTGACATGAGAAAAAAAATTGCTATGGCTATGTATACTGGTTTTTTCCTCTCCTAATGTTCTCGCTGAAAGTAATAATGCATTTGCCCACGTGGTTCTTTCCTGTGAGGTAGCTGTGATATCTCAGACTGCTTGGCACTTTGTGTTTGATGGATATCATCTTCAGAAGAGAACTGTGGGGGACCAGCATACTCTGTAGGAAGGCACTGTCTGGCCCATGATATTGCCCATATTATGTACAGTCTTTGCTCATATCCAAGAGGTCACAAGACTAAGATTTGATGACCCAAGGTCACCCAATGTCAATAGAGGTCAGACTGTTATTAGAACAAGAGTAAATGAGTCAGCCATAAAGAAAGATAGACCTCTACAAAGGGCAAGGTCGTGTACCTGTCTTTCTCTCAGATCTGAGCAAAAGTAGAGCAAAAGACAAAACAGGGTAGAGTCTGTCATTCTGACCCTGATGTTTATATATATAAGGTAACCCCCCCCCCCCCCCCCCATGCCTGTATACACTCTAAAAACAAGTGTTTGAAAACCGACACTAAAATAAACACTTTTTGTTACACTTTATGAACGTGTTGAAATGTTTAAGACTAACAACATAAACATGTTCAGGTGTTTATCTTAACAAACACTAAAACACCTTTGTAAGCTTGTTGCACTTTATTAACACTACAAAGTTTAACAAGGATGAAGTGTTTGTAATCACATATGATATTTATTAATAGACTAGTTCAAATGTGCCTAGTAATAATATTAAACATTATATTTCAAATAACGTCCTATTACAAATAAGCCTGTAGGACCATTATTTCTACAACTCATGCAAGAGAATTTTAAAGTCAAGAAATCGTTTTAGTTTTTTTTTAGGTTACGTTAATTTAATGTATAATTCATGTAATTAATATATGCTTTATTATAATGGTCACCTAGCTCAGACTATTTGAAATATATACAGTGAGGATAATATGCATGTAAGAGCAATATTTCACAAGTTAATTTCAATGCATTGTTGCATATCATGATAAGAATAAACTGTATGTTCATAGCAAATTTTTTTAGTAAGACATGATAAGTCAAATGTGTATTGAGACTGAACTCTGTTCTAATTATATTTTTAGTGGGCGCGGCAGCGCCCACATATGAGTCCAACTCTGGTGAACTTTGACCTCTGGCCACCATTTTGTGTACATGAAAGGCGGATTCCAAACGGCCTTTATGGAGCTGTATTGGGTTAGGCCAACATGTAAATACGGCGGCAAGTTTTTGATTAATAGGCTTAATTAGTCCAAAATGGTGTAACACTGTGAAAGGATATTCCTTGTGCACATTAATAATTGTTAAGTGGCAGTTCATCCCATGGGAGTAACCGATTTAAGCTCCGCAATTCAGATTCAGTTTTTGATTCAGCGGACCGTCGACCGCCATCGTATGCATAGGCCTACATGTAAACGGCGGATCCAGCGGACCGCAGACCGCCATCATATAATATAACAGTATTTTTAAAAGTTCGGAAGCAAGTTTCAAGCATAATACTTTATAGAGTATAAGTAAAAAGAAGAATCTGAGTTACTAAATAAAGCTTTGGCATGTATTGTATCATTAGCTGAGATAATATTCCATCTACTCATCTTGTCTATGCTAACAATATATATTAATAATAAATGTGTAAAATAACATTAAAAAAAGTTTTTAATACCTGGAAATAATGGAACCGATAACTAAAGAATTGTTTCTAATATTGTGTCATTCATACAATAATAGTTACTCAATAAAGTAGTGACACGTATTTTATCATTTGCTTTTAATCAGAAATGTGAAAACTGCAATTAATTCTGGCTGTTATACCAAATGACAATTAACACTCAGATATACATGATGTTCAAAGTGGCTTTTTTCTTTAATTCTCTTTAATTGTGAATTGCATAGCACATGACATTAAACCTGCAATCCAGGTATGTATGGAGGCAATTGCAATTCACTAATGACAATTAACCTTTGTGAAGGACTTCTTTACATTTGGCTAATTGAATTGATCTATATTATTACATATATTTACATATCGTAAATATCATTTATATGTTATAATATATTTCAGTTATAGGGTAAATGCCTATATATATAGCTGTTATAGCTCTATAGACATCTTTTATTGTTAATTTTATAGATATATCTATATAGCTCTATAGACATCTTTTATTTTTTTGAGATATATATCAATATATATCTCCATATTTACAGCTGTACCTAACACAAAAACGCATTTTAATGGTTCTTCAATGACAAGTTATCTTTTAACTAACTACACAAATAAACAAACACACAGGGGTGAAAAAACGCATTTTAATGGTTCTTTGACAAGTTATCTTTTAACTAATTAATAACAAACACACAGGGGTGAAAAACAAAGCCAAGGGCGAGTTTTTTATTGGGCGAGAAAAAATTAGGCGAGTTGTATTTGTGGCGAGAAAAAAAACGGGCGAGAAAAAATTGGGCGATTTGACTGGCCCCCCTTTCGAACTTCCTGAAAAGTCATTTCGGCTACGGGGAAGATAGTGAATGATGGAACGGCTACTCATTTTCTCCAAAAACAGTCAGGCTTCGTCATTTTATGTGTGATTGACAGGTAGCGGTGTCCAAGCTAAGTCTTAACTAACATTCACATTTCTATGTTGCCATTCTGACTATAATTATGCATGTCAGAGTTTTTGTCTTAGGCCCTAGAATTTTTTTTCAGTCCAAATTTCAATAATTTTAAACTCGAGTTCTATTCAACCAAATTTCATGCAACTGGTGTCATTATGTCCAATGGGGAGACCTATCAACCCTGAACCGCTGAGTCAGCAATTTTTACAATGAATGTTAGGAAGTTTACGTGTATCGCCCCAAAAAACCAGGAAGAAAGTCTTCAATTTCATTCATATTTTGCATATATGTACTCTGTGTAGTACTACATGACTGTAAAAGGGCAATTACTTTCATCAAACAGATTAGGTCCTAGAATTTTTTTTTTAACTCATAAAGCCTGAATTGCTGACCTACCTACCTCCTTGAACCCTAGATCGCTGAGTCAGCAATTTTTACAATGAATGTTAGGAAGTTTACGTGTTTTGCCCCAAAAAAGTAGGAAAGACTTCTTAAATTTTCTTCATACTTTTCACACATATGTCCTCTGGGTAGTACTACATGACTGTAAGAGGGCAATTAACTTCATCAAACAGCTTAGGTCCTAGAATTTTTTTATCACTCATAAAGCCTGAATTGCTTACTCAGACCAAAATGTTGTTGATAGATTGAACCAAAAAAATTCACAGGAGTGTATATACATGTGCTTCACAAATGTGAGTTATTTCAGAATTTTGGGTTACAGGGTCAAGGTCACAGAGTGTCCTATATATGCAATGTTCAGGCGTTTTGAACCTGGGTCCTATACAAGGTACAGCAACCAAAAAAATATTTTCTTAAACCTTTTTTCATTATCTTTCTATTCCTGTATAGCTTGAGACTATTTTTGAGTCCTTTTAGGCCTCAACAAGTGCGAAAATACAGGACGTAAAGCCCTTCTATCCATCCATCCATCCTAGTCATAACAGGCCCATCCACGTGTTCACAACACTGGTTTATTGTTCATATATACGCTTTCTTTGCATTTATTGAAACTTTCACACATCAGTAATGCTATTGCAGTGCTTACCAGCATTAGACTGCCCAGTTCAAACTGTTACTAGTGTTAAGATGCACATGTTTGTGTTCACAACAGTGCCTTACTGTTCATATAAAAGCTTTAATTGCACAAGTTTACTGAAACTTTGACATTCGTTCATGATATTGCACTGTTGATCATAATAGACTTGTTTGTAGAAAATGTTTGTGATAACATACTTGTGCATGTGTTGAAAACAGCAGTTCCCCATTCATATAAAAAATTTCCTTACAAAATTTAATGAAAACTGCATCTTAAGCTTGTTAAAACACTCACTCCACTAAGCAGCAGCTCACCCGTATCTGGCGTATCATAATTACTTTCATTGAAATATACATCTATACTTTTAAGATAACTACATTATGGCCAATTTATTGTATATGACATTACACAATGCTTTTTTTGGCAATATCAACTGTATGATTATACACTGCTCTTATCCCATTATTAAAGCTCCTGCTTAAAACACACCTTTACAATATGTATTCCAGATTATTCGCAATTCCATCCTTATTTTTTATTTACATTAGGTCATTACAGTGCCAGGCTTTCATTGCAAATGTTCCTATTCAGAACAGTCCCTATTCCTAAGATACTCATACATTATTCAGGGGTAGTATTACTATTTATATATTATATGTACATTGCATTACAGAATTGTTTTGTCTGTAAGTCGCCTATATCTATATACACCATTTTTATCACATGGAAACCACTACTGTTGCAAAAACAGCACACCCTTACAACATGTTTCATAGCTCATTATTCTACATTCCTAGATCATTAAACATTTTGTTATTAGAAAAGATTCTTAGTCATATGATACAAGCATGTTTTTGCCACAGTGCCTTACTGTTTATAAAAGGCCGTTCCATTTCAGAAAAAATAAAACTTTTCTACAAAATCCCCTGTGTTGTCACTGCGTTGCTTTTCATTTACAGTCATTCCCCATATCATCAAACCTCTACTCAACACCCAATCCTTTTTAGAAGGAATACTTGTTTCACATTATACCATTCTGCACTGGTGCACAAAAAAGTAAAAATAAAAATTTAACTCAACTGCAACAAAACCACCCACACATTTCAACAAGTAGAATGGGAAAAACTACAGGGAGCAAGGGTTTTTATACCTTCAGTTTTTTTGGAGCAGTCTACCTAACCATGCACAAGTTATAAAACATCACATAACAGTTGCAAGAGACTTTGGAAAATATGGTAAATTATCACCTCCAAGAAAATTGTAATGTTTGCATGTGCCATTTTTGTTCTGTATAGAATTATAGTTAACATATTCACATGCCAGCATTCCTGGAGCAGAATGCATACATTACTGCGCCTACATGCTTAAAACGTATCATAATATGTCTAAAATAGTGTGGTTGTGCCTTTGGGGGGGGGGGGGGGGTTTATCGCCATAAATAATATGGAATTATTGTAATGAGGAAAAACTGAAAATGTCATAGTTTTTCAAACCTCAAAAATTTAATCTCAACTAAGTACTATTACACTTACATACATTAAATTTTCTATAAAATGTCTAAATTATAGAGATTTCACTTTCAAAACTTGATTTTGACATTTATTTCACACTTTTTTATAATTGTAAATTGTTTCATTTCATTGTTAATTGTTTTATTTCATATAGCGCTGTCTAGAATTTAAAATCAATAAATTTTCAGAAGCGCTGTACAATATGAGATCAAAATAAAATTAAAATTGAGAAAATAAATTTAAAATATGTAAATCGATAAAATCACTTGATGTTATTTTAAAATTGACAGTAAAAAAATGTCTTTAGTCTTTTTTTAAATAAGTCTAGAGATTCTGCTGCCTTTAAATCTGTTGGTAAATTATTTCACCAATGGGGGCCCATGGCACTAAATGAACGAGCTGCAAAAGTCTGTCTTTTACTTCTTGGGATTTTCAGGTTGTTTGTTCTATGTGATCAAAGGCCAGGTCATCTTGCTCATCAACCTGAATGAGTTCCTTTATGTAAGATGGCGCTTGATCATGAAGAATCTTGTAAAGTAGTATCAAGACCTTATGCTGCACTCTAAGATGTACAGGAAGCCAGTGAAGTTGTTTCAAACTATCATGAGAGTTTGTGTCTTTATTTAGGACCAAATGTGCTGCGATGTTCTGCACACGTTGCATTCGCTTCAGGTGACATTTAGGGATACCGATGAGCACAGCATTACAATAGTCCAAATGAGACATTACAAGCCCCAGGACAAGGGTCGCACAAGCTTCTTGGGTGAGAACGTTACGTATGTGTTTAATACGGTTGAGCTGCCACATTGCGACCTTACACTTGGCAGTAATGTGCTGTTGGAGAGACAGAGTTTGATCGATGTACATTCCCAAGTACTTGATAACAGTGGATTGTTGGACCATATCACCATTGATGTTTAATTCATTGGTGACACATTTTTTGAGTTGTTGTCTGGAGCCAATCAGCATGAATTCTGTTTTACTGGAGTTCATTTTGAGTCTGTTTTGGTACATCCATGTTTTTATATTAGCAGCACATCCTTCAAGATCAGCGATTGAATGGATTTTATCACTTCGATTTGAGGCGTTGAAGGACAACTTAGGCGCATGGTCATCTGCGTATCCATGGATATGGATATGGTCTGGAACGACTTCTTGAATAGTGCTGGCATATGCAAGATTGAGTATGGGGCCTGCGCAAGACCCCTGCGGAACTGAGAAGGGGAGATCGAGTAAGATGCACCCACATTGATCATACAGTTTCTTGGTCGCAAGTAGGTGTCGAACCATTGGAGGGCTTTTCCTTCAACACCAAATTTCAGCCTGAGGACATTGAGAAGGACAGAGTGATCCACGGTATTGAAGGCAGCACTGAGGTTGATCGCTATCAGTGCTGTCACTTTCTGGTCTTCCATGGCCCAGAGCAGGTCGTTCATGATTTTGATCAATGCAGTCTCACAACTGAAGTTAGGCCTGTAAGCAGACTGAAAGTCAGGTAGTTTTGTTTTATTTTTTAGAAGTTGATTTGTTTCACAATGGTTCATTAACTGAGATATAGCAGCTTTCTCAAGAACTTTTGATGGGAAGTTGAGATAACTGACTGGTCGATAATTCAATCAGTTGTAGGCCAAGGTTTTTGATAATTGGCCTGACAACAGCTGTCTTCCATTTGGGTGTGAAAATGCCTTTCTCAAATGAGAGGTTCACAATCTTGGTAATCAGAGGTAGAACAGAAGGTAGTATTTCTTTAAGAACGAAAATTGGCATACAGTCTAGGTCACACAATTTATTAGCAAGTGACATGATGATCTTCTTCACTTCAGCACAGGAAAGACTTCTAAAGATATTAATTGAAGATCTAGCTGTTCCTTCAGGCACATATTTTGGGATATCTTTCAAAGCCTCTCTTATGGATTGAATTTTGTTCATAAAGAAATCTGCGAATGTTTCGACTAGGTCTTGGTCCACTTGGTCTTCTGGCATTGGGTTTTCACGCTTTTGGCCAGTGATGTCGTTGAAGACCTTGTACAGTCTTTTGATATCACCCTTGCATTCTATGATTTTCTCACTCAGTATCTGTCTTTTTCTTCTCTGGACCATTTTATGGTACTTAGTCCTTTCTGCACAGAATGCCCGCCAGTTTTGTGGTCTTTTATGGTGTTTCCATATCCTTTCATATTTTTGAACAAGACATTTCTGTTGGTGAACCTCTTCTGTGAACCACACACTGCGTTTTCTAAGTGTGAGAGTTTTTGTCTATTCAGAAGCATGTTTATCTACTGCTGACCATGCCTTAGATTCAAATTTTTGCACCAGTTCGCCTATGTCACTTATTTCAGAGTGATCGAAATTGATGTCTTGGGCAAAAGCATTGTAATCAATGTCTTTGTATTTTCGGATGATATTGTCTTCCTTTTGATGTTCTCTTTTGGCACGTCCAGCTGACAATGGACTGCACAGTGGTCTGAGATGTAGTCTGTGTTGGTACATGAGAGGACCCATCAGTCTCGGTGTAAATTTGATCCAACATATGCCCAGCATTGTGTGTAGCAGATGTGACATGCTGACTCATACCGAGAGCTTCCATGATTTCAAGAAAGCCCTTAGCGACGGTGTCTTCTTGATCGTCAATATAAATGTTCAAATCTCCCATAACGATGAGATTGTTGTTATGTAGGGAAACATCCACAAGAAAGTCACCAATTTCATCGCAAAATGATTTTATTGAGACTCTGTGTACTTCTGAGTATGGGGGCCTGTAGATGGCAAGGACACTTAGTGACACACTTTTGAGACACACTGTCCATAGAGCATACTCGAATGATCGAGTTGCACCAGCCCTTCTTCTCTTAACTTTGATGTTATTCTTGTGTATGATGGCCAATCCTCCGCCTTTTCTATTCTTTCTATTAATTACGTCCATGGATAAACCATCATTGTTGAGATCACTGCTTTGGACCCAGGCATCATCCTCATCACAAAGCCAGGTCTCCGTTAGGACACAAACCTCAGCCTTACTTTCATTTATACAGTGTCTGATGTAAACTCTTTGTTTTTAATGGACTGAACGTTCATCAGGAGAAATGACACCTTTTCTGTCGTTTTCCTTATGTCTTTATCCACTTCTGTCTCTATGCTTTTGGTGTTTTGGGGATTTGCCTTTCTTTTGACCTGCTTTTTGACTCCCCCTCTGGAGCCTCTTTTGCATTTCTTTTGGATTCCAAGAGTGTTTATTGTTGTTTCAATATCACTTGGCAGCTTGTTGAGCATGTTTCTGTAATAGACATTATCCCTCAGTGCTAACAGTTTTTCCCTGGTATATGTTAATCAACTTTGCTGTTCTGCTCCAGCGATATTAATGGCCCAGTTGCTCAATGTACTGTATAATGATGTAAACTATGAAAAAATGTTGCTGAAAAATGTGTTGTTTGCTCACAATGATATCCATAAAGAAATTTACAAATTAAAGTGTAATACTATGCATTAAAATTGATAACTTTATTGTCACATTCTTTGAATAAAAATCTTTGTATTTATGCCTAAATAATTGTGATAATATCCCTTGCCAACTATCTGTAGAAGGCGGGGGCCTAGCTCAGAGGTAGCGCTCTGGGCTTCCAACTGCTGGGTCCCGGGTTCGATTCCCGGTCGAGCCTAAGTTGGATGG